>JAEOAD010000007.1:41872500-42192500 GCA_036365145.1 Orientallactaga sibirica
ACTGAATATATTGGGGACATATATTCAAACTACCACAGCCATTATTTCTCTTTTTCTGCCTCTTTTCTCTCTCTTTCTTCAAAAAAATATTTTAAAAAATATTTTAAAATAGAAATAGAATTTTTGAGTTGTTATGTGTACTCATCACTATGATTTGGGTAATTGGTGAAATAAGGCTGGAGATGTAGCTCAGTAGTACAGTGCTTGCCTGGATTCAAACCTCAGTATGAATAAACAGCAATGAAAATAATAGTAAAAAAATTACTTATGAAGCAGAGTTTATTCCTGCTAAACAGTTTACTGACAGCTATACTGGTTGACAATTGGAGTCTGTCATCCAAAGTTTAAAATTTTTAGCAATTTATCAAAATTTAGATAAAGTAAAAAATAATAAAAGTCCTTTACCATCAGCCTGATAAATGGTATACAAAAGGATGACTCTCAAGATATGGTCACTATAGCTCCAACAGTCATTTTGCACTTTTACTTTGAATTTCAAGAACAACCTTGTGAAGAAAGCATCACAAATGACTTGTTCTACAGACCCTATATCCAGTGTAATGAGTGTGTCTCCTCCCACACTTCTATGAATTAAGAATGCCAGAATGTAAATATGGCATTTGGACTTCAAATTCTGCCCCTTATGCATCTCTGTTATTGTGTTCTTAAATCAATTCTACTGTTTCTTAATTTGGAAAAATAATTTATATTTAACCAGGTAACTTTCATTATTCTATTATTTCATGGCATCATTTCCAAATGTCTTCTGTAATCATTGAGTACATTGTATATCCTTATATATATTTCATGAGCCAGTATACTGACATCTTTGAAGATAAGCTACCATTTAAACATTGTGATTAGTAGTAGGTATGAAAGTTGAATATATTGAATTTTGCATAAACATTAGAAATTTATTTCTATGTGTCATTTTAACAGTTTTGGAAAATTTAAACTTTATACAGCATATCTTGATTTCTTCCAGTCCTATATTGGAGCTTTTAGTGACTACAAATTTCTTAGTTCATATTTTATTTTATTTTATTTATTATATTAGAGAGAGAGAGAAATGGTGCAACAGGGTCTCAGCCACGGCAATCGAACTCCAGATGCTTGCACCATCTAGTGGACATGTGTAATCTTGTGCTTGCCTCACCTTTGCACATCTGGCTTACGTGATATTTGGAGAATCGTACATAGATCCTCAGGCTTCTCAGGCAAGGGCCTTAACCACTAAGGCATCTCTCCAGCCCCTTAGTTCATATTTTTATAGCAAGGCTATAAAATTTTCAGAAAAAATAATTCTTAGGAATTTAAGGTATAGAAAATTTGAGAAAGTTAATGTAAATAATTTAAATATAGCCAAAATATTGTTCTTTCTTTGACTTTATAGACATAGTATGACTTCTGATATGAAATTACACTCATTCATCTTTTTTTCTCCCAGAGTATATCTGTCTTGCCCTCATCTAGGTTCTGTGAGTATTTTCATAGGGTATATCATGTAAATGGACTGAACACAATAATACAATATAGCTTGCAGGTCAGTTGCTCAGAGTAGCAGATCATGCTTCATTACCCTTAGTTCAGGAATCCTCTCCATTCCCTACTATTTGAGTTTCATGGTCCCAGGCATCTGCTTCATAAAAGGAGCTGGAGTTCTCAGAGTTTATTGCACTCACCTAGATGCAGTATGCTGGGCAAGTCAAGGAGGAGGGTAGGAATCAGTCTTCCTTCTTTTTCCTCTTACTTTTAAGTCACTGTTTTTCACCTCAGTTAAGACTGATAACTCTAACCCACTCTTCTTGTACACATGGGACTATACAATGGATGTGTTTGCATTTTGTCTCTGAACACTAAATGTCCTACAAGCTAATCTGCTTCTCAAATATAATTAAGTGAAATTAAATAAAACTCAAGAATATGCCAGCTATTGCTAAATAAATGCATTATATTTTTAAAAACTTCTAGGAGGGTAAATTTGAAGTGTTGCACACCGAAACTTCTCAAATGATATGTGTGAAGGTAATACATGTATTAACTAGCACTGTTTAACCATATAATATTCTACACAGTAAATACATCTACAAAAAAAAAACAATTTGTGCACAGTATACACAAATAATATTTGTCAGTTAAAAATTTTAAAATATACTAGAATATTATTAAAACCAAAATAAGGCAATATAGCAATCCATCAGATTTCTCGATTGTTAATTATATATTTGCTTGGCTAATATATCTATATTCTAAGTTATTGAGATGAATTTCCAGTCCAGGCACAGTTACAGAGGAAGGGATATTTATTGAAGCTTACAGATCCATGGGAAGTTCCATAATGGCAGAAGAAGCTGACCCTCTTTCACAGGACCAAGCAGAGAGAAAGAGAAGCCACAAGCCAAAAATCCAAAAGCTGGGCTGGAGAGATGGCTTAGTGGTTAAGGCACCTGCCTGCTAAGCCTAAGAACCGGGTTCTAATCTCCAGGTCTCACGTTTAGCCAGATGCAGTGACACAAGGGCACAATGCCGCACGTGCCCACAAGGGGGTGCACACATCTGGATTTTGTTCACAGCAGCTGAGAGACTGCTGGTGCGCCCATTCTCTATCTGTCTCCCTCTCTGTGTCTCTCTCCAAAAAAATAAAAAATAAATTAAAAAAAAATCCAAAAGCCACACCACCACAAACACACTTCAGGAACTCCAGGCACTTTGCATATATTTAGATTGGAATTTCAAATCCACTACCACACCTTTGTGCTGGACACTAAGATCTGCCCAGTGACACTTCCTCCAGCTAGTTTTTTGCAGATCCAAACTACAAAAACAAAACCTGAATATATTGGGGGCTATCTTTTTCTAGAATACTGTACATAAAAGGTGATAATAATAATAGACTTCTCCAATCCCATGTAAGATATACATGAAAACTATATACATTTTTTTTAGATCTTAGGTTGATAGAATCTTTCTAGAGACTTCTTCCTTGTGAGCAACACCAAGAGGAGGGAAAGGTGTGTGGCCTTTTGGCATGACTCATGCTTGATCTTCTGTTGTTCTTTGTTGAAAGCTTATTAGAGATTTGTTGAAGTTCTGTTGAACATGTCTCACAGCTGATAACAGTACCCCAGCCATTCCTTCTTGTATTCACACATCAAAGAGCATGGAAATAGAGCTGAAAAAATTTTTATTTATTTGCAAGGAAAGAGAGAGAGAGGGAGAAAAAAAGAGAGAGAGAGAGAGAGAATGGGCACACCAGGGCCTAAGGCACTTCAAACAAACTCTACATGCATGAACCCGCCACAGTGTGCATTAGGCTTTGCAGGCAAGTGTCTTAATCTATGAACTATCTCTCCAGCCACTGGACAAATTTTTTTTTGGGGGGGGGGAAGGGGCGGAGAGAGAGACACAGAGAGAGACAGAGAGAGAGGGAGAGGAAGACAGATAGAGATGGGAGCGCCAGCAGTCTCTCAGCTGCTGTGAACGAAATCCAGATGTGTGCGCCCCTTTGTGGTCAAGAGTGGCCATTGTGCCCTTGCATCACTTTGTATCTGGCTAAACGTGGGACCTGGAGATTGGAACCACTGGAGATTGGAACCAGCGTTCTTAGGCTTAGGAGGCAGGCGCCTTAACCGCTAAGCCATCTCTCCAGCCCTTTTTTTTTTTTTAACAGTAGTGCAGTTTACTTTTAAAATTTGTTATGTAACTTTATTAAAATTACCTTATTCCTTGTAGCAAAGCATGAGTAAATTGAACACTATTATTTTTACATATTCATTGTCAGTGGTGATTAAAAAAATTAAAATTCCATGTGGTATTATGGAACTAAAACCTTGTCACCTAATTTACTGGGATAATGATAAGATCCCTAGTAAATCCATATTTTATTGAAAGATTTTCTATTAATACTTATATATTAGTATATACATCCTTAGAAAACCTCAGGAAATTTTTGTCTTATTTTGATTTTTTTATCTCCAAGTTAGTTTAAATAGTCACCTTCAAATAAGCATAGATTTCAAATTATTGGCTGACACAGCATGATGCTTTTAGCTTAAGTCCAACCAATGCTTCCAATGAGCATTTGAGCAAATTATATTGAGTAAAAAAGCATTTCAAATTCAACAAGCACATTTTATATGACAATTAATCACCCACATGCACAGACAAAATTACTTTTAATAGAAATGAACTTCTAATCTAAGATTTACAATATACTTTAAATGCATTTTACATAAATGAATCATTTAAATAAAATTTGTTTTTTAATTAAATGTGTTGTTTACATCACATTAATTTTCTTTAAATTAAATTATTGCTCAATTAAAAATTAGAGTGGAAATAACCAAGTCTATGTTAGAAATTTTTCAGTAAAATATTTCTATCCATTAAAATAAATTGGGTGAAGAATGAATTTTCTCTTAGAATGTAGTAAAAGAATAGTCAAGAAGCTTAGGAATTATTTTACCATAAAGAGGATCTTGTGTATAATGTGTATAAGTGTGAATATTGTCCACAATTAAAGTTGAAATCCAGTGTTCTTTCTCTCTCTCTCTCTCTCTCCTTCTCTCCCTCTCGTTCTCTCTCTGTCTCCATGGAAGAAAGGAAGAGCTCTGTCTGAATAGCCATGAGATACCCCATTCATGATTAAGGAGTTCATGCCCATGCCTTTTTTTCCATTCTTTGGGAGTGTAATGTTAGAATATGGTAGAAATCCTAGAAACTTAAAACTCTCTTTGGAATTCATTTATAAATTGCTTCTTATATGAAAACTTAAATTTCCCCATAAGAGCATAATGTAGGCATCTAAAATGTGGCCTTCCTATAATTTGTCATGGTGGGAACCTGATTTGCAAACTCAAAATTACAAAATGACAAAAATGTTCACAAATGCTTTTGACCTTAAAGAGAGTGTTAACAGTCCCCCAAAAGATACTTTCTGCATTGTGATTCTTGTCTGTCCCTGAGTTACAACATATCCATGACTACAACAAATGAGCCTTCATTTCTGTTTTAGCCTTTGAAATCCATGGAACAGAATGGGCCAGGACTGGAGTATAAAGTGTCATGGAAACCACAGGGAGCTTCCATGGAGTGGGAAGAGGAAATGGTTACAAACCACACATTGCGAGTGATGACACCTTCTGTCTATGCTCCTTATGATGTCCAGGTCCAAGCCATTAATCACATCGGCCCTGGGCCTGAACCTCAGTCTGTGACTCTCTACTCTGGAGAAGATTGTAAGTGATGCACACCTAAATTTTGAGCACACCAAGAGCATTTTCGTACATACTCCATTTGCAACAACATGTGTTGCTAATGCTTGCAAAGAGAATGTACCATCTGTAGGAGAGAGAAAAAGTACTGTACACATGGTTCCCACTTAAGGTTGATGAATGAAGAACACCTTATAAGCACTTTAAAGATTCCAGTATCAGTATCTAGTAAAGATTGATTTTGAAAATCAAGGACCTAAAATAATCATGTCACACAGTTAAGAAGTGTAGTTGAGCTGGGTGAGGTGACGCACACCTTTAATCCCAGCACTTGGGAGGCAGAAGTAGGAGAATCACCATGACTTTGAGGCCACCCTAGGCTACAGTGAATTGTAGGTCAGCCTGGGCTAGAGCGAGACCATACCTCCTTGTCATGGGATTTTCAAGGTTTCACTTAGTTTTCCCTGTTTTATCAAGGGCTTTCTAGCCACGTGCTGCCATTGCATGGGCCTCTTTTGTATGTGTAGAGCCTTGCTAACACAGGAGAAATATGCATACAGTTTAGAATGTAGAATTGTACACATATGTACACAAGTTTGAAGTACTGGTAATGCCATCATATTAATTGCTAAAGCAATATAACTACTGCAATTACATTTTCAGAAAAAGAAAAAGTCACTCATTCAGTACCAGAAGTTATTCTAATACTTCTAGCGTCTGGAGTCAGGTTTTGGTTTAAGAATAAAAAGGCAAGAATTTGAAGTAATTTTTACTTATCTGCTGTTCAAATTGTTCTAATTAAAATATTACAGAGTATATCCCTTGGGGGCAATTTCTCTTGAGGGCAATGGTTTGGTTTATTCCCCTATGGCAAAACCCCCTTTAGAAGGAGATAATAGTGGTCACTCCCTAAGGTTATGTTACAGGTTATATGAACCAATCCAGGTAAAGTTCTTTGAACCCCAAAACATAATATCTGTTCATCTGATTTATTTCCAGTAAGACGTAACCAAATTTGGAAATAATTTACTGTTGTTATTGTTAGTAGTGAAGTTCCTTTGCTTCCAAAGGCAAGAAGTCCAGAAAATGTTTCCAGGGACACAGTCTTAGGTTTCCATATATACTCTCCCACATTATGATCATCTGAGAGCTTGAATGTGCTCTTTTCTTTTTCCAGTCATCCGTGGGCTCACAAAGTGTTCTGCAATTAGAAATTTTGGGGGTTTCCTTTGGAGTTCATTTCATAAAAGTGTTTTCCCTAATTTAAATGTTGTGAGTATCACCTCTGGAAAAGCAACATACTAGTAATTTTTGGAGGTTTTTGGAAGTTAATGCATCTCAAATGTTTGGCAGATCCTGACACATCTCCAATGGTCCGCAGTGTGGAGGTTATAAACAGTACATTAGTTAAAGTCACCTGGTCGGCAGTTCCAAAGGAAAGAGTACATGGGCATCTGAAAGGATATCAGGTTCGTTTCCTACTTTTCCTTCCTAATATTATAAAATTTGTTTCTTTGTGGATATTATGGGCTGATTTCAGAAGAGACCAAATAGTTCTCTGCCACCATGCTGTGTTAAAGAAGGGTCCATATTTTCATTGTAGGTAAATTGGTGGAAAACAAAAAGTCTGTTGGATGGAAGGACACACGCCAAAGAAGTAAACACCCTAAGATTTTCAGGACAAAGAAATTATGGAATGGTTCCTTCCCTAGATGCCTTTAGTGAATTTCACTTAACAGTCTTAGCCTATAATTCCAAAGGAGCTGGCCCAGAAAGTGAGCCTTATATATTTCAAACACCAGAAGGAGGTAAGAGAATAAATATACAATAATGCCAACAATACAAATTATATAATGGTTGTGATAAACTTTTCCTTCTTTATAAGTAGTTAATCCAAGGTTCCTATGTTTAACATCTCAGTTTCGATAAAACTTGTAATCTCAAGGAATTTTGTCATGCTGATGTTGTGTTTTCTAGTACCTGAACAACCAACTTTTCTCAAGGTCATCAAAGTTGATAAGGACACTGCCACTTTATCCTGGGGACTACCTAAGAAACTAAATGGAAATTTAACTGGCTATTTGTTACAATACCAAATAAGTAAGTACAAATCTGAATTAGAGCTAACCTACTAATGATTGGGTTTTCATTGAAGGTTTGGTTTGCTACATTAATGATAGAATATCACTGAAGTTCTTGGTTTATAGGCTGGCACACTTCTTTTTAAAAACGATCTCTATTCTTATACAAGATGTTGTACCCTTATTATAATTCTCACCCAACACCCATTTTGTCCTCCCTTCCCTATTTTCTTTTTACTAAAATCCCTTCTTTCCTCCTAGCCCCTCTTCTATTTTGATATCACCATTTTTTTTTTTTTTTTTTTTTGAGGTAGGGGTCTTGCTCTAGCCAAGGTTGACCTAGATTTCACTATGTAGTCTCTGGATGGCCTTGAACTCATGTTGATTCTCTTACCTCTGCCTCCTGAGTGCTGGGATTAAAGGCATGTGCCACCATGCTGGGCATGATATTGACTTTTTTTTTTTTTTTTTTACCTCAGATTATGCAGATCTTATGGCAGACTTCTTTATAGCACAAAGATCTTAAAGTTCAATTGTAGGAAAACTGTAACCCCTGCTTATTTCATTATTAAGTTTTTTTTATTAGTTATGCGCATAATGTTAATACATTCATGTTGGTGCCATTGATAGCCTCCTCCCTGTCCTCCCCCCTCTGAAAGGACCCTCTTGTTGGGGAATGTGGGTCGTGCATTGTGAAGGTAGCCATCAGTTATGTGGAAGATATTTATTGGAACACGGTCATGCTCACTTATTTACTTATAGCCTATAACTTTTTTTCTCATTAAAGTGACATAGCAGAGGATAGATGGTCCTTAGAGTCTAAAGTACTTATAGTCCAGCCCTTTACCAAAAGGTTTTGAGACATCTATTCTATGTGTGAAACACTTGTGTACCAGAAAAGTATGTGTTTACAATAACATTCTATTAGTTAGGAGAATTAAGAAACATGCTGAGGAAGAGTCAGACTTAGGAAATTGATGTAATAGATATTTAATAATGTAAAATTGTAATAGATATCTAAGCAAGGCAGCTTCCACATTTATACAGAATATAGAATAGACTGTTTCTTCTGTGTAGATAGATGGTTGTTGTATTTTTGTGTGTGATGAGGTATGCACTGTATTAGTAATTTACTGGTTCAGGAAAGTATCTTGAGAGGACTAAAGCATTGTCTTTGGACCATGACTCAGAATAATCTCTGCCACTTGCTTTCTGCTATTAGATTAAAAGTGATGAAACTTACATCATTTATTTACTCAAATATATTTATTGATTTATTTACTTAAATACATGCATCATCTCAAAAGGGAAAATAGTTCCCTGATTCCACAGGACACCTTAGTAACAGACCAACTCTATGACTTGATCATTTTGAGGACATGAGTCCCTAAGCCCAAAAACTGGGACTACAAGAATGAGTCTATATGTTGCTAATAGCCAACCTGAGTATATTTCTTGTTAGACTTAGTTCTGTGTTTCTGGGACAAACACTGAATCGGTCAAAGCTTACGGGAGGTAATGGTGTAAGAAGATGGCTTACTTTCATAGATCCAAGCAGAGACATACTACCAAAATAACCAGCATCAAAAGAAAAAAGTAATCACCAGAGCCTCAACTACTCTTTTAAAAACTATTTTTATTTATTTGCAAGAAGACAGGGAGAGAGAAAGAGAATGTGAATGGGAGTGCTACGGTTTCCAATCACTGCAAACAAACTCCAAATTCAAATGCATGCACCACTTTGTACATCTGGCTTGATGTGGGTAGTGAGGACTCAAACCCAGGTTGTTAGGCTTTGCAGGCAAGCACTATTCTTTTCATACCTACCAGAGCTGGATTTAAGATCCACACCCAATTAAATACCTCTTCCCGAGTAGGGCCCTGTCTACTGGAGACTCAGTTTGCAAGCCTGATTCTATGAGGCCATACATGCAAACCACCATAGCCCTGATGTTCTACTCTGACATATCTTCAAAGAAGGTCGGGTAATGTCTTTAGGTTCTGTTGGTCTCTTTAGTAGGACCCATCCGTGCATGTACTGGTTAAACCCAAAAGGGTATGTTGTTTCCAAAATTTTAGAATAATTATTATATAGAAGCTTCAGCACTAAATATGCTTCCTATGTTATTTCATGAAAGTAAACAGCCTATGAGATGCACACGACCACTGTTTGATGGATGAAGGAATTGAGCACACAGATTCCTAAATTTATAGGGTATATTAAAGGTCACAGAGTCGAGAGTTTCTTAGGGTTGCAAACCCAACTCAGTCTCCTTCTGGATGCTGAGCACTCATACACTCTCCCAAGGACCAGGTTTGAAAAGCAGGAAAGAACTAAACTAGTAGAAGAGTTTTTAGATATCAAGTTTGCCTAGAAAAATTGTGTCTTGTTTTTACAATAAAAAACTCAGCTGGGTATTGTGGCACACACTTTTACTCCCAGGACTCAGGAGGCAGAGCTAGGAGGATCACGATGAGTTCAAGGCCACCCTGAAGCTACATAGTGAATTCCAGGTCAGCCTGGTCTAGAGGTCAGCCTGGTCTAGAGTGAGACCCTATCACAAAAAACTAAACATATATATATTATATATAATATGTATGCATATTATATTTATATATAATTTATAGATAGATGTTTAAAATAAAATACTTGTTTTATTGAATTGTATGTATGATTTAAATTTATATGAGAATAATTTCTTAGAATACAGAAATCACTGAAATCTTAAGAATTATAATTGTTATTAGGTTATACTATAAAATATCTTAAGATAAAATTATAATAAATTTTATTTCTATTAATATGAAATACTTGAGAACTCTACATAGTATATCTTTTTGTTGTTATTCTATAGTCTAAATAATTACAATATATATAATTGCTATTTATATATATAATACATACAATATTTGTAATATATGTAAATATGAATTATCATATTGACTTAAGTAATCTTAAAATTAAATTTGTGCTATTTTAAAAAAAATTATTTTTATTTATTTATTTGAGAGCAACAAATACAGAATGAAAGTGTCAGAGAGAGATAGAGAGAGAATGGGTGCACCAGGGCCTCCAGCCACTGCAAACGAACTCCAGATGCATGCATCACCTGGTGCATCTGGCTTACATGGGTACTGGGGAATTAAGCCTTGAACTGGGGTCCTTAGGATTCACAGGCAAGCGCTTAACCTCTAAGCCATCTTTCCAGCCCCAAATTTGTGCTATTTAACTGTGACAAACAGTGATTTTTTTTTATGCTTCCTCTTAGTTCCAAAGTTTTTATTTCCAGTTTAGTTGCTTTTTCTTAATCTAATTGCATTATATAGAACAAGGAAGGTATTTTATGTAAATAATAAATTGCGGGTTTTGCCTGCATGATAGCTTCGAGACTAAAGAGAATTTTTTTTCTAGTCCTTTTCTTCCTACTACCAGATAAATAATTTTGTCACTTGATTTTCCTATATTAATAGTATAGTAAATATATAGACATATAGTTTTGTGTGTATATATGTATGTGTGTCTATGTTTATATGTATGTATGTAACATACCTTATCATACTTTGTGTTCTTATGCAAATTGTCTGTCTTTTCTGCATTACAGATTTTTTTTTTAAGAAACTGTTTTTTTTTTTTTTTTTCCTCTTTTATCCATCAGCACTTAACAGGGAATTTTACAAAATATTTAATTCATTCATCAGTTCATTGATTCAGTATGTACTGAGTATAGACAATTTATGATTTACAATGGGTTGGCCTACAATTTTTGGTTTTATGCTGGTGCTAAAGGTCATTGAGTAGATATACATTGAATTTTTAATTTTGATCCCCTCGGCTAGCCATATGCAGTCAAACTGTGCTCTCCTGTGCCTAGCTGAAGCACATTGTAGGGTCGAATCAGCCACAAGATCATAACTATAGTCAGCATTCATCACTAGACTGGGTTATGAAATACATTTCTGGGATTTTCATAATTTGAACATACTCAAGGTGAGGAGCAATGTCATAACGAGACCGGGAAAATGTGTGCTTATATCAAGTATCACTGAGTAAGAAACCATAGAAAGCACAAAACAGTCACTGCTGTAGTATTTCCACTACATTAGATTTATAAAGACTTAAGTCAATAATCCACTGAAAATAGAGTCACAGGGGAGTGTCCATCCTGACCAATGGGAGTTGTCGACTTAGTGGGCTCCCATATAGCTTAATGACTCAAAGCACATTATCTAAAGTCAAATGACCAACGTTTAGATTTAAATTTTAGCTTACCAGTCACTGGGCCCTGGTCTTTCATGGATAACAGAGTAATTGGAAGTATCTCATAACTGTAATGAATTGATAAACAGGAATAGTTATAACTTTCTACATAACCCCTGCATATGTAGAAGTTAAAGACACTATAGCTTGAAATGCCAGCAACTTAACTTCTGAGATACCAATGCCTGTGTTTATTTCTTTAGTAAATGATACCTATGAGATTGGAGAATTAAATGATATCAACATTACCAATCCATCTAAGCCCAGCTGGCGCCTCTCAAACCTCAGTGCAACTACCAAGTACAAGTTTTATTTGAGGGCTTGCACCTCAAAAGGCTGTGGAAAGCCGGTCAGCGAGGAGAGCTCTACCCTGGGAGAAGGGAGTAAGTACATATGTGTATGCTGTGACTTTTCACACAACTGATCTGATAGGAATATAACAGACCGCTCTTTATAAATTATAAATGATTATGACCCAAAACTGTCTGAACCAGTAATGTTTTTTTTTTTTTTAAACAAAGTAAGGAAGTATTTACTTTTGGCTCATTGTTTTGGGATATAGTTCATTGTGGTGGGGAAGGTGTGGCAGTAAGAGCAGCTTCAGCTGTGTCAGGGGAACATGAGGCAGCTGGTCACATGGCATCTTCAATCAGGAAGTGGAAAAAAATGAACACTGGTACTCAGTTTGCTTTCTTCCTTTTCCTATTTTTTTTTATTTTTTACTCATCTTGTCTGTAAAGTCCACATTGACGCAATTTATAAATTTGTAAACAAAAACAACTAAAGTATAGTTTAGTATATACAAGATTAGAACCACAATTCTGTGTAATTAAAATAGGGGAACATGAGTTCATAAAATTATAAACAAGGTTAGTTAGTACAAGGATATTTTTCTTAGAGATTGTGTCAATAAAGAAAAACATTTGTTTTTGCCTTGCTCTATAATTTTAAGCACAAAATTCAATATATACCACTTCCATGCTTTGATGAATTATACATTGAGTCACATGTCAATTTCATTTTAATGTCTTATAATTAATTCCAAATAAAAATTGAGCATAATGTACAATTTTTCTTACAGGAATCTTCTCCTAATTAAATTACACTTTTCTATTTTGTAGCAGACAGTTCCACGATGCTAGGATGAACATCTGACCAAACAGTTTTATAGGAGGAAGGGATTTATTTTATGCTTACCGTATCCAGGCTTATTCCATCAATGGCAGGAGAAGCTGGCTCCCATTCATATATCCAAACACAGAGAAAGAAACCATCACTAGCCAGCAAATACCAAAATGCAGCAAGCAGCAGGGATTCCCAATACCCCACACCCCGCTGCCAAGCTCAAACCCCTGTAACATACTTTTGGGCTAGAATTCAGATCCACCCCCAAACCCATCTTTGGAATGGACCCCAGGATCTGCTGCCAGTGACACCTTTTCCAGCTGAGACTCAAGTTAAAATCTTTAATAAAATACCTGAGTGTATGTGGGACATATGTGCAAACTATCACCTTATGCCAGTAGCCTCCATAGACTCATAACCATCTCACATTGTGAATTGCATTCAGTCCAACTTCCAAGGTCCCCAGAGTCTTTACCAATTTTAATAAAACAACTGCTTTCCTCTGTTTTACAAAAGCTTGCATTGTTTAATCATATACTAACATATCTTCTTTTCAAAATAAAAATTAATTGCACTCTGTTGCAGTGGGTATCAATCTCAAAAGCATTGCTCAAGTGTGTAACCAGCCTTATTTCTCCATACTGCCATTTTTAATGAATTCCTCTTTTTATCCAGTAACTATGTGACCATTCTCTATTCTGTGCTTAAAAATCATAACAAAGTATTTATGTGTAGTGTATGAACACTTAACATAAGTAGGAACTAGGAATTAAATACAAACAATCCAAAATTGATTTTTGTTAAATTAAACTTGAGTCACTTTCTTCTCTAATTCTGCTCTCGACTGTTATAAGATTGTTATATTACTGCTAATTCCTTTTGGAAATGTATTCATTTTTCATGCCATGTTCAAAATGTCAGTGAAACCATTCCATTTCAATGTACCTATAAACCTGCGCTTTAGCTTAAGATGCTACTAATTTTAAATATTTAACATTTTACCATATTCTGAGGCTATTCCAACAGTACATAGATCAAGGCAAGAATATATATATGAATGATAATATAATGTAATGAACTCAGCAATATACAGTCAAATTGACTATATAGTGAAAATCATAATGTATTGCATAGATGTAAGTCAAAAGCTATATTCAGCTTTCCATTAGCTATATGATAATCCAAATTACAAAAATCATATTGAATATATTTTTTAAAGTCCATGTTTGGTTTTGAGCCATTCATGTGGCCAGGCAGATTTATAGCACCATTCCATCAACACCTGGGCATGAGTTGAGATCATTTCATTTAGTCATTCATTCCTGAAATATTCCTGAAATACTGGATCCACTGATAATTCAAGATCCATTTAATAAAAAAATTCTAATGCATTTTTCCATCTCAAATAGTGTTTATATATATATTTTTTTCATGTCCTGCCTTTTAATGATTAAAATTCATACAATTTAACTGTGTGCCTTTCTTAGGTAAAGGTATCAGGAAGATGTCAGAAGGAGTTAATCTTACTCAAAAGATTCACCCTGTAGAGGTATTTGTGCCGGGAGCAGAACATATTGTTCGCCTAATGACTAAGAATTGGGGTGATAACGATAGCATTTTTCAAGATGTTATTGAGACAAGAGGGAGAGGTGAGAAATGAGCTTGTGTTGTGAGTAGACTTAGATAGTGAACCTGTGTACTAGGGATGAATGTTACATACATCATATCTTAAAGATGAAAATATAAAGTGCATTAGATATGCAAGTCATCATGTCAATTTTATTGGCAGAACAATTTATCATTATCAAAATGAAAATTGTCACAATGGTCCAATATTTTCCTTACTAATTTTACCAGAGTAGTTGCCTAAAAGTATATCCTGCTAATTAACACATTAATCACAACTAAAATGAAAAGAAAACTGAAACAGCCTCCCAGATAGTCTGTGTTTGCTTGCTTGCTGCTTCTGCACGTAAAGATATTGGCCTTCGCTATCTTTTCTAATCATTGCCCTCAGAGCCAAATGTATTTGGCAAAGGTCTTTACTTAATAAAGAAGAAGTGTTTTGTTAATGTTCACCTAATGCAATGTCCTTATGGTCACTTTATTTCTCTGGGATCAAAGGAATTTTTTTTAAAAAATGATTTATTTTACATAAAATGTGTGATCATTCCCTGAAGTTGTATAATGCCAAGAACTGTTTCTGGTGCTCAATATTGTGACTTAACTCTATACCACAGAATATGCTGGCTTATATGATGACATCTCCACTCAAGGCTGGTTTATTGGATTGATGTGTGCAATTGCTCTTCTCACACTAGTATTGCTGACCATTTGTTTTGTGAAGCGGAACAGAGGCGGAAAGTATTCAGGTAAAACTATGGCTTAATTTGATCTTCAACTTTTTAATAGTATTTTCTGGCTGGCATTATTAACAGACCTTTTAAATTACACATTTAAATCAAATTCATATCAGCACATTTAGAGTACAGTATACTGGTATGGTAATGTTTCTAAATTAACCGACCAAACAGAATGTGTATGATCTATAATATGTTCTCTAATCTTGTTTTGTTTAATTTTTTTTTAATTTTTAATTTTTTGGAGAGAGACACAGAGAGAGACAGAGAGAGAGAGAGAGAGACAGAGAGAGAGTGGGAGAGGAAGACAGAGATGGGCGCACCAGCAGTGTCTCAACTGCTGAGAACGAAATCCAGATGCATGCGCCCCCTTGTGGTCAAGTGCGGCGTTGGGCCCTTGCGTCACTTTGCATCTGGCTAAACGTGGGACCTGGAGGTTGGAACCGGGTTCTTAGGCTTAGGAGGCAGGTGTCTTAACCCCTAAGCCATCTCTCCAGCCCTCTAATCTTGTTTTTAATATATAAAACAAGCTTTAACTAGGCTTATAAAACTTACAGGCTCCTAATTTCTGTTCATAAATCCATCAGAAATATTGAGAAGGCATGTTACTGAGTAACACATATGTTTTAATGGGGCTCTTAGATGGGATATATATATATATATATATATATATATATATATATATATATGCATATATATAAATGCATGACTTGTATTTTAGGCTGGTATATTCTGGTAGAACTACCTCCAATAATTTTCTATGTAGAATTTCCTAGTACTGACAGTACATTTTCATTCATCATTTGAATTTGCTACCTCTTGAATTAATTAACCTTACATTAAATGTAAATTAAAAACATGCTACATGTCAAATTTATATTCAACTTCCAAGTTTCTTTTACAGATGTACATGCTATTATTATTTTTTCCTAGTATTCATGGTGTTTTTATATAAAGTGGAGAGATTTAATTCCAACAGCTATTAGTTAATGATGTTAAGATCACCTAACTGATCTATTTTGGCTTGTGGTTCATCCAGCCAATATTTATTGGAATTCCATCATGCACACAGAAACATCAAAAGCATGATTTATATGTTTTCGTAAAGTTACATGAACCATTTATGTAGTTCTACATTTCAAATTTTCCTCTGAGTTCTGACCTCTCATGAGCTATGTTGGCAGTGACTAATGAATATTCCAGACCTTTCATTAGAAACTTTAAAGAGATAAAACATTATTCTTTGATCATCCTCAGCAAATAACCAATTGTGAAATGTAAATCCATCCATATTCTAATGAACTTCCTCAGTCATACCCTGAAAAAGAAAAACAATCGACATTTAATATTGTAGGACAGCCAAGAGAAACTCCTTTAAGTGGTGGTGAACACGGGAATTATTTACTTGAGTTTTTCAAGGAAAGAGAAACAAGAGCCCATCTTATACCCTAGTGTCAAATAAACTTACATTTAAATCATTAAAATAGTGCTATTGTGATAGGGTGCTAGGGGTCAAGGAAAGTCCTTGAACCCCAAACCCTAGGATTGTTTCTAATTTCAATCCAAATATTTAATATAAAAAATTGAGAAGGATAATTATTAAATTATTGTATTTATTGAAGGAAGTACAGAGCCAAGGAAAAGCACCCACATGACTAGAGATCCCACATGGAGAGCCTAGGAAAAAAAAAATCATGGAAAGAAAAAAGAAAGTTCAAGGAGCATCTGTTATGTGGGGAGCTGGAGGGGATAACGAAGCCTATGTGAAGAGTAAGGGCTGGGGTGGAGGGGGGAGCTTTCTACTTAGGCTGGGCCTGGGCCTGGGCCTGGGCCAAACCAGCCCAGGCCCAGCTGAGGGAAAAGCTCACTCACAGCTAGAATTTCCCAAGTGGTCAGAGAGCCTGCCCTCCCCTTGCAAAGGTATTTATGATGTAATAGTGGTGTTGTGTCTTCTGGCTCAGGTAAACCAGAGGGACAGCTGGTTGGTTAGGGCTAGGGGCTGTCTCAGGAAGAGATTAGCCCTGGCACCAAGTAACAGGGAGTAAATTTGACCAACCACAATGTTTAAATCCTATGAAAGACCTCGCTCCCAAGGGGTCCTCATTGTTTGCGGAAAAGCAGGCAAAGGAATAGGCAAAAGAAGTCAGATCATCTTTGATTTCTAGCAAGTGCAGACTTTCCTGCCCTTTTTTAAATCCTTACCCTCAGGGGTCCAGTCACCCTAACTGTATTCCCCCCTCACTCTCATTCTGATTGTTGAGATAATTTTGAATAAGCACTTGCTGAAAAGTACCCTAATGGTTAAGATCTGGCTTTTGTTGGTTATGTTGGTTTCATGATATAGGTCGGTTAGGAGCCTATATCATTTTCCAAAAGATTGGAGAATAGAATAAAATGAATAATGGAGCAATTTGTGTTCATGGAGAGACTAATACATTAGACTTTCACAATAAGGCATGTTGCACATGTAGTATGGTGGAGACAAATGAAGGTCTGAAACGTGTTGTAAGCTTGATGGTAAATATGTAAATCCAAGGTCCACCCCCTTTTGTTCACTTACATGAAAAGTAACTGATGTGTTGTAGATAGAGCCTAAGAAAAACTAATCACACTGGCATGAACATTCTTTGAGCAATGTTGTTTGATTATTCACTGTTCAGTAGCAGGGCAAAAGTGTCTTTAAAACCTTTACAATACTGTGTGTTTTTTTTTTTTTTCTGTTTTATTTTTATTTTCTTTAGTTAAAGAAAAGGAGGATTTGCACCCAGACCCAGAAGTTCAATCAGCAAAAGATGAAACTTTTGGTGAATACAGGTAACTGTAATTTTACATTTCATAGCATCTTGAAACACAAATTAATCAGGTTTGTTAAGGGGACAGATAGCATATGTTCTTAAATTAAGAGTTACAGAACTGTATTGAAATGTCTTTTGTGAATATTATTTTGCCAAATACTTTTACTCTATGCTTTTTTCTTCCTTCCCTTCTTCCTTTCTATACTTTTCTTCCTCCCCCCTCTTCTCTTTCTTTCCCTTCCTTCATTTCCTTCCTTCCTTTCCTTCTTTCTTCTTTCTTTCTTTCTTTTTCTTTTTTTTTCTTTCTTCCTTTCCTAACCCTCCTTTAACCATTCCTTCAATCTGTTCTTTTTTTTTCTTTTGTTTCTTCATCTCTTCTCATTCTAATATCATCTATCATCTACCTCTGAGATAACTGAGCATCTATGTGCAGGAGCAGCACTGTGTCCAGAACAAGAGTCCAGGTAGCAGTGTGCATTGGGAGACATTCTTCATGACACTTGTTACTACTTTTATTTAAACTGAATATCCATTTGCAGCAATGTAAACACCCTGAAGCCAGTGTACCATTATGAATTGGGCTGTACTCAGTTTTTATCCATAGACAGAGATCAGAAATCTACTACATGCACTTACAAGAATAAAGAGGTTACAAAGCCAGCCCCTATTCATGAATCTAGACTAAGAAGAAAAAAAAAATCTTATGCATTCAAATGAACATAATTAATCAACTAGAATAAAAGAGTTCTAAAGGGAGCGACTGTTTTGACTTGGAAATTATCCTGGAGAAAAGAACCCTCCAGAAGAGATAAGCTTGTGTTTAAAGCATGTGTCAACTCATAATTGCCGGGCAGAGCATGACCAAATGGATGAGGGTGTAAAGGGTGCTCTACATAGTTTCTATACATCTAATTCTGTGGTTTGACATCTCTATCTCTCCTGCCATCTACCATCCACTCAATTTCTTAGCTCTTCTTGCTTCAAATATTATTATATTTTTGTATGAGTCCTCTGCATATTGCAGCCAAGAGAGTTATTGTAAATCTCAAGTTTATATTGATATAGGATCCAAAGTCCATGTCAAACAAGAAATCTGTTTGGTACTCATTAGCTCATCTCTGGTTCTCCTTTTGTTTACTCACTTTATAATTTGCAGCATTTGTTCTCTGTCTTAACCATTCAGTTGCATATTACAAAATTTCATTAGGCAGATTTTAAATAACAAATATTTATTTCTCACAGTTCTGAAGGCTGGGAAACTTGAGATCAGACAGATTCAGTCTCTAAGGAGGTTCAATTTTACTGTTAGAAGATAGTACTCTTTCTCTATATTCTCATGTGAAAGGATTCCCTTTTAGTAGGGTAATGAGGCTATTGATGATGGCTCCCCCATTCCTATTAATCTCCCAAGGGCTTTACCTCTTATTATTATAACATTGTAAGTTAGTAGTGCAGGTTATGAATTTAGGGGCACACAGACCTTCAGACTACAGCCACCTCTCTGTGTATCAGCAGGTTGAATCTCAACATGTCTCACAAAGCTCTTGATTTAGGGGCCGGAGAGAAGGCTTAGAGGTTAAGGCATTTGCCTGAAAAGTCAAGGGATCATAGTTCAATTCTCCAGGACCTACGTAAGCCAGATGCACAAGGGGGTGCACACATCTGGAGTTTGTTTGCAGTGGCTGGAGGCCCTGCCACATCCATTCTCTCATTCTCTTCCTTTCTGCCTCTCTCTCTCTCTCTCTCTCTCTCAAATAAATAACTAAAATATATTTTTAAAAATTTATTTTAAAAATCTCTCGATTTAAAGGGGAAGCAATTGTGTGTTGAATAATAGAAAAATATTTCCTAGTTATTCTGAATAATCCAAATTGGTTATAACGATTCAAACACTTATATGTCAAAATGTCATTTGTTCCTTAAGAATCTATTTTCTGGGCTGGAGAGATGGCTTAGTGGTTAAGGCACTTGCTTGCAATGTCAAAGGACCAAGGTTCAACTCCCCAGGATCCACATAAGTCAGATGCACACGGCACATGCATCTGGAGTTCGTTTACAGTGGCTGGATGCCCCTGCGTGCCCATTCTTTCTCTCGCTCTCTCTTTCTCTCTCTGTCTCAAATATATAAATAAAATATTTTTTAAAAATATAATCTGTTTTCTAAGCTGGATGTGGTGGCATACACCTTTAATCCCAGCATTTGGGAGGCAGAGGTAGGAGGATTGCCATGAGTTTGAGTCTACCCTGAGACTACATAGTGAATTCCAGGTCAGCCTGAGCTAGAGTGAGACCCTAGCTCAAGAAAAAAAAAAAAAAAAAAAACAAATTTGAAAAAGAAAAAGAATCTGTTTTCTGTGTTAATATGAATGTCCTGAAAATTATCAAACATATTTGCATTTGTGAAAGGATTTGACTTTATGGGAATGTGAATATTTGACTTTGTGGAACAACTCTCTTTGTATCTTCTAGTGACAGTGATGAAAAACCTCTCAAAGGAAGCCTTCGGTCCCTCAATAGGGAAATTCAGGCCACAGAGAGTGCAGACAGCTTAGTGGAGTATGGAGAGGGTGACCATGGCCTATTCAACGAAGACGGATCTTTCATTGGTGCTTATACTGGCTCTAAGGAGAAGGGATCTGTTGAGAGCAATGGAAGCTCGACAGCAACATTCCCACTCAGGTCATAAGCAGGGACCTTGTACACAATATGGCTGTCTAATCCTCACCTTCTATGTGTATGTATTCAAGGGAGCAAGAACTTTTACATAGGAACGGAAACATGCTGACAGATCATGTCCAGAACGAGACATTCTGCAATGATGCTAAGAAAAACAGCACTGCCTTCAAAAAGAAAAAAACAAAACAAAACAAAACAAAACAAACAAAAAAAAAAACACCAAGCACTTCAGGCCCATGTTTTATTTTATTTTTATTTCCAGGTGCTCAAATGGCAGAAAACAAAACAAATCCTATATTTAGATCCACCTCGATTGATTCCAAAGCACTCTTTAGCCTCTTCCATATCTGCCTGGTTTGATTGTTCAGTGTGTTTCCACAGATGTTCTACCTTGTGGGTTTATCTCTGTATGCACAACTGTATTCAGTTTCTGAGAACTGTCTTCCTGACTTTGCTCCCCTACAGCTGAAAGATGATGAGCAAACAGACTGGATATTTAAAGTGTAAAAAGGAATATGAATGCCTCATTCAAGCAGTTCATTGAATCTATAGAATCAAATTTATTATTTAAAACTTTAATAGCAAAAGTCTTAGGTGAACACACAAGTAGTATTTATTGAGCTCCTATTTGCCCACAGATGATCCTTGTTATGAATAGTTATAGTGTTTTCAATTTCAACATGAATTTTTGATTTCTATCAGTTATGATATCCATGAGCATCTTCATTTGTTGTTGTTGTTGACTTGTAGTGGTGGTCAGAAGGCTGTCATGTGAGGAATAAGCATGTCAGATTACCAGGCTTCTATTGAATATCTTCAGTTGAACATTGACTGCTTCACTGCTTCTTCTCTTTTTATGTGGATACAATGTTATGCTTGCGTATACATCATGAATACATTGTACATATTATGTTAATATTTACACAATTTAAAATACAGTGTTTTATTTTAAAGTGACAAAAAGAGCATTAATAGGCATGATTGTACAGCTAGAATATATATAGTAAGATGCAATATTTATCATTCCAGGGCAAGACCCCATCACATGAGGCTCCGGAAGTGAAGACTCTGTAAAAACACACTAATTTTGTTCTTATATTGCTTTTTCTCCAGTGGTTTCACAATAAAATATCATGAAAATATTGAGGGAAATGCGCTAAGTTTTTCAAAATAAGTTTTTGAGTGGACTCCTACCTAACCCTCAGTAAAGTAGAACAGTAGAAATTCTTATACATATGCTGGTCTCTATTACATTTTAAGTGTATCTAAAGTAGTATTATTGTGGTATTATTATTTTCTTTTCAATATTTTCCTTCTGAAAATGCCCGTACCAATTAATGAGTTTTATTTCCTGGCATGTGGACTATTAGTCCATTTAAAATGTACATTGACAGTGTGTTAAAAGTGGTATGAAGGAGTGGAGACATATCAGTAAAACATGTTTGATATTTTATGTTATGAAAAAATTCAAATTCACCCTGAAATTAACTATGTTTGAGTGATATTGACTCGGATTTTACTTTAGTTTATGTAATTATTGATAAATTCTGTGCCGAAGTCACCTTTAATTTATGTGGACCTTATATTTCTTAGGGACTAAAATCGCAGATTTACATGGAATATCAAATGGTCCTTTTAACATTCATGTATCCTCCAAAATACATAGGCAGGCAAAGCATGTGTTCTTTAAAACAGTAGCTCATGGGCTCAGGGTTTGACAACATTTCTGGAAGTAACCTTTGGAAAGGAGGAAGGGAGACGTCTTGGGCTCCTAGTCCAGGGGAGTGTAAGATTTCATCCCTCATGCAGCTGATCTGAAAGAATCCTCATCGTGTAACTGATTTTTCTAGAAGGAATTCTGGTGCTGAGCTACAAAGGGAGGGAAGGTTAGAACTCTTGGACTTAATTCTCCTTAGTATTCATTTTTCACTTCTTTGTCCTCAACCAAACTGTGGCTTTGGAGAGGGTCATGAAGTTTGATGTTTATGTCTAAGGAATAAGTATAGATTCCTTAGAAATGTAATGACCTTTCAGCCATAATTTGGCACATATAATGACATGTTGGCTTTTTACAAGGCTCCATTGTTTGTCCTTTAGCTGTTTGAGAAATAAAGGCATTTTAAACCACATTATTAGAATAACCAAACTTACAGTTATGAAAAATAAGATTGGATTATGGCTACATTTTGCTATCCTCTGTTACCTTGTCTCCATATTATTTGGCTTATTTCTGCTGGAAATCCATGAAAACAAGAAAAAGTCCCTAACTTCCCCCTATCTTAATTGTGAAATTATGTTTTATATACCCACACATTTTAAATGAAAATAAAATCCAATTAGGTGAAACAAATTTTATTCCTCTTTTCTGTCTCAGAAAATCATAACTGAGTCTATGGTGTACGATGCTGGCTGTCAATGGGCAACAATTATTTGCAAAATGCCTAGAGTGATTAGGCAGCACTATTGGTCATACTTGTGTTCTGATTGGCTTAACAGTAATTTTCTGTAGTCTCTTGACATTAATTTAATGTAATTGATAATAGATTGTATATAGTCTCAAAGATTGTTGGTGGGGATCAGTTCCTACAGAGCTATCCAATGGTCAGGGAAATCCACATCTCTTCCAGGTTCCACTGATTGTATACAGAAACCTGAGGCAAATTGCCAAACTTGTTTGCTTCAAACTCTCTCCACTATAAAGTGCTAATGATCGTCGTCACAGGGTGTTCTTTTGTATGATGAAAAATTTACAAGTGATAAAATCTAAGATGCCTTTCAACTTCATCATCCAACCTATATTCAATTGTATATCTAAAAGTCACCCCCACATAGTCTAACTCAACTTTTTCCTCTGAGCTCATAAATATATTTTTATAGAAAAACAAATCTGCAAAAAAAAATCTACTGCTCACCATGCAGTATGATTTGCACATGCCATTGAAAATGATTAATCAGAATAAAAATAAGCAGGGTCTTTGCTATACAAAAGTGTTTCCCACTGATTTGCATGTGGATTTATAAAAAAGTATGAAATCGGTAGATTTATTCTATTGGTATAAAGGCATCTGATATTTTAGATGTACCCATGTTTATAAAAATGTTGTGCACAATGGAATTATGTGGGAAGTCTCAAATAATATTTTTCCTATTTTATACTCATGGGAGAGATACAGAGAAGACAATAATGAGAACTGTGTGGTGTGTTTTTCTAAGTATTTAAAACATAATTGCCAACTGAAACCCTAAATATGTTTACATGCCATTGAGATATAATTCTTGTAACAATTTTAAATTGGTCATAATGGGACTGGTTTGTAGTCTATGGGAGTAGATAGAGCCAAGTGTTCCTGTGTAGGATTGTAGGGCTAAGCCAAAGCTCACTTTGTTTTGTGTCATAAATTGATTGCATCATCAAAGAGATGAATGTTCTTAGAGCAGGGTTCACCTAATTTTTGTTTATTTAGGTCCATGGTCTTGTAGACCTTTAATACAATGTGTTTGTGTTGTAGGTGGTGTTTTTATTATGATGATTGATATGTATGGTTCAAAAATATTTTCTTTACACATGGAATTCAGCTTTCCAAATAAAAGTTTGACTTCGTGTACTCTAAAACTGTCTGTATTCATTTCTATTCACTTAGGAGAAATTGGAGTTTATCAATCAACCTTAACCTGTGTTGCTGGTGATTCTGGAACATCAATAAATGGGGTATAAGTTAGAAAAGTTGAATGAGACATAAGTAAATAAAATATATTTTATTCAATTATTGGATTGATAATAGGCTACATGATAACATTAAGAGCTATGCATAATAACAATGAAGCACATACCTATAATTAGCATGATGATAAAATGATCATATTTTCATCTAATTAAAAAATGTTGCAATGTTATTTTTCTAGAAAATGTACAAGTATTTTATACTTTTACAATGGTTATCAGGTAATTTTGAGTTTTTTTTTTTGTTTGTTTGTTTTTTTAATTTGGGATTCCTGATGGATCTCAGAAGACAATGTATTGAATACTCTGATTTAAAAAGTCTTTTTCATATACTAAGAAATTTACATATATTATTACATCTAACCTGGAAACAACCTTTGGTTTGTAGGATTAGCACACAAGGAAGTTAAATAACTCAGTAAATGTAACCAGTGTGATGTAGGACAAGAAATTAAAACTGTCGGCTATTTGAGTCCAAAACTCAGGATTAAAATAATTATGCCAGCCCATATTCTCACGTCTTCCCTCCTCTGTATCCTCTTAGACATGCTAAAGAAAAGTGTGTCTTGGTCAATATACAGTTACTGTGTGTATTAATAAACTTCTTGGTTTTAAAAAAAAGGTTGTGAAGACATACAATAAAAGAAAACAATCAGTGCTTTATTGTATAAAGTGAATGTATGTAGCCTAAACAATAATAATTCCAAAAATCAATTGTTTTAAAGTGAATCCCAAGCATTTCATGCTACTTCTTCGAGGAAATGAAAAAAAGAATAGAAGATTTTTATTAGAACTGGTTCCAACGATAATTGTCTTGAATATTTTAGGTTATTTGTGGGTTTTTATCAGAGTTCAGAATACATAATGGGACTTCTCTCATTTGCTGGTTTCACTTGCTTCTCCATCAAATACAACACAGCATTGTAAGCCATACATCCTTAGATTCATGGCTTCCCAACTATGGAGATCCTTTCTTGCCAAAATAAATTGTATGTAAACCGGATAAGAAAACAACCAATTAAAGACATTTGCTCTAGTTCATTGCTGAACATGTATTAACACAATAAAGTTTATGTCATACTTATGTACATAAGGAACAAAAATTTAAAAAATGTACTTCTCAAAGGATATATCTGAAAGAAATAATTTTCACTACAAGTATACATGCCAGTTCTATTGTCACATGAAGTGAAATGTTCATTGGTTGGCCAGAGAGATGGCTTAGCCATTAAGGTGTTTGCCTGCAAAGCAAAAGAACCCAGGTTCAACAACCCAGTACCCACATAAGCCAGATGCACAAGGGTGTACATGCATCTGGAGTTCGTTTTCAGTGGCTGGAAGCCTTGAGTGCCTATTCTCTGTCTGCCTCTGTCTCTCAAATAAATAAATAAAAATAAAAATATTTTAAAAAATCTAAATTTACCATAGTAATTATCAATATATTTTTTCCAAAGCTTTCATTAATTACTGATTCTGTGGAAAATGTTTTGATCAAAAATATTTTGGACATTTTGGTTCAAAGAAATTAAATTAAAATATTTGATATGCTGAAAAATACAAGAAGAATATGGTATCCTAACATATTGCATCCTGGAGTTATTTTGCAGATTCATCTGTAGTCCTTCCCACTCTTTTCTATGTACAATATCGCTCCAACTCAATATTTGTATTATTGTGCCTTGTCCTTTGGGACCATCCTTCCCTTATCAAGTATGGTTCCAAAGGATGAAGCATTTTCATTTAAGTGCCTAATATAAAATCTGGCCTTCTATTGGATGTGCACTTTCCTCTCTCTCCTTTTCCCTTATGCCTGGTGCATAGAATTGCACTTCCTAATAAAGTACTATTCCATGGACTGATGGCTCTCAGCTATGTTGCTAAGGATTCCAAGGTCAATCTCTGTCTTGTATCCGTTCCATGTTTTCACGAAATGCCTTTCTGTCCCAAGACCTTCAAGTTGAATATAATCTCTTTAGAGAGGCTTTTAACACTTTGATAACTAGATCATTACATCTTATTTTAGTACATCATCCTTTTGCTCTATTTTTTAGAACTAATCACCTGTCATTTTTATTTTTATTGCATTTTTTTTGAGGTCGGGACTCACTATAGGCCAGGCAGACCTGGAACTCACACTGTAGTCCCAAACTGGCCTCAAACTCACAGTGATCCTCCTACCTTTCCTTCACAAGTGGTGGGATTAAAGGCATGGACAACCATGCACGACTTTTGAACACCATTTCTAGTTACCTAATAGTCTAGAAGTTCAAACCACCAACACAACACAACACAACACAGTGTCTTATGGGCATTTTTAAAGTATTTCTACATAAAAGGAGAATAGCAGGCATGGAAAAATTTTCTATTTACAATCCTGACTGCTTTTATCCCAGAGATCTAAACATTAATGGAATACCTCATCTAACCAGTAACTCAAGCCAATAGCTGGAATCCACCCTTTTTCCAGCTATCTTATGTTCAACCCACCTTTAATAGTGCTTCCTCCAAGAACATTTTATTATTTTTGTAAGTAGTGTATTCTCATTGTGATAATTTCATTGAATTTTTAAATTTTATTGACAACCTCCATCTCGAGACACAACATATGATGATCACAATCCCTTCCCACCACTCCCTTACCCCCTCTTTCCATATATTTTTTTCCACTGAACGTCTTCTTTCCAACTCGTTTATTTTGATGTCATCATTTTACCTCCTACTTCTCAAGTGTTGGGTATGTAGCATCAGCCACTGTGAGATCATGAATACATGGCACTTTGGGTCTAGAAGACAGCATTCCAAAGCATTCTTCCTCTTCCTTTAGCTCTTACATTCTTTCCCCCTCTTCTGCAATGATCCCCAAACCCTGGATGGTGTAATGGAAATGTCTGTCAGTGTTGAACACACCACCATCACTTCTCAGCACTTTGGTAAGTCTTGAAACTCTCCAGTAGTCACCACCATCTGAAAAGAGACACTTCTCTAACAAAAGTGAGGGTAGTATTAGTGCATGGACACATACAAAACTATCTAGAGCACAATTTGGTGTGCATAGTAAATCCATTTAGCCAGTCAAGAGTCCACTAGGGATTATGACCCTCCCAGCCATAGATTTTTGATGAGGTTTTCAGTACCAGGCAGGAATTACATACCAAAGAGTGGGCCTCAAGTTCAATTAGAGAGCATTTACTTTCCCCCATAATCGACATGAAACCTTTGCACAAGTAAGCACATTTTCCATAACATATTTTAAATCAATTTACTTTTCTTCATTATTGTTACTTCTACCCTATGTATCCAATAAAACTTACCTCTGTTCTGTGACTAATCTTTTACTTCATTCCCATTATCTTCTCTGATGTATCAAACTATCACCAGTACTTTGTAAAGTATAACATGACTGTAGGAACAGTTTATGAATAATTATAGCTAATTTTTTGCCCAAATTCTATTCACATGTTCCTGTACATGCTAGCTCCTGCATACCTTGTGACTTTCCCTTTAAAGAAGACCTTGGACATCTCTGATTTCTCTGTTTCTAGAGCTCACCAGTGTTCTAACTTAAGAACAAACATAATCGCTTCTCTAATTTTGGGAATGTTTTCTGCCAAATACTGTATTAATTGGCCAAGTACAAAATTTTATCACTGCCTGGGCTGGAGAGAGGGCCCAACAGTTAAGTTGCTTGCCTTCAGAGCTTAAGGAGTCAAGTTCAATTCCCCAGTACCCATGTAAACCCAGGTGAACAAAGTGACACATGCATCTGGAGTCCATTTGCAATGGTTGGAGGCCCCGGGTGCCCATTCTACCTCTCTTCTATTTCTCTCTGCTTGCAAATAAGTAAAAATATAAAAGAATTATCAATGCTTTAAAAATCACTTCTTCAGAGAAGAATTTTCATATTATGAGCTTGGAAGTAACCAGACCTTTATTAGATTATTTTATTTGGTTATAGCATTCATTGCTATCTATATTAATTTGTATTCTAATGACTTTTATTTGTTCGATCATAATCTAAATTCCCCCAAAATAACCACTTTATCTTCACTCCTTTTATATTAAGAGTTGTTCCAAGCATATAATAAATGTTATATTTGTTGACTAAAATAATGACACAAATGGAAAAATATAACAAATCACAGTGAGAGTAAAACAAAACCTGTTTAATAAAGCCTAGTTACTTGAATTTTGATTCTATTTCATTAACAACAAAAAATAAAAATATAGGCCAATAACCCTGATGAGCATAGGGTTTAGAATTACTAAAAGAAAAAAAAAACTTTGAAGCTGAATTTGAGAGTATATTAAAAAGATTAATTGGGCTGGAGAGATGGCTAACATCATCAAAGCATTTCCACTAAGATGAGTAAAGAAAATAAGGATTTTCATTATCTTACTGTCTCCACTTTTTAGGAGAGTGCTTAGAGTCTTAGCGAGAGCAATAAAAAAGAGAAAGAAATAAAAAGTTATAAATAGGAAAGGAAGATGTCAAACATCCTTACTTGCAAGCTACACACACACACACACGAAGACTCCATCAGAAAACTCTTGGAGGTGATAAACACTTTCAGTGGGAGGACAGAAAACTAACACATAAAAGTCAGTAGCTAGCCAGGCATGGTAGCACACACCTTTAATCCCAGCACTCAGGATGTGAAGGTAAGAGGATGGCAGTAAAGTCAATGCCATCCAGGGATTACAGAGTGAATTCCAGGTCACTCTGGGCTAAAGTGAGACCTTACCTCAAAAACAACAACAACAATAACAACAACAAAGGCAGTAGCTGTCTTATATATTAATGACAAACACACAGAGAAAGATATCAAGGAAATGGTCCCATTTATGATGGCAAAAAAAAGATATTTCATGATGTCCCTAACATCTGTTAAATTTTTAAGACTTTGAAAACTTATAAACACTGAAGTAAAAATATGAGGAAGCACAAGAAAATGGAAAGACCTCCCATGGTCATGGATTGAAAGAATTAATATTGTGATAATGGCAATCATAAAAAGGTAATCTAAAGATTATTGCAACTGCAATCAAAATTCCAGTACTATTTTTCAAAGAAATAAAAATTAATAATCTTATAATTCATATGAAATCACAAAAGACCTTGGATAGCTAAAACTATACTCAGAAAAAAGAATACTTCTAGAGTATCATCATACTTGATTTCAACACATACAAAACACCAGATCATGGAATAGAATAGAAGATCCTGGTATAAGTACATGTAATTACACCCAACTGATCTTTGACAAAGACACCAAGAACACACATTTCAGAAAAAAAAAATAATAAACAAACAAATAAACATCATTTTCAACAAATGATGCTGAGAAAACTGTGAATATACATGTACTAGAACTAATATACACCATTATCTCTCATCTTAAACCAAAAGGAACAGCAACTGCATGAAAGACCTTATTGTAAGACCTGAAACCCTAAAAGGACTAGAGAAAAAATTAGAGTGAACACTTCAAGATATATGTATAAGGGTGTATTTTCATATATTTAGAATTATAATAGTTCTAATTAAAAACCTAAATGGCTTTACAAATACACAAAATTGCAGCCAGTACACCTTATTACATTGCAAAAATTATGGTCTTGGATATTAGTGTTTATCTTTTGAAAATTTAATGCAATGTCCTATCTTATTCTGGGAAGGAAATTGTTAATGCATTGTAAGACCATTATTGGATATGTAACATAGTATTTGCATTTATAATAACTAGTATGAGTTTTTCCTGCTAAGTTACACACAGTAACTTATACACTAAATATTTGAATGCATTTTGTAGATTAAACTATAATACATGATGTGAGTACTTAGGTAAGGTCTTGACATTAGTAAAGGATTAATCCTTACATAAAATTTGAGTATAAGCTGTATTTTTTATTGAATTTTAGAATGTGCAATAAATGCCCATGATGAATTTAACAATAAAAGTATCAAAGTATTGTGATAAAACTGAACTTTTAATAAAAGATGTAGTTAAAGAATTCAGCCACTAGATGGAAATGTTTCAAAGTGTTACAAAGAAAAATATTCTATAGTGAAGATAAGGGTTTATTTTTTCCCTCTTTGAAGGAAGTTTTTAAATATTGGCATAAGTGAATTAAAGGTTTACTTAAACTTCTTTCACTTTTTAAACTGATAGTGTAATTATCACTGATTTTCTTTAATTCACATGTAAAATGTGTTGGTCATTTCTAATTTTGAAAGATATTTTCTAAATATTAGGAAGTATGATAAAGTTATATTTTCAAAATACATAATACATTAATATTTCTACATAGTTAATTTTTGGGGGGGGGGGTTGAGGTAGGGTCTCACTCTAGTCAATTCTGACCTGGAATTCACTATGTAGTATCAGGGTGGCCTTGAATTCAGAGCAATCCTTCTGTCTCTGCCTCCCAAGTGCTAGAATTAAAGATATGTGCCACTATGTCCAGCTCATAGTTTATTTTTTTAATTCTGGTATTCTGGTGTTTTACCCACCATGGTGATCTACCCCCATGCTGTTCCAAACACTGTGGTGTTTATCTAACCCCATGCTTTCTGTGCCATGGCTCTTATTTCCCAAAAGCCCAAAAACACTAGAGACAGTTTACCATAGACTGAAACTTATCACGTGGTAGATTTACATAAAACTCACTTTTGAGAGAGAGAGAGAGAGAGAGAGAGAGACAGAAAGAGAGAGAGACAGAGAGAAACAGAGAGAGAGAGGAAGAGGCAGAGAGAAAGAGAGAATGGGTGTGGCAGCAGCCTCTCAGCCATTGTGGACAAATTCCAGGAGCTTGCCCCCCCTTGTAGGCAACTGCAGCATTGAGCCCTTGCATCACTTTATGTCTGGCTAAACGTGGGACCTGGAGAACTGAACTGGCATTCTTAGGCTTGGAAGGCAGGTGCCTTAACCTCTAAGCCATCTCTCCAGCTCATAAAACTCTCCTTACTTTTGCATCTCCCTGGTATTTGCTGCCTCTGTGGAAAGGTGACTAAACACTTATCACTATCATGTGCCTGCTGTAAAGATAAAAATCAGTTCAAATATGTAACTACAGTAGAGGTGCCATTGCCTCAGGCAAAGTGATAATCACATATTACTACATTTTTAATTAAGCTTTGGTAAAGTTACTGAGAAAATGCAGTTATGGTTATTTTGAAGAATAGATCACTGAAATTCACTCTGAATCTGTTTGACCAGGTGAAATTTTATTTGAAATTTATCATAATAAAACATCAACTGCAAAATCAAGTAGAGCTCTGTATCCTCAGAACCTAAGCATTAAGTGCTTTTATATGAGGGCTGCCTACCCTTATCAATCCTCTCAAACAAGAGTAGGCATCCACAACACCTGGCAGACTTGTTACAACATGTGATGCGTCCCATGCCCAGTGTCTATCTGAGGGACCACAGGCACTGCCGCGGTGATTGACCTGAGAATCATTGACAAGGTGTCAGTTTGAAAACAATCAGCAAAGTGGATGAAATTTCAGAAAAAAATGAATATCACTCTTATGAAGTTTCATCGATTCTCTGAATACTTTCTTTAAAAGAACTATCAAGATGACCTTCAGAATGAAAATAATTATGGCATATTTCTTTCATAAATTCTAGACCAAATTCTTTAGCATGATAATACCAAATTTCAATTGTTTCTTTGTTCATTTGTTTTGAACCAGGGTCTCATGCTGTAACAAAGGCTGCTCAGGAACTTACTACAATCCTGGCTCAACCACACAAGTTCTGAGATTACAGATGTATATCCCAAATGTAGCAGTAAATTTTGACTGGATTACAAAACGTGGTAGATTGTTTTCTATAGATTTATTTTCAGAAATGTTCACCAAGAAAATTATACTCATCTATTACTTTTTCTTTTATTTGTGTTAATAGATTATGCTCCGTTAATTTGGAGGGAGGGCTTGGAGAAACCATCAAATAAATAGAAAATTGCTTCAGCATCGATTTTGATTCTCCATTGAACAATCTCACATTTGCTCATGATTCTCTTCAAATCCCAGCAGAAAGTTCCTTTACACAGGGATAAACAGCATAGAACTTTCTTAATTCCTTCACTTGGTTCACAGCCAACTCCTACCTGCTACTTCTTATCTGGCTGGCAGCCTTTATAGTGCGTGCCTACAGCAGATTACTGTAAATCCCTGCTAAATTATTTTACTTCCCAGGATCCTCTGCTTTCTCTGGTTCAAAAGCATTTAAGGAAGTTTTCAGCTCTAGGGACACCTAGTGGACATGGTGAAGTGAACACCCTAGTTGTCACAGACTATTCAGCAAACAAAAGTACCTACATTAGCGCTTTCTTCTGAAAATAGAACTTATCTCAGGGGAAGTATTCTTTCTTAATTCTCAGGTTTGGCCACCATGTTAGGAAACACTATGTTGTAGTTGTGACCTGTTTAAAGAATGGAAATATAGAGGCAATAATATAACAGAAAAATTAAAAGTTAAAAAAAAATACATACCACCTCAGCATTACTATCCATAGAATTTGTAAAAATAAAAAAAATATTGTTAATATATATTACCAGCAAATGAAAGGGCATGTGTTTTTTCACAACTCTTTTTTTTTTTTTTTTTTTTTATGGTTTTTCAAGGTAAGGTCTCACTCTAGTCCAGGCTGACCTGGAATTCACTATGTAGTCTCAGGGTGGCCTTGAACTCACCGTGATTCTACTACCTCTGCCTCCCAAGTGCTGGGATTAAAGGCATGTGCCACCACGCCTGGCTTTTTTCACAACTCTTGCTGATCATATAAGTTGGTGAAGTAAGGAGCAACTGCATAGCAAACAGCATCAAAATATCCCCATAAAATACACCAGGAAGACATTCACAAATTCGATGTTTCCTGTGGTTTCTACAATTTAAATTGTTAGGAGCAATAATCAATACAATGAAATCATTTTTTATAGAGGTTTTTTAATCAAGTCCATTCATTAAGAAGTTAGCAGTTCTCCATGGTACTCTGTCAGGACAAAAAGGACCATGAACTTCATCTAGTCCAGGAGTCAATGTTCTGGCATTATATATAAACCTTGCATTTATGAGTCTAAGTGCATTCCCTGGGAAAAATATATAATGTCCTTCATTTGAATCTGACTGTTGCTCTTTGAACAAACTTGAATTACATACAGGAGATGTAGACATTCTCTGAAGCCCATACACTAACCATATTCACAACATCCTCATCTATTCAGTTCCTAACTCAATGCAAAGAAGAAACTAAGGACGATGACATTTAGTTCCCCACGTGATTTGTGCTAATTGTATCATATGCGAAACAAACAAAAAGAAAACACTCTGTATAGTGTAATTGTAAATGCAGCTTCTTATCTATGTTTATGGATGCATATCTCTTTATTTGTAAATATAAAATGTCCACAATGTGTGTTCACATTTGTTCTATTATATTTATTATTGTAGAGGGCTGAAATCTTTTGATACAAATAATGGGATAGTAACTTTAATAACGTCATTATTTTTGTTTGTATAATAAAGTAGAGAAAGGGACTTGCATAAGGTCACATTGTTTATGCATCCTGGTGCTAAAACGCAAATTGGTATCCTCCAATTTCTTATGTGGACCTTTAGCATCTGATAAACCAGATTTTAAAACATGACTCCTACAATTGCTAGCTGCCCAGTAACCTAGAAAATGCTTCAAATATAGCATTATTTTCTGTAATACCTAACTTTCATATTTATGGGAAGGGATGGATTAGATACCTACAACCTAAGTAACAAGGAATAAAATAGAATTGTACCAAAAATTATTCAAGATTGGAAACCATAAAATAAACATAAATACATAGAGAATGTACTTCTTATTGTATTGTATTACTCTCTATTCTTCAGAAGAGATGATACACACACACACACACACACACACACACACACACACACACATATATATATATATATATATATATATATATATATATATATATCCTATTCACTCTTATTATTTGTACATACATACGGACACATCTATCATTCATCTCCATCTGTGATCTATACATCTATTAGTTTACTATAAAAAGTTGGCTAATGGATTATGTGGGCTGTAAAGTCTAAGATCTGAAATTAGCTAGCTGGACACTCAGGAGGAGCAATGGTTTAGCTGTAGTTTCGTCTAAAGCTATAAGAACCAGGATAACCAATTGCATGAGACCCAGTCTGATGGTAAGAACAGACTGAAGTCTCAGCAGAAAGCAGTCGAACAGAGTTCCTTTTTGCTTCACCAAACATTCTATTGAAACATTCATCAGATTGGGGGTGGCACACCCACATCAAGGAGAATGATTGGCTTGACACACTCTGTGAGCTGTATCTATCTATCTATCTGTCTGTCTGTCTGTCTGTCTGTCTGTCTGTCTGTCTGTCTATCTATCCCACAGGACACCGGAACTCATTTTCAACCAGTATTTGAACACTATGTCCAGTGAAACACATATAAAATTCACTAGAACAATTATCAAGTGTGAAAACCAGAAGGATTAATTATGATGACTATCAAAACTACCTAAAAAGTATAAATATTCCCTTTAATTCTGCAATGGTGGCTTGTGAAATCTCCTGCCTCTGACAATATACCATCTGTTATATGTTTTATAGGAAAGTGGTTCTTATTTAAATTTTTACTTATTTATTTACACAAACATATGGTATGTGGGTATGTGTGTGTGTGTATGTGGTTGGTGTATGTTTGGCTTTATATGGGTGACTGGGGCATTGAACCTGGCCTGGCAGCTTTGCAAGGAAGCACTTTTAACTGCAGAATAATCTCCCCAGGTCCCTGGAGAATGGTTTTGATAAGAAACTGAATTTGAATTCTACCGGAAGTCACATATTCTTCTACCCTGACACAAGAACTAAAAGTTTGTAAATAGTTATTGGTCCTCCCTCAATACTTCCACTGAAATCATCATTCCATAAAAGATAATTATCTTTAGCCTTTCTCAAAAGACTAGCCATTATAACTGTAACAAATGGCAGTGAATTCTGTGTACTGACTTCAAATTGTGACCTATTTCGGGGCTTCTCTTATAAGTGGCTAATTCCCTAAGTTTGTACGTTGAGGCAGTCTTTTCAAATGCTTGTGCAATAGAAGAGACCTTAGCTTCCTGTAAGGAATGGACTCAGGGCCCTATAATTCTTGAAGATTTGGGGCAGATGGTCAGATCATTCCTGTCCCCTCTCATTTACAGCATATATTGTGTTTACTGTTTTTTCTTTATAAAATTTTTGCCTTCTCAGTCAAGCCTGGTGAAATAAAAGTATGGGTACAAAGCACCTAATTGCTGCATAACTTAAACTGTAGAGTAAAGTTCACTGGGACACCCAACATCCGGCAATCCTGCAGATGGTTGACCACATGGCATCTAAAAGGTCATTTATACTTTGGAACTATTCACAATGACTACACATGCTTGAGTGATTTAAAATGCATATTCCATAACAAACAAAATTCCTTTCTCATCATCTTCTCATTGCTTCCATCATTGCATCAAAATAGCAATCATTCATTTCATTTCCTCCTTGACAACATCTGAAAAGTACATATAGACATCACCATGAATGCGTCAGTGGGTAAAAGTGCTGGTTCCTTCTGAGTTCAGTCTTCACCATCCATGTAAACATCTGCACATGACCACACATACCTGTAAACCTGGGCCTATGCAGAGTGGAGAATCTCTGGTCATCTGGTCTTATCTAAAAATGGCACCTATGGGATTTAAGACTTCTGGTAGAACTCATATATGCATATGATTGATAAAGGAAGACAAAAGACATCTGTACATATATGTTCACACACTATAAATATGCACCATACATGCACAGCACTTCACACACAAAAAAAACCCCACAGATATCCCTGAGTATTAATAGTGGCAAGGTGATAAACATCAATATAATAGATAAAGATCAATGGTTTTATATCCCAATTCCAATCACTTGGTCATAGATTTGGGGAAGCTGTTATGAGAGGTTGCCACATTCAAATAGGACCAAGCAAGTACAAAGTCCTGCCCAAAGAAAGTGTATCAAACCTCTCCCAGTTTATGGTTATGAATCCTACGTTTTTATACATTATTTGTATAAATAGAGAGAGAGGCAAATAGAGAGAGATAAGAGAGAATGGGCATGCCAAAGCCTCTATCCACTGCAAACAAACTGCAAATGCAGTTTGGGTAATGGGAAACTGAACTTGGATCCTTAATTGATGATCCATCTTTGTAGTCAGAATCCTAGGTTTCAAGCAATACAAGATCCTGGATTTAACTTCTGACTGGTCCACTCAGTTTCTAAATGGATAAATGACATTAAATGTGTGACTTCATTTGTGTTGCTAAAACAAGTAGTTGAGTTATTTAAAAAAAAAAAAAAAAAAAAAAAAAAAACATATGTTCCCTTCTCATGACTCTGAAGTCTGGTGAGGGCTCAGCCCCTCTTCCAAGATGGCACCATATTGCCAGGTCCTTCAAAGAGAATGAATGCCACGTCCTGTCATGGAGGAAGAGATATGAGGAGATTTACTCTCCCTTGGCTCTTTAACAAGCACTAATTTGTTTAAGAGGATGGGTCCCTCAAGACCTAATCACCTTCTAAAAGGCATTCTCTTAAAACATCCATAGTGGGCATTAAATTTTAACATGAATTTATAAGGTTCTTTCTCTGTTTCATCTTATCTACATTTACTTCTCATTATTAAATATATGTAACTTGGTACCTTGCACAAAGTTTGCTGGTTCTATTACTGTGTACAGCCATATAACCCTGAGTTCACCATTTCCATCTACTCCTATTACAACTGCAACTAATAATACTTATGAGATAGGATAGTTCTTCAGTTTAGTTTAATTCCTCATTGGAGTACGTGTTTCACAAAGATGTTAAGAACTCCTAGGAATTTCTTACATCTTACTTATTCTCCCAAGCGCACACTTCAAGCAGGTCTAAAGCTAAATGTCTAAAACCACAAACTTGGAAGCAGGTGCATTAACACTGTGGAAGGTATACCAGCCTTGGACACATCTGGATACCCAAGGGGCCCCATTGCTGGACCATTTATTTAAGCTCAGGGCTCTTGAGCGAAGCACATGGCTGGGCTTCAAATAATTGGCTCAACTTCCTCACTAGCTGGTCATAACTTTTAGTTATATCATTGCAAGCAAAGGTGGTAGTTCTAAATTTAAAAAAAAAAAAATTAGCTGTACACATGTAGCAATCGAGATATCTCCATGTCATTTAAAAATCTTAAAGCTTAAAGCTTTAGATTGTTCATGTGCATATCACTTGTCACCACTATATCTCAAAGAGACATTTGTTTTCTATTAGAACTTCACAGACATATTTTGCAATCCTTCAGATTCAGAGGCAGAGAATTTCTGCTATTATAATATTCCAAGAACTGTTGGCATCTACAATTGAGAATAGATTTGAGGGAATATAACTCAGAGGCTAAGAACTGGCCTTAAATGAGTGAGGCCCAGGTTCAATTCCAGGACCACAAAAATAAACTAAAACCACAAACTTTAACCTTGAATGCCGCTGATTGCAGGGTTTTCTGAAATTGTGAGGCCAGGAGTGACCAAGTGACTTCAGAACCATTTTATATAGTGAAGGGAGTGAGGTTTCCACTTGTCATCATGAACCATACAAGTGTGACAGCTTTGCTGTGCTCAGCCACATGGAAGGAGGGCCTAAAGTGAGCTGCTGTGAAAATGATCCTTGCCTCACTTTTTTTCTAAGGTTGTTTAAGGCAGTGACTTCTCTCAGCATAACTTATCTTCACATCCTCTAATCCAAAATCTTATTAAGATGACTCTGGAAACACATTGGCATGTAAAATAATTAATAAATTAGAAAGGCAGGAGAATTCCTTTTGCTAACAGCTGTTCTTCTCTGGGTTTTTACTAAACCCTGCTGCATGTTGTAGCTGTCACACCCTCCTACTGGGTATGCTTCTTTTACAGATGGCAGAGGGGCAATATCTGTGGCAACATTCTGTGCATATCATTACAATGAGTTATTTCAGCTGGGATATTGCTATCAAAAAAAGACTGACTTTTGGTGCCAAAAATAAGCATTTATCACTTAAATTTTTCAAAGAGATACCAAAGTTTTGCTATAAGTCACTGGGTGCACACATTTGATTATGATGTTGAACATGTGACCTCATTAATGCAATCTTCCTGCTGATCAAACGTGTGACTTGGACACTTTCCACATCTCTCCAGAAAAAATCTTTGACTGTTTTTCTGCAGATGAAAAGACTCCTGCAATCCTCACTCTATTTTTCTTTCAATAAACACTTTTAAAATAGATTTATGAGCACAGTAGCTTCTGCCCTGTGGCCACATATATAGTTCAAAAAAATCTTCTGCAGACCCTGGCATTCCATTTCATAAGGCATGTTCCTTAGGCCAAGGATGGGGCAAACAAAAAAACTTCTATGATGGAAAGAATGTGAAAATGTAATAAAATCTGTCCCTTCTTAGAGTCAAGATGTATCATGAAGTTAAAGATACAGGCTGTACTTGATTACCCACAGAAGTTAATGGGAAGACCCGATAGCTGAAGACACCATAGGCTGTCAACACAGGCCATGAACCGACCTGGTTGGAATCTGGAAGAGAGACAGTGCCCTGACAGTTAGCCCATCTAGTGCTGAAGGAGGTACAAGAGATACTGCAGAAAAGTGGCCAACATCTGTCTGAGCAACTCAAAGTCCAAGCAACTCAGAAGCAAACAACCTGATGTGATGCTCACAGAAGTGCAATAGTGGCACATGGCAATGGTGGGTAACCAACTGCTTTTGGATGTGCTAATGGATGCATCAGTGGAAAGGAACCCATATCTGGAACTGGGAAACAAGTCAGAATCATATCCAGATAACAATTTTGCTTTCCACTGTCAAGCTCCCACTAACCTTGGGCAATAAGAGGGTCTATATCCTTTAAATGCTCTCTAAATTCATGATGGTTATCCCATTTAACCTTGCTGACTTCACCCTGGGTTGAAGAATCTGCTTCTCTTTTAAAGATGGGAGTGGGACCTGAGGAGATAAACAACCCATCATACTTCAGCCCACCCCAGCTGAAACCACAGAGGAATTTGGGAAATGAGAAAGAGTGCTGTTTTCTCAGTGAACCTGATATCAGTACAAGGGTGAAGGAGATAAACACTGAGGACACTCAACACCTACCGAAGCAGAGATCCAGATGCTCCTAAGATTCCATCACTGAAGTAGACTTAAAATGCACTGAACATGGCTCAGGGAATTTTTCAGAAGAGGGGGAGGAAAGATTGTTAGAGCCACAAGTTGAGACATTAGGCACAGAGACATTACCTCTCCCCCATACTGACTGCTGCCCCCACAATGCATGACCCACAATCCCCATGGGGTTGTCCTGCATCCCCAATGAGGAGGGCCTCTTCAGAAAAAAGGGCATGGATGAGGGAAAGGATGGTACTAACGTGTTGTTTACATACTAAGTATGTTCATATTTAATAAAAATAAATTTTAACAAAGAGAAAGAAGTCAAATTTAATGTAAAAAAAAAGATACAGGCTGTAAACCTGATATAGCTATGGTTCCACAAATTAATTTGTTCTAGAAGTATTGTTTTGTTATGTTACTGGTGGTTTCTGTGTGGTTTCAGGTTTGTGGTATCTTATTCAAAGAGCTGAAAAGAAGGCACACACACAGTTATAAAGAAAGATATCATTAAGAGCAAAGTGTAGTAAAGGTTTGAATATAATGCCAAAGGGGAAGCAGCCACATGAGCAGACAGTTCGTAAAAGCACTAGGACATGGTCTGGGCTCCTCTTTATAGAATTGTTAGGGGAGGAAGGACTGGTTAGTAGGGGTGTGGTTTGGGTTATATTGACAGGTTTGGGTTATCTAACATTTTTCTCTCCAATTCATGTTCTTTCCCAGGATACACCTGACTTTAATCATGCGTAAGCCTAGTTATGCACTGGCATACGTTAGAAAATAGGGGTTTCTCTCTACAAGTTCACTTAGAGTACACAGTTTGCTTTACTGTGTATTACTTAAAACCAGTCCAGGCAGGAAGGCCCCCCTGATGTTCTAATACAAGATCTATCTATAAACATATATAAATATGTACTGGTCAAAAATAATGTTTAGTAAGAGGAGGAGAAAACAAGTTCGTTATTTGGAGTAGGTTGTGCATACATCTGGCGTGGAAGGACAGGTTGTCAACCCATTTCTCCACGCATTACTTAGAAGATTGTGTTTATGGCTCAAACCAACCAATGTCCCTGGTGGCTAAACTGTTCCCTATACATGTCTGCCTCAATTGGAGCCTTGGTAGTCTACAGGGCAATGTGGGCATAAAGTTTGGGAAGCAGAGACTTCATCCACTTCCACTGAGGTGTCTTAAGAAGCTGCTTAAGCTTTCTATCTCTCAGTCAGTCATCTGCCTCTGTTTCACTTGGGCATCTGAAAACATCCGTTATATATTCTCTTACTTCTGGTTAATAACACTTCTCTGCCTTTCCCCAGAGGCCATTAAGAAATGGTGTTCTCTAATTTATGTTGTCAATGTGTACTTTTAATTACATTATCAAATAATTGGATTATTCTTATGTCTTTGATGAATCATGTTAGAACACTTAGAATCTCTGTTCTCCAAACTCATAAATTGTAGTTCATAAACCAAATTAAAGAAAACATAACACATACTTTCTCAGAAAATGTTTTATTTAACAGAGAGAAAGTATTCTTATGTTTTATGCATGAAACATAGACCTTGATCAGGTTTTCAACATAAACTAACGTCATGGTTTGAGTTTGAATGTTCTCCGTGCGTCAAATGCTTGGTTACAAACTGGTGGTGCTATTTTGGGAGATAGGGGAAACTTAGGAGTCAGGACCTAGTTGTGGGAAGTAAGTGACAGAGAGCAAGTATTGGGTGGTGTCTTTTCCTGGTCTCTTCTCACTTATCTCTTTTTCCGCTCAACCATACTCTTTATTCCATGAAGAACTACAATCGCTGGGTCTCTGAGCAGATCCTTATCCTCTTTAGTTGTTTCAGGTAATTGGTCAAAACAAGAAAAGTCTAATACATAAAATTGTACCTGAGAATAGTATCATTGTTATGACTAGCTTTTTTAGCAGCCCTTGGACCTGGTTATTGTGAACAATGAGAAGGTGAAAGAAGCCTTAGAAAGCTGACATAAGAGCTTAGTGGACCCTTCCTAAGGGAGCCCTGAAGACTAGAATGTCAATAGAAATGCATGCAGTAAGGAGATTTCAGATGGCGAGAAAAACTCAGGGAAATTGTATCAGTTGTCATTGATGTTTCATTCTGGTAAAGAATTTGGCTTTCTTTTGTCATTGTCCTGAAACTTAGTGGAAAATTGAGTTTAAATGGGATAGATAGCAAAATCATGGAAGAAATTTTAAAGTAGACCAGCATTTAGGCTATAGTATGGTAAAAGCTGGCTGCTTTTAGACAAGAATGACAGCAATCGTTGGGAGCAAAAGCAGAGCAGAAGTAGTTAAAAATATTTTGTGGTCAGTGTTGTAGTCAGCTTTGTGTTGCTGGCTCAAAGCACCTGACCAAAAGTAGCTTGCTGGAAGAAAGGGTTTATTTTGGCTTACAGAATTGAGCACAAGCTCCATAATGGCAGAGGAAAGAGTGGCATAAAAGCCAGAGACTGGACATCACCTCCTGGACAATATTAGGTATCAATAGTAGCAGGAGAGTGAGCCAAACACTGGCAAGGTGAATCTGGCTATACCCATAAGCTCACCCCCAACGACACACCTCCTCCAATAAGTTTCCAATTCCAAAATTGCCATCAGTGGGGGATCAAATGTTCAAAACACATGGGTTTATAGGGCACATCTAATTCAAACCACCACAGTCAGTATAGAAACAGATAAACTGAGAATGAGGAAGATATGGCTTCTGAATACACACCATTTATAAAAGACAAATAATTTTACATTTCTAGTGGGCATCCCAGGGTTTGGTCAGACGTTCCACCCATCCCACAACCAAACACGTGAAAGAATAACTCACCGAAGAATTTTCCTTGAGACAACTGTGCCTCTGGGGCATTCCCTAATACAAGGCTCTCTAGAGAATTGTTTTCCCAGGGTTTGTTTCACTATCATCAGCTGTTTTGACACTCACAGGCTGCTTGGTATGTTTCAAGGGCATACAGTTACCAAGCAAGTTGGGAGCACACCCTGGCTTTGTCGCAAATATACTCATTTTGCATTCATGCATAATGAAGGATTTATGGATCAAGGAGACATCCAGGCAGATTTCAAAAGAAAGTCTTGGAGACCTGGCAACTGTGACTGTGTGGTAGTTTTGCTTGAAGTTCCAGAGAGGATGATATGTTCAGTGTAAGATGCAGTGTGTCTTCAGAGTATTGGAGGTGTCAGGAATATGAAATGTCTAAGCCATTGGCACGAGGGAAATCAGTCCAAGAAATGGAATGCAAATGACAAGGCCACATGGCAGCCCAATGTGTTGGTAACTTCTATCAGGACATCATGGACCTCAGATACTAGCAATGGAGTTACAATGATTTAATGTTTTCCATTCAACTTTTCTTTGAACCAGTCTTTCCTTACAATTTTCTTTATCTTCCTTTTTGGAATGGGGAAGTTTCCTCTGTGTTACTGAATCTTCAGGGTAGGTAATAGCCACCCCCCACCCCCATATGCACAGAGGCTCATATAGTTAAGAGTTGCATTGAATCTCAGGGGATGCTTTCAACTTGAACTCTGAGGCATATGAACTCTTATGCTTTTGGGAATCCTTGTAGATGAAACAAATCCCTTTTGGAATATAAGATAACCATAAGCTCTTGGGAACTAGGTGTAGAATTTGGCTTAAAGGGAATGTCTAACACAGGCTCATGTGGTGAATGCATGGTTCTCACATGGTGGAGCTATATTGCATGGTTGTGAAACCTTTAGTGGATGGAGTCTAGGGGGAGGAAGTAGGACACTAGAGGTTGGGTCCTTGGATGCTAAATCTCTTCGTTGCCCCCCTTTCTTTTACTACTCTGCGTGCTTCTCATTCACTCCGTTGTGAGCTCATGTGACACTCCCTCCCTCCATGACGGACCAAACATCTAAGCAAGATCATAAACACAGGTGTATTTAACACAGTGCCTGCTAAATTGGTAGCTGTTCTTTTCATTCTGGTAGTGAAGATGTGAACTGAGAAGGAAGTGGAATTGTCTACTGCAACTGGCATCAGACACTTCATTAAAGCCCAGGCTGCTGCTAATGGTCTGAAATTTGAACTTAGCATGAAAATGCGTCTTTTTGTTCCTCTTTTATGCATTTTTCCCTCATATAGCTTATGCGTATATCTTAGGTCACCTCAAATCATGTTTCACAATGACAAGTTATGTTAGTTGTTATGCAAGTATTCTATTACTGTGATTTTATTTTTACCAAGCTAAATAATCTTAATACATTAATAACAATTCCACAAATTCTTTTTTTTAATTTTATCAAATTATGAATATTAGTAGTTGTCAATTATAGATATTAGAGGTAAAAATGGCTATCTAATAGAACTTACAATTAGGGGTGGCTGAGCTAGCCAGTTAGAAGGCTTTAGTAAAGCTCAATCACAGTGATAGGGCAAACTGAGGAAAGACTGTGAAAAACATGTGCGTACTATTTTCCCTATTTTTTTGAAGGGGAAGAGCTAGAAGGTTCTTTATTCCATTTCTTTATAGAAAATAATAAATTTTAAATAACTTTATGGAGACTTTGACAGGTAAGTTTGTAGCTCACTGATAGAGAGCATATGTAGAATGTGCAAGAGCTGGGTTCAATCTCCTAGCAATGCACACACATAAAACACACACACACACAAAACACACACACACAAAACACACACACACACACAGAGACAAGAAATTTTGCATGGACCTCTTGAGGTCAAAGGAAAATAGAAGACTTATGTCTGACTCCAACGTGATATACACCAAAGGGTAGGAGATGGATAAAGGAGGGCAGAGCAATGAAAAGGACAAAAAGAAAAAGAAAAAAAAAAGGATGGGCAAGTGTCTTCTGTGAGCCTGAGCCTGTTATGGACCAAGAAAGAGTGACAGCTACATGCAGTAGGGAATTAGAGGTTAACCTTTGTTCAAGAGACTTTCCTGTCCTAGAAAGCTCTGTCTTAATCCAAAATAACTCAGCTGGGGGAGGGGGGGCATCCATTTGCATTCAAGCCACCACACTGGCCAAGCAGGGCAAATGTACCAACTAGTGTCATAGTGGCATGTCTATTAGACAGGAAACCAACTGCTGTCCGATTGGACTTGAGATGGGCTCCATGAAAGGGAATTCCTGTCTGAAAACCTAATCAAGAGCTTGTGACTGGGGAGGTCATAAGCCCTAGTGGAGGGAACTACTTCTGTTGTTTGGCAAAACGGATATATTATGCCAACCAAAGTACTCTCTAGATCCTTAAGTTTATGCCATATATTAATGCTATTCTCAGTTTTTTTTTGTTTTTTTTTCTGATGACACTGACCATTGAAGAGAATCAAAACTTACAAAAGTGCTGAGAGGTGACAGTGGAATGTTCAGTAGTAAATGATACATTCCTATCACACCCTCCAAGGTTCAGGGACCGTTGTAGAAGTGGTGCTAGAACAATTGTAAGAGTCAAAGGAAGGAGAGGAGTGCTAACCATACTGTCTTCCAAATACAAACTGCCCTCACCTTTCATGACCTCACAGTGGCTAATGCTACCTACACATGACCTATATATTAGGAAAAAAAAAAAAAAAAAAAAAAAAACAATGACATCAAAATAGAAGAGAGAGTAGTTGACAGAAAGGGACTCATTAGAGGAGAGACTTGGGAGGGGAAACAGGAGGTTGGTGGGAGAATTATGATCATTGTATGTTGTTTTATACATGAAGTTGTCAAGAAAAGAGTTTAATGAAATAAAATCACCCTAAAACTTCATGGGTGAAATAGCTTAGTATTCAGCTATAAAAATATCCTGAATAACAAGAACTTTTATTAGAATGTTAAAAATTGGATTAGGTAGAAAATACCCTTGAGAGAATCTTCCTACAAACCAGGAACATTTGTCTAGTCTGATTATGTACTATTTTATTTTCCCATCAATTTTCAATTATAGTAGATCAAGCCAGCACAGTGGCATACATAGAGAAGGGAGCTGAACAATTCTAGGATCCAATTAATCTAAGATTCCCGAGGGCTTTTGATGAGTAGTCATTTCTTTCAGATTTCCTTTGTAGGCTTAAAAATGAATCTAGGCTTAGGTAGAGACTATTCATAAGAAGTATTATGAAAGTGGTGAATGGATGGTAATGAGAACAGAAAGTGCTCCCGTTAGGATCTTAACATCCTACGAATGCCACGCTTTTGAGGGTTGGTCTCCAGGTTGGTGCTTTCGGAGGTAGTAGAGTCAGTTTGAGACTGTGTGCTTTTAGTGGATGGTGGAGGCTCCTTCCTGTTTCTCACGTTTTCTGCTTCGCATCCATGTGGTGAGCAGTTTGGGTCAAACAAGGTTTTAGCATAAAGGGATGGCCATGTCATGGTCTTAAAGCACTGAGATCTATGACTCATGGACAGAAACCTTTGAAACAGTGAGCTAGAATAAGTCCAGGCTGACCTGGACTGGAATTCACCATGTAGTCTCTGGCTGGCCTCGAACTCACAGTGCTCCTCCTACCTCTGCCTCCCGAGTGTTGGGCTTAAAGGCATGCAACACCACACCCGACCAATAAACATTTTTCTAATTAAGCTGATTATCTCCTGTGTTGGTTGTAAGAACAGAGATCTGGTTAGCATAGGAAGCATTTGAAAGGATTAGGCAGAAAGGGGATTTCTTGTTTTTGTTTGTTTGTTTGTTTGTTTGTTTGTTTGTTTGTTGTCACTATGTAGTCTCTGGGTGGCCTCGAACTCATAGTGCGATCCTCCTACTCTGCCTCCCGAATGCTGGGATTAAAGGCGTGCACCACCACTGCCAGCTGGATTTGGATTTCTTGTTTTTAAACTGGTAAGCAAAGACATATACCTGTCCGGAGATGTGAAAAAATGGGCAAGTAGCTATGGAGAATAGATTACAACATGCTTTCCTCTCTTGTGACTCAATTCTCTGGAACAGCAATCAAGAAGAGCCTGTGCAACATAATGCTGAGAAGAAGGGATGGAAGGAATGCCCAGCACTGAAACACCTCTGTCACACCCTCCAAGGCTCAGGGACCATTGAGGAAGAGGGGGCGGATAGAATGGAAGAGCCAAAGGAAGGGTATGACTTCTTACAATGCAACTGCCCAGTCAGAAATTGGCCTCGATATCCATGACCTTGCAGTGCCTAGCAATACCTTCGCAAGACCCTCAAAATAGAAGAAGATGATGACATCAAATTAAAAGAGAGACTAATGGAGAGAGGGAGGGCATATCATGGAGATTGGAGTTCTATAGTGGAATTGAGGGAGGGGAGGGAAATATCATGTGTTTTTTGTATGTAAGTATAGAAGTTTTCAATAAAAATAATAATAATAATAATAATAATAATAATAATAATAATAATAATAATGAAGAGCCTGTGTGCTCAGTCAGGCAGAGAACTGGGGCAATGGGAAAAATACCAACAAAGTTTGATTAAGAAATATTTTACTACTTTCTTTATTGGAGGCAAAGTGAATCTCATTGGAGACAGTAATGGAAATTTGTAGACTGTGTGTTATCAGTAAACAATAGAGGGCTACAAGTTCCATTTTACCCCAGGCAAAAAGGAGGGTTTTTGTTTGTTTTGTTCCATTTTGTTTTGTTTTTGTTTTGTAGTAAGCTGAGCTCCTTCCAAGATCATGAAAAGGCTGGAGGATTCTCCAAGCTTGTATATTTTCCTGGACCCTACCTCTCAAAGAATGTGCAACAATATCACTTTGGAGTTCTGTAGGTTGGTAAAGGACAATCTACATAATATAGCCATAGGTGGTTTTATTTTAGAAAAGATCTACAAGTAATTCTACAAATTCTTCAAACTACATATTTTATTTAATAATCATACTTGAGCAATATTCATGTGAGGCCTTACCTGCATTGTTCTACATATCTTTTCTGAATATTAATAGATATGGGTTTAATAATAATTTCCACTTATTGATTATTTTATGGCAAGCATTATCAGGCCTTCACATTTTTGTAAAATATTTTTACTTATTTATTTGCAAGCAGAGAGAGATAAGAGAGAGAGAGAGAAAATGGGTGTGCCAGGGCCTCCAGAAACTACAAACTTGTGCCATATATATGTGCCACTGTGTATCTGGCTTTATTTGGGTCCTGGCGAATAGAACTTGGGTTATTTGGCTTTGCAAGCAAGTGACTTAACTGCTGAGCCATCTCTCCAGCCCAGACCTCATATTTTGGCTCTTTAATCTTCCCAGATTCACTCAATCTTGGTTACTGTGAGCTGAACAGTTTTCAGATATGAACAATTAAAGTGGCTGAAGTTCTCACAACCAATTTTGTAACCTAGGAAGAGATGACTCTTACATCTAGTCCTCACTGCTAAGTAATACCAGTTCCCATAATCCTCTTAGAGGGTGAGTGATCTTTGTCTTGTGAGCTCTGCACTATAACGTAGCAAAAGCATAGTGTTAGTATCAGTGAATATGTCTGTTTTTCTTTCTTTCTTTTTTTTTTTTTTTTTTTTTGGTTGGGGGGTTGCTGGGCTTCTATAACAAAATACCAGAGCCTAGGAGGCTGAAATGATATGAATGTATTTCTTACACGTCTGAGAATTTGGTGACTGGAATGCTGATGCATGGGTTGCAGCTGAAGTCATCTCTTGACTTTTATATAGTTTCCATGTTGTACCCTCACATGACAGAGGTAGCAAGGGCCGGAAGGAAAGGAACAAGGAAAGAAGATCACACATACAAGCTCTCTGACATCTTCTGAGGACACTTACCTTACTCATTCAGACGCACCCTTTAGGTATCATTTAACCTTTTTTAACTTCCATGCAGGATCTGTCTCCAAGTAAAGACATTCTGAGAATTGGGGTTTCATAACATAAATTTTGAGGACACTAAAGTATTCATCCTATAATAAGCTATAAACTTCAGATAATGATGACTCAAAAACTGCTAGCTATTTTTTTTTCTTTAAATAATGAAAAATATTAACTTATAGAGTCTTATTTGTTACATTAAAAGAATTATTTTAAATAATCAGAAAGAACACACTATTCAACAACGTCTTCTTTCATCTCTAAGCATCCATCTACTTAGCCTACCAACCTCTAACAGACCCCTGCACAGTCCAGCCTATGTCATGTATTTGTGAATTTCACCATAGAACTTCTCAGAGATCAACACCCAGTGTTATCTGAAACAAATTATTTTATCTGTATTGCAAAATATTCTTCCTCTCCTAATGATATAAGAGACACTGTTGAGCAAGGAATGGCAGCTCACTCACATCTATAATCCTAGCACTTGGGAGACGTTGGCAGGGGAATAGACTGGGCTATGGTGGGAGAGAGAGAGAGAGAAAAAGAGAGAAGGAATTCCAAATACCAAGGGAACTTATCTAAAAGCAAGTACTTCACAATCCTTTGTTATGACTGACCTGGCTAAGGAACAGGATCTATAAAGCAAAGAAAAATGGAGAAAGAAATGGTTGGTCAAAATTAAACCTAATTATTAGGATAGAGAAGGGAATTGAAGTACAAAGCAACTTTCATACAGCTAAGTTGAGAATGGAAGGATGGTAAAAATTAGTTTCATTCTGAATAAAATAGACAAAGAATGTAAACCGGAGTTAAGTTTAACATCCCGGATCAGACCACAGAATCACTGATGTTCATCACACACTCTTGTCACCCCACAATTTCTAAGCTGCATTTTGGACCATTTGACAAGACTACTACTATTTCATTTTTGTTCCCGTAATCAAGATAATAGCTAGTAAAATCATTTGATAGATTTCTCTGTAATAGGAAATACAGATAATTTTCATCATTATCATTAAGACTTTCTAGCCAGTCACTGCCCACAATTATCTTCCTCTGCTGCCAAGTGTATTTTAGCGAGTGTGAAATCATGGAAGGACAGACACAAACCTTGGTTATTGGTTCAATTAGCAATAAAGCATAGTGTCTGTTCTCCCGTGATATTTTAGTTTTTCCAGGTAGTTAGGGAAGCTATAATGAGATTGCTTATTGCTCTAAAGCTCTTGTTCATTATTGCCTGAATCCCTCTTGTCTCCGTAGTTTTTAGGTTGTTAATAGTTTCCCAGGCCTCTTGAGATACCACACTTGTCTTCAGTTATTAGTCACATGATGAAATGTATTGAGTGTCATGAATACAATATGATTTTCAGGGCACTTCACTTTATGCCAGAGGTATGTTCTTTAAAGATTCAGTATAATGTAAAACTCACATTATTCAAGTCTCACTCTGATAGACTCGGCTTTATGCTTATCAACTAAAGATGATAAAGACACTTGAAAAAGTTTGTAATTTAAATGCAATCAGGTTAATATTTGAATTTGATTCTTAGCAAGGGAAGAATGTCGCAGAGCGGGAATTTTTATATATGTATCACGTTATTTCAAACATAGATAAATCACACAAACATAATGTTACCGTATCAATTGTGTTCTATGAAGTTTGGAGTAAGACAGAAGTCATGAATATGTGAATAAGTGTAAAAAAAAGTTTTGGAATAAAATATGGAGAAGTCACTGCAATACAAGTGATTACTTAGAAAATATAAGGTGCTTATCAATATCAAATTTGAAAAACACATGTTATTTCTTTTGTAAAAGTTTAGAGAGACTTTATTAGATTAAGAGAAGGAAACAAAGACAGAGACCTGCCCATAAGAAGGTGGGAGGGATGGTAGAGTCCATCAACAGAACCAAATCAGAGTCATTTACAGGTTCTGAAGGGGGCCGAGCTATCCAGCTATGATGCTATGTCTCCGGGCATTGATTAACCAACCACAATGGCAGGATCAGGTTTAATACTTCCAAGCATCCCTTAATCCCTAGGAGAGGAGAACTCCTTCCCAAAGATGTTGTTTATGAAAAAAAAAAAAAAAAAAAAAAAAAAAACAGATATAGGAACTCTTGGCCAGATTCTTCTCTAATATATATTAAAGCGGACTGCAAGGTCAGACTCAAAGACATTCCCTGCTTTTACTTTCAGGGGCCCAGTCACCCTAAACTACCTAACCAACCCCATTGCACTAAGGGACCTCCTCAGTGGGGTTATTGGTATTCTCCACTGGGTTACGAATGAGAATTGTATTATATTGCTATGCCCTTTTCTTTGGCAGTCTCCTTATCTTTCAATAAAAAAATAGCAGTAACTATAACATTCTCAGCCTGACCATGCCCTTCAGTGGTTCACTCATCTCTCTGATTCCTTCCAACTCAAGTTATCACAAACTGCAGTCCACATTAATGATTTTTTTCTGCTTTCCCATATGTTTCCATTTAAATCTTATCAGTGTGGTTAATATCTACTACCCTAATAGACCTACCATTTGGAAGGCCACCAGTAACCATCCGAGGGTCCTCACTATTCCCAGGGGTCGTTGACCACTGACATCCTGGGTGCAGGAGGAGTTGGGGAGCGAGGTCTTGGAGTGGGTGAGTGCAATGAACCACCTGGAAGACCATCTGATGGACAGGACTTGTTTATTCAAAAGGGGAGTAGGAGGGCTGGAGAAATTGATTAGTCGTTAAGGCACCTGCCTGCCAAGCCTAAAACGCCCGTTTAATCTCCACGTCCCACATTTAGCCAGATGTAAAAAGTGACACAAGTGCACGACGTTGCGCTTGCCCACAAGGGGGCACACACATCTGGAATATGTTCATAGCTGCTGAGAGGCTGCTGGCGCACCCATTCTCTCTCTCTTTGCCTCTTCCTCTCTGTCTCTGTCTCTCTCTCTGTCTCTCTCAATAAAAAAAAAAACGGGAGAGTGGGTTTATAAACACTTGAGAAATGTTGAAAAGGCACACACAGATCATAGGTTCATGGGTTACTACCTAATTGGTTAGAGTTGAAAAGCGTAAGTTGTGAAGGAGAAGTTGCTGTGAGGGAGGTAAGAGAAGTGGTGGGAAAAGCTACTTGACTTGGGTCACATATCAGATGGCTGCAGTTGCTGGGAGACTGTATATTACCATATAAGGGTCTCTTGGGCAGCTGGCCACAATGTCATGGAACTGTGGGGAAAGCGGGAACTTAGCCACGAAATGTCCAGGTGCTCTGGGTGAGGGGGGAGTGGCCCAATTGCTCCAGTTTCCATTGGAGCCTCTAGGAGGGGATGAGGCAGGCTAAGGCCTCACAAGAAGGGAGCAGCTAGCCTAGGTGCCAGAGTGGGTTACAGAAAATAAGGCCTGCTGCAACCCCTACAGCCCAAGGTCCCCGGCCATGCTCAACAGCCCAGGCTAGCTTCCTCACAGTTCCAGCCTGTGTTTAGCAATGCCAGACAACCATCTAAAACTTAATTGAAACAATCTTTCCCCCTTTACCATCCTCTATCTTTATATTCAATTTGATATTTATAGCCACCTCTTTTTCTAAGCTCTTCTTTTTCTTTTTGTTTTTTTTTTTTTAAGGTTTAGAGAGACTTTATTGGATTAAGAGAAAGACAGAGGAGAAATTATAGAGAGCAACTGCCCATGAGAAGGCAAGAGGAGGTAAAAGAAAGGGAGAGAGAATGGGTGCACCACGGCCTCCTGCCACTGCAAACAAACTCCAGACATGTGTGCCACCTCATGCATCTGGCTTTATATAGGTACTGGGGAATTGAACCTGGGCCATCAGGCTTTGTAATCAAGTTCCTTTAACCACTGAGTAATCTCTCCAGCCTTTTTCCTTTATTAAATTAATTATCAACTTTACTATGTGAACAAATCATGAGTTGATCTGATTCCTTTAGTGTTATCCTCTTCTCTGACCCCTTCCAGTGAGGGTCCTTCTCAGTGGGCTTGTTGATGTTCACCATGGGGTTTTGAATGCATCAGTCAGTCTCTGTGGGGTGGAAGGTGGGGAATAGTGCCTCATGATATACTTTCCCACTGGTGACTCTTAATAATCATTCCTCTCCCTGTTCTATCATGTTCCCTGAGCTTTGGCAGGCTTGTTATAAGTATACTTTCATTGATGAGCTCTTTGCAGCCTCTGAGTTTCTGCTATGTTGAGTTATGCATGTCCTCAGTGTCTATCAACATCTCTCATGCTGTCAGAATGTCAGGGAGAACATTATTTATGTTTAACTAGCCACTTCTTCTGTGATGTCTCTTGGGCTCTGGCATGTGTGCTAGAGTTGGTTTGTCTTATGCTAGGAAGTCAGCTATCTTTTCTTGACATATTGATAGATTTTGGTTCTTGCTAGTTTTCACTGTCACCTGTGACAAATTAAAATGAAATGAAATGAAATAAAATAAAATAAAATAATAAAAACAGAGTCTCCAACTAAGAGTGAAAGCAACATTGATTAAGAGGGATAAGCATAGTTAATTGAGATAATTGAGAGCATTTTTTTGTTGTTGTTGTTGTTGTTTGTTTTTCAAGATATGGTCTCACTGTAACCCATGCTGACCTGGAATTCACTCTGTAATATCAGGGTGGCCTTGAACTCATCTCAATACTCCTACCTCTGCCTCCTGAGTGCTGGGATTAAAGGTGTGTGCCACCATAGCCGGCTTATTGAGCGACTTTTTGATGGGTATAGTTATTTTTCTTGGCCAAAGACTAGTGGGAGCTTTTCTCTGGAGTCTATGACCATTGCATCCCTAGAATTCTTACCTGGTTCTCACACCAGGTATGAATTCTTTCCCATTGAGCAGGTCCCTTATCCAGGAGAGAGCTGGTGATTACTTGCTATCTGGTCCAGCAGGTTGATTTTATAGCTTTCAGGATCCCCTGCTGATTCACACTTTAGTGGCCATTATGCCCCAGCAGCTCACATACCACTTTCCAGCACTATGAGAGCTAGCCATCAGAGAGCTGTCTTCCTTCTAAGGTCGTGTGATCTCTCAATGATCTATGTCCACTGTCTGTGGTATCTTAGCATTAGGGTTATGGTTGTTTTAATTAGTTATCTCCTACAAACTTATGTGTTGTGAATGTTGGGTCACCAGTTGGTGGCAATTTGGGAACTGGAACCTCGTAGAGGTTTGTTGATGGGGGCAGGCTTATGGGTGTTATAGCCAGCTCCCCTTACCAGTGTTTGGCATACTGTGCTGCTGCTGTTGTCCACCTGATATTAGCCTGGAGGTGATGTTCATCTTCTGCTCATACCACATTCTACCTTGCTATCATGGAGCTTCCTCTTGAGTCTGCAAGCCAAAATAAACCCTTTTCTCTCATAAGTTGTTTTTGGTCAAATATTTTTATCAGCAACACAAAGGTAATTGCAACAGTAAGGTTGGTACCAAGAGTGGAGGGTTGCTGGTAGAAAACTGACTATGTGGCTTTTGGCCTTTGGAACTATTTGTGGGAGCAATATGCAAGAATTTGAAACCTTGGTGTAAGAGACACCTTACAGAGTTGAAGGCAGAGTATGATGAACCATTCTGGTCAGAGTTGAAAGACCTAAATGCAATAAGGACTGTGGACTGTGAGGGTTTGCCTATCAGGTGAAAAAAATAAGGACTGTTTCCAAGCAGTATGTATGATAGGCTTGCTGTATTCTACCTGCCTGTGTCCTGAGAAGTAAGGTATAGTTGCATTGTATAAAAATGGACTGCTGTGAGCAGATGGATATGGCACAGAAAGAAAGCTTCAGGCTGAAGACAACAGCTCAGCTCAGCTGCAATTTTTTTTTTTTTTTTTTTTTTTGGAGATTACAACCATTGATATTGGGCCAGCTGTTCCGCATGGAGGCAGCAAAAAAGTGTTTGGACTCTTTTGAAAGTAGGGGGCCTGAATGCTGAAGGAGTATCCTGTTCTTCAGAGTTGGCTTTTTTTTCTGCCCCTGGACTAAACTGGTTGTCTACCTGGTACTACAGTGTACAACAAATGCAAAAAAGAGCTGGTTATTGGTTTTGCAACACATTTTTTGGGTTTGTTTTCTATTTGAAATGACCATGGGCAATGTGAAGCAGGGTTGTTAGAAGTCTTTGCATGGATCATGTAGCCATGAGGATGAACTAGGGGTTACAGGGCAGACTCAGTACAGATGGTATGGGATGGTTGCCAGCTTGGGATAGTTCCTGCAGCTGTAAGCAGCCTGGCTGGAGGGGAGTAACTGGAACTCCAGATTTTATAACTGATTAGAGATGTTGGATTTGGAGCTATGGAGCTTAATGATTTGCCCCACTGGTTTTAGATCTTGTATTGGTCCAATCTTTCCTTGTTATATCCAATGCCATCTTTTTCAATGTGGATATTTATTCTGTGCCATTATGTTTTCTTTTTGTTGTTGTTGTTGTTGTTTTGGGGGCTTATAGGCTAATTTAAGAGATCTTGGACTATGGGGATGTTTGATGAGCATTGGGATTGATAAAAACTATGGGGATTATTAAAGATGGATAGAAAGCATTGCATTTTACATCATGAATGGTCATGAGTTTATGGGGGCCAGGGATAAAAAGTGGTGGTTTGAATTATGTATGTCCCACAAATGCATGTATTCTGAGTGCTGGGTGCCCAGCGGGTGGCAGTTTAGGAACTGGAACCTCCTGAGTGTATGTTTTGGGGGAAAGGCTTATGAGCATCATAGCCAGCTTCCCCTCCCTTGCCAGTGTTTGGCATACTATCTTGCTGCAGTTGTCCACTTGATGTTAGCCAGGAGGTGACGTCTACCCTCCACTCATGCCACATTTTCACCTGCTATTATGGAGCTTCCTCATAAGTCTGTAAGCAAAAATACGTTCTTTCCTCTCATAAGCTATTTTCAGTTGCATACTTTCTGCCAGCAATGTGAAGGTAATAGCAACAAGGTTCTTACTACTTAGCTCTGCTGGGTATCTGCTTTAACAAATAGCCTGCATTGTTTTGGGGACCTCACAGGTCTCACTGACCAACAGCTCGTTTTGGCACTAGGAATTGCAGGCCAGGACTCATGGTTTGAAGCTTAGGCTTTCTCTACCTTCTCTAGGGTGCTTCTGCCCAGACAACTGATCTTCTCTTATTAAGGGTTGTGTCTTTTGTTTTGCTATCCAGGAGGAAGATTTTTATGATACTGCTTCATGTTGTCATTAGTTTTGTAAAAATCTACTCCACTCTCTTTTCTCCCATTCCCCCATGACTCTTCCACCCACTATGTTCTGTCTCTGGAGATGCCTACCAAATAGCCCCTCTTCTCCTCCTTTCCTATTTCCCCTTTATTCTAGCTTCCTTCTAGTTCCCCACCTATACCCCTGATGCTTACTGCCTCTTACCCTTTCTTTTAGGAGAATCTAAGAAACCTGGTCAGGAATACCAGAAAACTTTGCTTATTTAATCCTCCAAATATCTCCATTTGTAACCATGAATGGTGGATGCATTTACCTTTCTCTTCATATTTTTTTTTGTTTTTTCAATCTTTTTATTTGTTCTTTGTAAATTCATACATATATATCATATTTTCATCCTGTGTACACTCCATTACATTGTCATTTGCTTCTAACTCCTGCTGAACTCCTTTATCTTTTTATCACTTAAAATTGATGAAATAGGGCTGGAGAGATTGCTAGGCGGTTAAGGCGCCTGCCTCCCAAGCCTAAGAACGCTGATTCTAATCTCCAGTGGTTCCAATCTCCAGGTCCCACGTTTAGCCAGATGCAAAGTGACACAAGGGCGCAATGCCGCACTTGACCACAAGGGGATGCATGCATCTGGATTTTGTTCTCAGCAGCTGAGAGGCAGCTGGTGTGCCCATCTCTGTCTTCCTCTCTCTCTCTCTCTCTCTCTCTCTCTTCTCTCTGTCTGTCTCAAAAAAAAAAAAAAAAAGTGATGAAATACCACATGAATATTTGGTGAAGAAGTGGATTCCACTGAGGCAGATAAGCTAAGAGGGGGAGGAGACAACACAGCAATGTCTAGGTTTCACAGCACATTTATCTGCTTCTGTGTCTCATTTCTACCAGTGCTTCTCCTTGTGCTTTGGTTTTCAGGTAAAACAAGCAATTACTATTTTACCTACATTTCTCATCAGTTGCCATTAATTTCTAAAATAAGGAAAATTCATTTAAATTGACAGACATGTATACATTTATAACATAAGCTGAGTAATCACAGTCTATTTCATCTGCTATGAAAATAACATAGGTTAGCCAGGCATGGTGGCACATGCCTTTAATCCCAGCACTCGGGAGGCAGAGGTAGGAGGATTGCCATGAGTTCGAGGCCACCCTGAGACTCCATAGTGAATTCTAGGTCAGCCTGAAGTAGAGTGAGACCCTACCTCAAAAAAACCCAAAAAAAAAAAAAGAAAAAAGAAAAAAAGAAAAAAGAAAAAAAAAAGAAAAAAGAAAAAAACAGGTTGTTAATGCCTATTTAGCTTTTCTAATCTTTAAAGAGATACAGTTCTTTATATAGGATATGAAAACTGTATACCCTGTGTCCCTGCTGTTTTTGTAAAGTTTTTTTTGTTTTAAATATTTATTTGAGAGAGGGGGGAGGTGAGAAAAAGAAAGAGAATGGGTGTGCTAGGGTCCCTGCCTCTGCAAACAAATTCCAGATACATGTGCCATTTTGTGAACCTGCTTTACTTGGGAACTATGGAATCAAATCCAGGCTTGCAGGTTTTGCATGCCTTCAACCACTGAGTCATTTCTCCAAATCCCTTTTTGTAAAGATTTATGGGATATAGTAACCATTACTTGGATACTTTCTTTGAGTCTTTTCATTCTTAACTTTTGATGTGAGTAGTTGTGACAGAAAATACAGCCTACAAACCTGGAAACATTAACTGCCAGGCACTTTACAGGAAAAGTGTTTTTGACCTGAGTTCTATACTATCAACCTCAATAAAGCAACATCAGCTTTTTGTGGTTTTGCAATCCTCAATGACTCCTGAGGGGAAATAAAAATTAGACTACAGTGAAAGAAAAATGCTCATAGTTGTAAGCTATAATCAACATACTGATGGTAATTAAAGGCACTGATTGCAGAACAAATTATAAGTATGTAAGAGGTTTATTAAAAACAAAAAACAGCAATAAAATGACTAGGTCTAGAGCTGCTAAGGGTTGATATGTTAAATGTGTGAAGGTCTTTACTTCTCTAATGTTCTCAAATACCTGGATGTGATTTGAGAGTAATAAGTGTGTGTGTGTGTGTGTGTGTGTGTGTGTGTGTGTGTGTGTGTGTGTATAGTTTTTTAATGAATGAAATAAAAACTAAGCACATAACTAAAATAAATTTACAAATCCTTAAAAGTAAAAATTATATTTTTCATGGTAATTTCTTTTAAAGAAAAACTTGATTATCCATTGAACATGTTAAATCTCTGTACAAAGACTAAAAGTTCTGATTTAATGTCTTTTTTTCCCCCTTTTAATTCAGCTTTTCTTGTTTGTGACATGAGGCAGAAGGTTAGAGGTGGTTTTTAATATGATGGGAAACCTTTTAAGAGATCATTAATGGGCTAATGGTCTTGTGTGTTAGTTAAGTTCAGTCAAGGTACTGAGTGGAGAAATTTGATAGGGATATTATGTTTTATTTCTCCTTGTAATTTAACTGGGGACAGAATCACAATGCCTTCCTTGTCAGGTACTAAAAAAGGAATGATGAGAGACATTTTCTCCTGACTCCATGATCTTTCACTTGGATGAGTCTCTATCTCAAGCTGGTCTTTGTGTCTGTAGTTTGAAGGGAATGAAAATAAAAAGCACCCCAAACAGAAACCATTTAATCTCCACACTATGTCTGCCCTTCATTATTTGCAGTGTTCTCTTTTTGAAAAAAAACAATAATAATAATTTTACGAGAAAGAAAATGGGTGTTCCAGGCCTTCCAGCCACTGCAAACCAACTCCAGAAGCATGCACCACCCTGTGCATCTGGCTTACGTGGGTCCTGGGGAATGGAACCGGGATCTTTTGGATTTTCAGACAAATGCCTTATCTGCTAAGCTATTTCTGCAGCCCCATGCTGCAGTGTTTTTATAGAATACTTTCTCCTTTTATTATTTTTCTTTTTTGTATTTTGTGTTTCATGGGTATTTTGTGAAGAAAAGGACCTTATTTTGTTCTTCATATTTATATTTCTTTGTATTGTTACACTCATTTACATTTGGGTGATATCTTCTGAGTGGAGTCTGTAAAATTTGTGCAAGATCACCTTCCTTTTAGCAGAATGTTTGGGAATGTAGAAGAGCTTTCCTTGTGTGTTACTTTGTAGTCACCATTCACTTGTATCTTGAAGAACAATTTCACACAGTGCTTAAGAACCTCAGTGGAAGATTTAATTACTAGTGTGATGGCAGAAAACAGGAGCATGTGCCAGTGTTTCTGACTTTTCAAAGGGTGGAGGCAAGCTGCACCTTGCAAAGGCTGGGACCATGAGTACCCTTCCTCTGCATCGTCCCTTTGGTGCCCCAGTAAAGGTTTAAGCAGAAGTTGGATGTATTTTCCCATCAGATATTGCATATATAATCAGTTAATATAGATCACACATACATATATGAAATCACATACGCATAATACACATATAAATCTATATGAAATCACCTATACATACTACACACACACAGCACACACACACACACACACACACACACACTATAACATAAACATACTCCATGCATAGACATACTTACAGAGAGGCTTGCATTTAGGAAATACTATGCTAAAGTTTAAATATTTAAATTTTAATAAAACTTTTGAAATATTTAAATTTAAATAAAAATAAATAAAATATTTCATTAAAATATGTTAACGTTAAAATACTATGTTATGTTAAAATACTGAAGTTAATTAGCTCTTTAAAGTCATACAAAATCTACTAGAATTGTGCATCATGAAATTGACAAAAAGCACCTAAGAGCACTATTCTCATTTATATCCAATCCCTATTTCCTTCTAGTCTCTAAACATAGAACAACAGTGCTTGTTGTCATTTAATAAGTAGCGATAGAATTCTTATTCCTGTGATGCCACACACCATACGCAATGTGCATATTGGCAGGCATGTACATGCATGCTAAATGACTGCTTATATAACTAACTCCCATAACTCCCTATCTATTTCTTTATAAATATTTTTCTGCAACTTTATTTTCAAATAATATATTTTACATGTTTGTGTTCATCAGTATAGATCAAGTTTGGTTTTCTAAAGGCCAGCATTAAGATATTTTCTTCTTTTTGTTTTTATTAAGTAGAAACTTTGTATGGACACATCATGTGCTGGTGTCATCATTTCCCCCTCTCTGCCCCCATTCCACTTGGGGCCATCCTCAGTGGGTTTGCTGGTATTCACCATGTGGTTGTGGGATATAAGTTGTTAAAGCAGCAGTCAGTCATGTGTGGAGGTAGAATGTCTCTGGATATTTTCGCCCACCCTGCAGCTCTTACAATTTTTTCTTCTAACTCGTTCATAAAATTCCCTGAGCCTTGGTGGGTGCATTTTAAATCTACATTAATGTTAAGCCTTCAGCAGCTTCTGGATTTCTGCTTGGGCATCTTTTGAGTATCCTCAGTGTCAATCACATCACCCTGGCAGAGGTCATCAGGCTCACCATGGAAGCAGTACTGTTACTCATCTGCCAGTTCCTCTGTGGGTTCACCTGGGCCCTAGCTGATGTGCAAGGGGTGGCTCATCTCCTGACAGGGAGTCAGCTACCTTTTCTTGTCTTGTTGGTAGATTTTGGTTGTGCTGGGTTTTCACTGTCTTCTGTAAGAGAAAAAGCGATTCTCTAATAGAGAACAAGATCAGCATAGATTAAAAGGGCTAGGCATAGTTAACTTAGAGACATCTTGATGAATGTAACCTCTCTTTTGGCCAAAGACAAGTAGGAGCTTCTTTTTGGAGTCCATGATGCTGGTATCCATAGAATTCTGACTTGGTTCTCAGTTCCAGCTATGGGCTCCTTTTCACTGAGCAAATCTCTACACCAATTGGAGACCCACTGGTTACCTACCTAGGCTGGGTGCCACTATTGCACAAATGTGTACATCTTTTCAGGCTGGTTGCTTTCATATAGCGTTGTCCCCTCCTTGCTCACAACATTGTTGGTCATTTTCCCCGAGCAGCTCAGGTAGCATTTTTCAGCACTATACAAGCTAAACATGGGGAAACTGGGTTCCTTCTAGATCACAGCTAGAGATCGCAATGTTCTGTGTCAGCAGCATGTGGCATGTTCAGCAAAAAAGGTCTTACCTGTTACCTCAAGTAGGTAATCAATTGCTTTGACACAAATAATAGGGATGGAAGGCTTTGTGGAAAGAGACTCAGAGGGCCAAGGGAGATATGTACAAAACCAAAGCTTTCTACTGGATAGCAGACTAAAAGATATAACCCTCAATAGGGTATGTGGGAGTCATATAGTAACAAGGGCCCTGGATAGAGTGAGATAAAGCTTGTAACTCCCAGTACCAGAAATCGGTTATAACCCACATTGAGCTGTTGATTGGAGAGACCTGCGAGGTCCCCCAAATAAGATATGTTTTTGATAATTTCTTTTATTAATTGTTCCTGTAAGTTTGTATCCTTTCTATATTTTATGCATTCACTTCTGTTAACATGGCTGCGATAGATTAAAAATATCTGCTTGCATTAAATGAAAAAGAATTTTTTCTCAGTTTGAGTTTGGAGGTCCATCCTTTCTCTATTTCACAATTCTCTTCTCTCCAGTGTCACTCATTTCCCTTTCTCTCTTCTTGTGATAGTTATCTCATGGAGTTTTTGAAACATATATTTAACAACAGAAACTCTTACGGTTTTTTTAAAGACTCCCTTCTCAGTTATCAAGCGGCTACAAACTCTTGAACCTTTTTCAATTTTGATATGTATTTTAGCCAGTCATTTGTTGTACAAGCTGAGGGGATGTAGGGTGTGTAGGAACAAAAATACATGTGTGTGCATTTAGAGGCCAGAGTTCAATGTTAGTTGTCTTTCTCATTTGGTCTTCACCAGATTCTTTGAGGCAGAGTCACTTACTAAACTCACCTGTTCAGCTGGACTAGGACTAGCCAGCTAGTGAGCTGCAGTTTTGCTGTCTCTGGCTTCAGTGCTGGCATTACAGGCACATACCGCTGCACCCATAATTTCAGTTGAGTGCTCAGAACTGGAAGGCAGATCCTCAGGCTTGCATATTAAGCACTTTAGACATTGAGCCATCTCTTCAGCCCTTATTATGGGAGCTTTATAAATCATACCCTATACCTTGTGTCAGATGAGCATGTTTGCAACTGTTGAAGTTAACAGGCATTAGCCCACCTCCCTGAGTGAGAAGGAAGTGTGACACTTTTGCAAACACTTATTCAATTTTGTGTTCTGGGAAACAAAACAAAGTGTGTTGTGTTAAACCACTGAACACTGGGTTTATTATCCTTCCATCACCTACTGAACTTTTACTGGTACTACTACACAAAATCATTCACCTGCCTTCCAATCATACACCAACTCACATATATAAATTTTTTTTTTTTTTTTTTTGGTTTTTCAAGGTAGGGTTTCACTCTGGCTCAGGCTGACCTGGAATTCACTATGTAGTCTCAGAGTGGCCTCGAACTCTCAGCGATCCTCCTACCTCTGCCTCCCAAGTGCTGGGATTAAAGGCGTGTGCCACCACGCCTGGCATATACAAATTTTTAAGGTAATGGTTCATATTTACATCTTAAACTTCATCATTTTATTCCTTCTTTAATTCTCCTTCAAAACTCACTACTCTCCAGTAGTCAGGTCTATGTTCTTGGAATATTCTCTCGGGAATATTACCAATGTAACAATTATAGTTTATTCTTGTGTCCTACACTCTGATGCTTTTCTTGTTATTATACCATCTCAACCTCCTTGTCTTATCTTGCATTGAGGCCCAGAGTAAACTTTGTGAAACTTTAATTATACCGTATCATTATCCTATTCAAAGCCTTTTAAAAGATGCATGGCATATTAACATCTAGATGATTTATCCTGGCCTAAAACACATCATGATCTGACCTCTATAAACCACTGAATTCTGTTTCCATATCATTACTCTACTCTCATTCGTGTATACCTTTCTTCCTTTTTGAAAAGGCCAAGGTTGTAACTTAATTGACTTTGTTCTAGTTAGCCATTTTTCTCAGAAGGCTCTTAGTACATGTGTTTCCTTCCATAGCTAGTGAGGAATGCAGCCTTTCCTAAACCCCTGCCTGCTAAATTTATGCCCTTGTATAACTGTCTTCTCTTAAGTATGGACTGGAAAGAGTGACTTGTTTTAACCAATGGGACATGGCAGACAGTGATAGGATTTTACCTCTGAAATTATGTTAGAGAATTCTGTGATTTCTGTTTTGATTGAAGGCTTTTTTAAGTTTTTTTTTTTTAATATTTTATTTTTATTTATTTAATTGAGAGAGGGAAAGAGGCAGAGTGAGAGAGAGAGAAAACAGAAGGTTTTCTTAATTGTTCCCTTAACTTAGCTTACTGTCTGATGAAGCTAATAGCCCGACAGATATCACCCCAGGTGAATGAGACTTGAGGGCCACCTCTGGCTAATACGCAGTGAGTAATCAAGGCTGTCAGTACGACAGTTTCCCCAGAGCTAGATTCTGCAAATAATCATTTGAGCTTGCAAGTGAATCCTTCCCCACTTGGGTCTTGATACGGCAAGGCAGCCCTGGTCAATGTTTAATGGTACCTTTGCCTTAGACGATGAAGCAGAGAATCAACTTAGACCATGCCTATATTTCTTACCCATGAGAACTTAGAGGTACTGTAAATTCTTGAAGCCACTATGTTTTTGCAGTAATGTATTACTCAGATAACTATTACAGCTGATTTCTTGTCAAGTATCAACTCACATATCACATAGTTAGAAATGGTCACTTTGACAACTTAATCTAGCATGCATGCTCAGGGCTCACTAATGAATCTTTCTATACCTTGTTGCTATCTTATGGCAAAAATTTCTATTTGTCACCAATATTTCTTTGCTATTGCTTCCTCACTGATAGAAAGGCTGGGCCTGAGACTGGTCGGAAGAAAAGCAAACATCAATGCAACTTCTAGCTTCTTTGGTTTTTTTGTCATGACCTTAACACAAGGTACTGGTTAATGGGATTAAATGGCCATGATGTGTTTAACTCCTAAAATACATGTCCACTTATCTTAGCTTTTGTCACTCTAATGACTGGAATGTGGATGAGACAGTGACTCCATGATGAGCCCCAAGGGTGAGGGGTACAAGAGAGAACACTGACACATAGAGATGGCAGTCACTGGGTTCCATGACTCTAGTGATCCAGCCATCCTTGAACTAACTTAGAGTTTGACATAAGAAAGAAACAAATTGCCTTTCTTAAGACAGTATTACTACGGATTTCTGATATGTTAACTCAAGCCTACTTACAACGACATAGTATATATTCATTAGATTTCATTTGATTGTTTCTTTGATCCATGGACCTTCTCACTCTTCCCTGGTTGGTTAGGCCATGCATATCAACTAATAATAATAATAACAGTCAGTTTCTTGTCTCTCTTTTTACGAGCCCATCTCTTGTGAGCAGAAAAGGTTGGCATGAAGCAGACATTTGGTATGTACATTAAATAGATGTATGTCGGTGACTAGGCTGACATTTTTCTATTGCAAAGTTTTTGGAACTTTGTAATAGAAAATAGATGTTTCAATATGTGTACATGGTGATTCATGTTTGCACTAACATGATATCCAGAGACAATTTTGGGGGTGGAAAAGTATATAGATTTGCATTTAATAAGCCTGTTAAATTGCCTCCTACAATTTTTCTTCTAATTTGTACTTTGATCAATGGCTTATTCAAGGAACTAATTCCTCCATTTGTTTGCAGGAATAGATATTGTAAATCATTTTAGGTTTTTCTAATCTGTTTACAAATCTGATGATTTGTATTTCCCTATAAAAAGATTATGATTCTGCAAGTCTATCCAGATTCATATTCTACATTTACCCAAGTTAATCCAGTATCCACTCCTTTCCTCTCTAACAGCTTCCAAAACACATTTCCCAGTAGATCCTCCCTCAAGACAGTATCATTCTAGGCTTGGGTGGTGGCTGATGTGTAGGAATCAACTTCTGTAATCCTTGTGGCAGATGGGATGACTGTTTCTTGGTATTTCTCTCAGAGGTACTCAGTGACAGAGGGATAGTAGTCATCAGAGGTGCTCAATGAAAGAGGGAATAGTCAGGAAGGATTTTCTTTAGGTTTTAATTTTGTAGCAATGTTCTTGAGTTTATCACTAAGTATTTATGTTAAGCAATGTGACTTTTGGTTAACACATGGGTCTCTCTGAGGAAGAGAACCACTCTTGTTGTGATAGAGGCCAAGAGGAAGCCCTTCAAATTGTTCATGTTGTGCAGAATATAGACTTTAATATTCTTCTCATGGGCAATGGAGTTTGGAGGCAGGATGAGAAACTTCCAGGGTTTATCATGGAGTGAAGTGTTTTCTTGGACCCTGGAAGTTCAGGGCAGCAACTGGTAAGGTCTTGGATAAGCCTAAATGATTTGATTTATGTAGCTCAGACTTCTTTCTTTATATATTGACTTGTGAAGTTACCACAGATGTGACAGAGATGGAGAGGGATGAGCACTGGGAAGGAGGACCCTTAGACTTCAGTTTTTATCTAAGAAGTGTCTCAGACTGGGGAAGTCTGTCCTTTACAGAAGATGTCAGTATAGTTTGACTGTGGAGTTGTCCAGAAGAAGTATGGCCTTGGTAATAATACAGTGTTAGATCAGAAGTGGTGGTCATTATTCATCTGTGGTCTCTACACCCAGTCATCTTGAAGAAGATCCAAGAACTGCATTGTCATTATGCCCACATATGATATTGTTATATTTTGTAGGCAACTAGGTCATACATGGTCACTCAAGATGCCTTCACATACAAGTGTGGTGCTTTGGTGGTAATATCAGGGGACCTATGGAGCACTCACATATGACCTTCAAGCGTGAGGGCTACTGGATGATCTGGCCTCCACTGAGTATGTCATGACTACGTTCCATGAGGTTGAGGCTTCAGTCTCATTTTAGAAGATAATCATGGGCACTAGTAAAATACTGTATAGGTTGAAGCACTCATTAAGTCTTTCCAGGTTAAATGATATGGGACACAGATGCCATTGTCCATGAGGGGAATAGTAATGTCTATGAAATCATGTTTTAAAATAGTGTCAACAGCATATGTTCTTTAATCTCTCAGCTAGCACATATTTGGCTCCACATTTGTTATCTCTAAGAGAGATTATAATTAAAATGTTCAAGAATGCATTCTTTGAAATCAGCCAGATGTGGATTTGAACCTTAAAACATCTTCTTCACTTAATCATAAATATCTAAATACAATGAACATAAAAATATCTGACTTGCGGGCTGGAGAGGTGGCTTAGCGGTTAAGGCACTTGCCTCCTAAGACTAAGAACACTGGTTCCAGTCTCCAGGTCCCACGTTTAGCCAGATGCAAAGTGATACAAGGATACAATGCCACACTTGACCACAAGGAGGCACGCACATATGGATTTCGTTCTCAGCAGCTGAGAGGCTGCTGGCGCGCCCATCTCTATCTGTTTTCCTCTCCCTCTCTCTCTGTCTCTCTCTGTTTCTCTCTCCAAAAAAAAAAAAAAAAAAAAAAAAAATCTGACTTGCAAAGTTACTACAGAGAAGACTAAATGAAATAATGAATGCAAGATCCTGATGCAGACTGAGTTATTGATGTTTGCTATCACATGTATATTCTTTCTTTCTTTATACTGCAACAATTTTGTTCCATTTTTCTGGAGCAAATAAATCTGAGTTTCTTTTCTGATGGAAGACTGTCATTGTGGATGGAATTAATTTATCCCAACACTGTGCTTCAGGCTTTTAGACTGAGAAGGGACACAATAGTCAATTCAAGTTAGTACTCAGTAAACATTTATTGAGCAACTATTGTAGTCCTTGTTTAAGGGTTAGATTATTGTTCAAAAATCTCCAAATTATAGAGGAAACAAGTTACAAAAATAAACATTATTCTTGTGATAATATTGTATAAGAGTTGCAAAATAAATTCCCATTTCTCTCCTCCTCCATAACTTTTCTCCTCCAATACCTGTACCCATTGCCAGGAGTAAGCTAACAGTGCTTTCCATGCCAAGATGTGCCAGGCTGTTAGACAGTGGTCACATCCCAGCTCGAGCTCCCTATCAGTATGGGCCAGGAGCTGTGATCACTATGCTGATGGCAGCTGAGCACCTTAGGTGGGGAACTATGCCAACCTATGTGGAGAAAGCTCTGGCCAGGCTCTGTCACCAGATGGCTGGCCACTCTTCCAGCTACATTTTCTTCTCCATCCAATTTCTGGTTGCATGTTGCTATTAACATTGGTGAGTGGGGTATTGTAAATTTTGAAGCTTGGTGATGAGTTCTGAGAAGTGCTTAATTAATACAGTTTACAAAATGTATCAAGCTCTCATGTATGACATAGGATATTAAGCATTTTTAGGTTTATTCAATTTACTTCACATAATAAAATTTTGAGGTCAATAACTCTTTTATCTACTTTATTTCTGAGGAAATTGGGGTTCAGGAGCATGAAGAAAAAAATATGAATTAATCTCCCCTTTGCTTTGACCAAATACCTGACAAGGAGCAAATTAAGGAAGGACAGGTTTGTTTTTGGCCTATAGTTTCATGGGTTCAGTTCATCACTGTGGTAGGGCATGGCCACAGGAGCAAGAGGCTGGTTGCTCACTCACTTCACATTCATAGTCAAGGAGAGGGAAACAGAAATTGGGGCCAGGGTATCAAACATCAAGACTCATCCCCAGTGACCCACTTCTTCCAGAAAAGCACCACCTCCTAAAAGTTCCACAACCATGCGACTCTGATGCCTAAAGCACACAAATCCTCTGCTGTGGGCTAGCTCCACTCTAAGCCTGGATCTTCTCTCCAGCTAGCTTCACTCTGAGAATGTATCTTCTCTCAGGGTGGCTCCACTCTGAGCCTTTGATCCTGGCATCTTCACCATCGTGGGGTCTCACAGCTTCACACAAGGCCCTCTGGTGACCTCCATACAACTCAGCCACACACTGCCTGACCTCAGCAGCTCTCTGACACCATGGGACATTGTTGGGGTCCCTCCTAGGATCAGCCCAGGAGGGGATGCAGGGTCTCTGCCAGGTAGGGGTGAGAGGCTTGGAGTCATGACACAGACACAGGGAGTTGTGTGGAAGCAAGCAGAGGGTGAGCTGCTGCAAACTTGTTTATTCAAGGAAGTGTAGGGGTTTTAAGGGTTTAGCTGGCCAATCGTTGTATGGGGTAGTTCCTTCTTGTGACCAATGACAGCCTGTCTCCAGGCAGATCATCTCGCAGCAGGTTGCTCACAGGCATGGGACTGTAGCTATTGTCATGCCAGGCCTGTGCAGGATGCCACATCCACAGAAGCCACTTCCTGGTTCCTAGTAGCAGGTGGCCTGGCTAGGGCCATACATGCACTGTGCCATACAGGACATGACACCATTCCTGCTTCCCAAACCAATACTGTGTGTATGATGCTACCAATCTCTGCTGTCAGCCCAGGACCAAATGTGTGCAGTCTATATGCTTTGGATAATGAATCCATGAAAGTACTTTCCTAGATAGTTGCTTTTGAGCAGGGAACACCCACCCCCCAGGCTTTCTACATTAAAAAGAATTTGTAATGTCCCCAGTTTGAGCACTCAGTGACTTGGGTATTGCCCTTAGAGCACCTTCCCTGTTGTTCCCAGCAATAAGAGTGAAGTTTCTCTTTAATCATATTAATCTCTGTAGTGTCTTTAACAATTGCAAATGCTTTGTCATCTGAAGTTCCTTGTCAGGAAATTTATACTTATAACACAGAGATTTCCATTTCATTTGATTAGAAGAGAATATATACATTAAGTAATATTTGCACCTAAATATATTCTTCACATTTCTACATACTTTTTCACCTTTATGTTTAGGTTACTTTGAAGCTTTTTTATGTGATGAAAGTCACAAGACACATGCTTGCCATTAGGCTATGAATAGATTCATAATATGACAACAAATCTATGTAAATATTCACATTTTTAGCAATGCTTATAACATGAGCTTAGAAGAAAATGAAAATATGGAAAATGGGCTGGAGAGATGGCTTAGCTGTTAAGGCGCATGCCTGCGAACCCTAAGGACCCCAGTTCAATTCTCCAGGTCCCGTGTAAGACAGATGCACATAGTGGTACTTTCATATGGAGTTCGTTTGCAGTGGCTAGAGGCCCTGGCACGCCCATTCTCACTCTCTGTCTCTCTTTCTCCCTCTCCCTGTCTCCAATAAATAAATAAATGAATAAATAAAATTTTAAAAAGAAGGAAAATAATTCAAATATGTGATCAAATTGGCCAGTGAATCTGGCTGTGGGAAAACTAAACCCATCTGGATTAAGAAAATTATGGAATCCACATCTACTAATAATTCGTGAGTTTACCTGGTAAGCTTCTCAAGTGTATTTCACACTCGTAGCCCTTACTAGCCCATGAATTTGATAACTTCTATATGCAGTTGATACATTCTGTAGAACACTGAAGCCTCATTTATATCAGAATCTCTCATTACACACAACCAGAAAACCTTTTCAGTTGTGTGTGCATATGGGACTAAGACATCAATATGGGTGCTTGTATGTGTGAGTGCAGGCTTTTGCACCATTGTAGGTCATGGGACAACTTGTGCATTTATGTCCCTGCTGTTTACCTCCTTTGAGGCAACGTCTCTCTCCTCTCAGTCTAGTTCTTTGCTACACTTTGCCATACTGGCTGATCTGGCTCATTGAAGAAATTCTTCTGTCTCTTCCTCCTACCTTGCTGTTGGTGCATTCCAGCTATAGAAGCCTGATATTGTTTTGCTTTGATACGGTACTGGGAACTGAGCTCAAGTACTCCAGCTTAAACAGCACATTTCATTCATTCATTTTTTTGAGCTTATTTCTTTTTTAAAATTTTATTTTATTTTTTTAATCATAAGTTATAGTCTTATGTCCCTTTACTCCAATCCCCATTTCCCTAAGGGCCCTCCTTAGTGGGGTTATTGGTGTTCATTGTGGAGTAATCAGGCCTCAGTCAGACTCTTGGGGGTGGGCTGTGCTCAGAATATTTCTATACACACTGTGGTTCTCAGAATCTTCCCATCCTCTCATCCACCTAAATCCCTGAACCTTAGCATGGCTGAGACAACATATTTTTTTACCCATCTTTTACCCATCTTTCCAGCCCTAGATTGAAAGTTTTGAGGTACAAGTAACCCATTGAAATTCATCATGTTATAAAAAGAAATAACATCCATCAAAATATAATCAAAACATTTATTTGAACCACTTTACTATTATTTAGTATTTTTAATATTTAGCATGCCTGTCTTTTTTAACTGCAATGTATTTTATCTATTATTTATTTATTTATTTGAGAGATAGAGAGAGAGCGAGAGAGAGTGAATGAATGGGTACACCAGGGCCTCCAGCCACTGCAAATGAACTCCAGACACATGCACCACCTTGTGCATCTGGCTTACATGAGTCCTGGGAATTGAACTGAGGTCCTTTGGCTTTGCAGGCAAGTGCTTTAACAGCTAAACCATCTCTCCAGCCCTTAACAGTAATATTTTAATATACATAGTTGTATGCTGGGATTAAAGGCATGTACCTTCACATGGTCTGTAATTGATTTTAATTATTATAAGTAACACATTCTAATTCTAGTTAGGCTTGCAGAAAGATGGGTGTCAAGTGATAGATGAGTCACCTTTCTTGTTGCTATGACAAAAAGCCCTTACAAAAGTAACTTAAGGAAGGAAAATTTCATTTTTATTCAGAATTGGTTTTATATTTTATGGCAGACAGCTTCAGGTTCACTGAGATGAACATCCAGACTAGGCACAGTTATGAAGGAAGGGATATTTATTTAAGCTTATAGATCCAGGGGAAGTTCCACAATGGCAGAAGAATCTGCCCCCCTCTTAAAGGACCAGGTATAGAAAGAAAAGCCACAAGCCAAAAGCCACACTGCACACTTCAGAAACTCCAGGATGAGCTCAGAATTTTGCATATCTTTAGATGGAATTTCAAACCCACCACACTTTAAGATCTGTCCAGTGACATCTACTCTAGCCAGGTGGCTGCAGATCCAAACTACAAACTAATAAAACACAGATTATCTATTTAAACTACCACATATTTTATATTTTATTTTTATTTATTTATTTGAGAAAGAAAGAGACAAAGAGAAATAGAAAGAGGAAGATAAAGAGAGAAATAATGGGCACACCAGGGCCTCTAGTCACTGGAAAAATCTCCATATGCATGTACCACAATGTGGTACATCTGGTTTATCAAAACTGGGACCTTAGCTTTACAGGCAAAGGCATAAAGCACTAAGCCATCTCTCCAGTCTGTATTCAGAATTTGGGTTAGTTGTTCATTGTGGGAGGGAAAGCACAGTGGCAGGAACAGGAAGTAGTTAGTAAAATTGCATTCATAGTCAGGAAGCAGAGAGAAATGAATGCTGGTGCTCAGGTAGCTTTATCATTTTCATTCAATCTAGGACTCACACTCTACAGAGTGGTACCACCCACATCCAAAGTAGGTCTTTCCATCTCAATTTACCTGGTCTACAAAATCCCTCTGACATGCTTAGAGGTTTGTTACCCTGACAATGCTAAATCCTGTTGAAGTGACATGCCAAGGTTATCACACATGATAAAATGTGAATGAGGAGAACATTGGTCCATGTAAATCATCATACTATGGTATGCATTGTTCACACTGGTTGGGAGGGAATGATTCTTAAAGATATAAAGATTAAATGTTTGTAGTTAAAGCTATGATACATATTAAATACTTTAGCAATAGAGAAAATCATTAATAAAGGATTGCATGTTGGAATTCGAAAGAAAATTCTCTCCCTTTATTGACTGGCAACTTGGTTTGATAGAAGTTAGTCAGTTATTTTCAGCCAATTAACATCACGCAAGAGAATAAACCACTTAAATTCAGTTTCTTCCCTCTTATAAAAGCTTCAAGGAATAAATAAATGTTCTTCATCAACAGAGCCAGCAATGGTAATTTCTATGTGAATGCAGAACTATACTTGGTATTAAAGTGGAATGAGATAAAGTGCTTTAATAGGGAGCAGTGTGGTCTATAAGATTGATGATCATGCTGAAATTGGAGATGTGAATAGATTTATGAATCGATAGTTCCCAGAGGAAGTGACTTGTATAAAGAAGAGCCACTTCCCTCAAGAAATATCAACAAATGTTTGGATTAATTCTGCTTGATAGTCCCTTGATGCCAAAAACTCTGCATGGGAATAGAAAACACTTTGCCAAGCACGTGTGCCTCTCCTACACCTCTCCCCTGTTCTTAATACAAAGTAAAATGAGATTGCTTCAGCTCTGTTGTGGTTATTAGCCACCTAACCAAAAAAAAAAAAAGTGTTTATATAATTAACTTCATATTTTGTTTTATTTTATTTTAATTATTTGAGAGCAACACAGAGAGAGAACAAGAGTCAGAGAGAGAGAGAATGGGCCCACTAGTGGCCTCTCAGCCAGTAAATGAATTCAGCTGCATTAGCCCCCTTGTGGGCAATCTCTTCAGACCTTATTTTTATTTTTTAAAATAATTTATTTATTTATTTATTTGCAAGGAGAGAGAGAGAGAGAGAGAGAGAGAGAGAGAGAGAGAGAGAATAGACATGCCAGGGCCTCTAGCTGCTGTAGATGAACTATAGATATGCCACTTTGAGTCTCTAGCTCTATGTGGGTACTGGGGAATTGTACCTAGGGCTTCATGCTTTGCAAGCAAGCACTTTAACTGCTGAGCCATCTCTCCAGCCAGTTGACTTCATATTTTAAATAGATCATACCTAACATGCTTGAAGTCTTTAGTGGTAAATATTAGCAATCATTTGGCAGAATTGTTTTTACTTGAATAATTTGTTGAAATACTCATTTTACAGATGTAAAATATGCCTCATAATTTGGCTGATCTCACCAATAAGTATTATGGTTATCTGAAATGTGCTGCTTTTGTCTCATATGGAAAACTTACTCATAAGTATCTGCTGAAAACTTTGTGAACATCAGAGGATGGACAAATATTTTCAGCCACTTTTTAAAAATGTTATTTATTTACCTATTTTGAAGGAGAAAGAAAGAGAAAGAGAGAGAGAGACAGAGAGAAAAGACACACTGGGGCATCCAGCTACTGCAAACTAATTCCAGATGCATGTGCCCCCTTGTGCATCTGGCTACTGTGGGTACTGGGGAATCAAAACTAGGTCCTTAGTCTTCATAGGGAAACATCTTAACCACTAAGCCATCTCTACAGCTCTTCAGCCACTTCTTAATCCAACATTTTCACTATGTAGGCATAGTAGTAGGATACAGTTGTATGTTTACATAAAACTGTGCAGGAATTTCTAAACTATTGCTAATTGGGGCAAGCCACTTGCATTAAATGAATGACTTATTTTGTTCTAGCACTATATGGGGCTAAATATATAACTCACTGGTTGAATATTTGTCTAATATTCCTCAGGGCCTAGGGTGAACACACAGAGACTGCAGAATTTTAAAAAGAGAAATTTTAAGCCTCTATAATATGTGAATGATCATAATATTTTTATCCCCATACGTTGGACTTTTGAAGGCTCTTTAATCAATTTAAACTTTATTTATTTTTTAAGTTTATTTTTATTAGATATGGACATGTAAGCAACACATGTTGGTACCATCTTTTCACTCATCCCTGCTCCTTTTCTGAAGAGGCCCTCCTCATTTGGGATGCAAGTCAACCCCATGGGGATGGTGGATCATGAATTATGGGGTGGCAGTCAGTTAGGGGGAGAGGCAATGTCTTTGTGCAAAATGTCCCAACTTGTGGCTCTAACAATCTTTCCAGCCCCTCTTTCTGCAAAATTCCCTGAGCCATGTTGGGTGCATTTGAAGTCTATTTCAGTGATGGGCCCTTAGGAATTTCTGGATCTCTGGTTTGGTAGGTATTGAGTGTCCTCAGTGTCAGATATCAGATTCACTAAGAAAGCAGCACTTTTGCTCATTTCCCCAATTCCTCTGTGGTTTCAGCTGGGGCTGGGGTGGAGTGTGCTGGGTCATTTATCTCCTCAGGTTCAGCTCCCATCTGAAAGAGAGAAGCAGATTCTCCAACGGAGAGTCAGCACCAGTTAAATGGAATAACCATTATTAATTTAGAGAGAATTTAAAGGATGTAGACCCTCTTATAGCCCAGGATTAGTGGGAGCTTGACAATGGAAAGCAAAATCATTACCTGGATATGATTCTGACTTGTTTCCCAGTTCCACATATGGTTACCTTTCCACTGAGTGGACCTGTTAGCCAATAACAAGAGCAGTTGGTTACCCACCATGGCTGTGTGCCACTATTGCATTTGTGTGAGCATCATATCAGGATGTTTGCTTCTGAGTTGCTTAGAATTTGAGTTGCTCAAACAGACATTGGCCACTTTCCCCTGGTAGCTCATGTACCACCTTCTATCACTAGATGGGCTAATTGTCTGGGGACTGGCTCTCTTCTGGATTCCGGCCATGTCCCTCCGTGATCCATGCCGATAGTGTATGATGTCTTCAGCAGTAGAGTCTTACCATTAACCTTTGGTAGATAATCAAGTGTTCTGACAGAAGTCTGTCTTGTTTGTTTTGGGAGATCTAGTAGGTCTCTCTGATCAACAGCTCATTGTGGATGTAAACCACATCCTGGTACAGGGTTGGCATGATGGCGCACATCTCTAATCCCAGCACTGGTGAGGCAGAGGTAGGAGGATCACTGTGAGTTCAAGGCCACTCTAAGACTACATAGCAATTTAACTTTTTTTAATTTTATATTTATTTATTTAGAGAGAGGGAAGGAGGGAACAAATGGGTGTGCCTAGGCTTCTAGCCATTTCAGATAAACTCCAGACACATACACCACCATGTGCAAATGGCTTACATAGGTTCTGGGCATAACTTCTAAGCCATCTCTCCACTCTCCTTTAAGCAACTTAAATATTGATTTCTATTTCTAAACAGAGACATATAAACGTCAGTGATAGGTATTTCTATGGAATGGAGAAGGCTTCATGGCAAAAAGAGATTCAATGGGATCAAGATAGAATTGGCACCTTCGTGTAAAGAAAGTTTACATACTGATATTCTGTTAAGTGTTATGATTGCATAAGGTTCTTCGAACATATTCTGTTTTGGTTGGGGTTTGTATTTTTGGTTATTATATTTGTGTGAGAAAAAAATACATTCATTCACTATACCAACATGTCATAATACTGTCTCTAATTAAATGCTACCAACTCAGACAAAACTATGAGGTAAGGTATTAGTCAGACTTCTCTACAGGAACAAGGCCTATTAAAGGACTATGTATGGTAAAGGGAATTTATAAGGTTGGTTTATACAGTACAGTCTGGACAGTCCATCAATGTCTGCAGGCTGCAGTGCCTGAGAAAACAGTAGCAATTCATTCAATACATGAGACTGGATGCTTCATTAGCTCCAATCTCTTCCAAAAAGCCTGGAGGAATCCTGGAGAACTTCTGGTCTTTAGTCACACTGGGAAGGTGCAGAAGCCGGGTCCCGATATCCATAAAGAATGCCAACAACAAGGTAGATGTCAGCAAGTACCAGCACATAGCAAGGGCAGCCAGGCCAAAAAAAAAAAAAAAATGACTTTTTCCTAAAACCTCTTTTTATATAGGCTGCCATGAGAATGACTGCCTACTCTATAGGAAGCTATCCCTTCCTTTGTTGGTCCTTCCTAGAGGTCCCGTCACTAACCTTCACAAGAATAGTTTCTCTTACTTAACTCAATAATGTTGACAATGTAAATTAACATTCACAGACAGCATAAATGGTAGATGTTGGAGTTGGTCTAAGACAGGGTATGTTTCTTCTCACACTTACTCCTTAAAGCCAGATTGCCTTTAAAGTTTGATGATGTTCCTACCCTTTCCCAACTCTCTTCCTACTTCCTGATATCCAAAGTGTGGTTCCTCACTATTCCCAGTGGTTGTTGGCCATGGACGTCCCAGGCATAGGAGGAGTTGGGGGAAGCAGGGTCTTGGAGTGGTGAGTGTGACAGGCAATGAACCACCCAGGAGGCCGACTGATGGATAGCATGCTCTTGTTTTTTCAAAAGGGGAGTGGGTTTATAAACATACATACTGATCATAAAGTGATTGGATACATAGGTTTATGGGTTGCTGTCTAAGTGGCTGGTGTTGGAAGGCAGAAGTCAGGAGGGAGAAGCTGCAAGGGAGGTAACAGAAGAGGCAGGAAAAACTACATGACTTCAGCCACATATTGGATGGCTTCAGCTGCAGGGAGACTGTTTATAAGGGTCTGTTGGGCAGCTAGCCACAAGGTCAGGAACTGGGGGGGGGGGCAAAGCCTGAATATGGAATGGCCAGGTGCTTTTGGGATAGAGGGGAGGGCCTGCCAGTTCTGCCAACTGTGGGCGAAGATAGGGCACACTACAACCTTGAGAGCAGGGAGGGCCAGCTCTGTCACCAGAGTGGGTTCCTGATGATAAGGTCAGCTGCAACCCCCACAGCCCAAGGTCCCCAGCTATGTCCAACAGCTAGGCCAACTTCCTCACAGTCCCAGCCCATGTTTAGCAATGTCCAACCCCAAAGTTTTTTTTTTTTTCCTTTGTCCCAAGAAAATCATTGACTATTTAAACATTCACAGTAACTGCATCTTGCAAGACCAGGGCTCATAGAGATTGTCTCATTCTATGTGAATGCTACTCCAACTGACATATCTCTGTAACGTGTTTCTGCTATCTAGCGATTTTCATAAAGATCCAGAGAATTCTGTTTCCCTGCTTTATAGAATTTAGTTTTATGACTATATCACATCTTCAGTACCTGTTTGTAGGAATGGACCATTAGAACAAACTATGAGAATGAAATAGGAGAATGAACTATGTGAAAGAACTGTGAGAATACATAAGGGCCTTACAAATAACTTTTCAGAAAAGAATATTTCTGTGAGATGCTTTTTATGCTAAGTTCCTGCCTTGTAATTTACCCAGAAGTTAATCTAACAACCAAGTACTTAGCTGGCTTAAAACCATGGAATTAGGTTTCCTCAGCATTGATTTGCCTTTGATCTGAATGGCCCAGATGATCTCTATTGACAAGGATGTTACAAGATGCTGACTGAATTTAAGCCATGGTATTTGTCCCACTTCCTTTGTGAATGGTTGTACTCCTGACACAGAAGAAAGTATGCATGCACAGGATCTATTAACTACTGTTCAAAGCAGTTGGCATTAAACTTAAGCAATTGCCCACAGAAATGTTAAAAGCAACAGGTGTGCTTAGAGTGACAGAATCTTGAATGGTATGTGTATTGTGAGTCAGCAAAGTTTACCAGTTCTGCCCTTAAATGCTTTCCTTTGAGCAAATGTTTGAATAATTATTTGTAGTCAAAGTTCCTTGTTCCTCGCTCATGTGATGCTAATTTCCTCACTTACATGTGGCCTGTCCTTTGCCCGTGTAACACTAATTCCTCATGTGTTGCTGGCTTGAGCTGTTCAGTTACAGCACCAATGAGTGTCTGTCAGTGGAAGCAGCAGCTGTCAGAACATCAGAAACAGTAGTGATAGAAGAAGCAGCATGTCATTCTTGGTTTAAATTAATCCAGGAGTTAGTTTTCTTCTTTCAGACTCTGCCCTAAAAGGCAGCTGAGCCAGGCATGGTGGCACATGCCTTAAATCCCAGCATCTCAGCACTTGGAAGACAGAAGTAAGAAGATGACTATGAGTTCAAGGCCAACCTGAGACTACACAGTGAATTCCAGGTCAGCCTGGACTGGAGTGAAACCCTACCTCGAAAAAACAAAAACAAACAAATAAACAAACAAACAAACAAAAGCAGCTGGCCCACTTTTGGGTCAATGTATCCCCAAGTCAGTTCTTCTAATTCCAGGGTGAACCAACTCATCTGTCTGTGGGTATTTTCATTCTTTAATTTCAGTATCATTAGAAAATACATGCTGATGAACACACTTATGCACATTATATTAGGTACCATGTAAGAATAATTCCACTTTACCAACCTAGAACTGGAATTACTGGATTGGCATATATGTACTTGACTAATTTTCTTATGTCCAAGTGCAGTTCTTAGCATAAGAAAATGCATGTTTCCACATGTGGAAATGAGAGTGCTTCCCTGTTTTGCCAACACTTCATATTGTAAAGTTTTATAATTTGATAATGTTTTCATTTAATGTCTTAGTATCTGTTTTCATTGTGATGAGACCAAACATCTTTCCTATGTGTATTGGAATCTTTTTAGTTCTTCTGATGCTCCACATACTATGTTATGAATAAAGGTGTTTTAACAATCAGCATTTCTGGAGTTAATTGGGATCCAGCTCAGTTGCTTGTCTGGAATGGAATCCATTTTGCTTAGCCACAGGGGAACCATCAGGCACCATCTACTTAAATCTTTTCAATTAAGTAACTTTTACTAATACCCTGTGAATGTCTTTTAGTATTGAAAAATTCTAAGCTCTGATGAATAGCCCTGCAAATTGTTTCTCTCTATTTAGTAATCCCCCATGTTTAAAATGCCTCTATTCATTTTAATAATTACATGCTGGTAAGCTTTTTCAAGCAATTTGTTTTCTTCCTATAGTTTAAATATATTTTTCCGTGTACTCTCAATTTGTAGGTTTAATATTTCTCTTCTAAGTAGGAGCCCACCAAAGACTCATGATTGCGAAGTTTTATTTGTTCAAAAGCAAATTGCTGCAGAGGTGACCTCTTTCCATTTTTACAATGTCTAAGTTTTTGTTATAACTTGCAAATGACATAGTGAATAACAAAGCTAGCTTGATGCTGAATTCCAACCATTTCCTACACACTTGCATTGGCTGGTGCTTTCGTGGGAGGCCTTTTATAACAAAGCCCACTTGATCTAACTTCAAGACAATAGGTGGTAATGGGGTTTAAAAATGCTTTATGTGCCACATAAATAAAAGATTGGAATGCACCAGAAATATATAAATGAACTAAAGTTCATTTCTTCAAATTTGGAAAGGACATTCATTTTTGTCCTTTATATTTGTTCTTTTCCTCAATCTACCTCATTTTTCTTCCAGGTGATATACAGACAGTCTCTATTTCCTTATGCTAGAAAATTCTATAACATCCTTCATTTTCCTGTTATAGGCACAGGTCTACCTACTCACCTGCAGAGCAAGTGAATTGACTTTATTTCTTCTTTTAGACCCCAGGGAGGAGTGTTCCTGAGCTCATTTGGAGTCACCTTCCCACTCTAAGTTAACATACTGATTCTGATATACGTAGTAGGAATGCGTTGTGGTGGCATGGCTGCTTCAGCTATACTGATATAGTGTAAAAAAAACAGGCTGTGGACCAAAGTGGGAACAGCATAATAGATAAATCATGTAGCTGGTGGAAATTTTGTTAAGTATCCACTGCTAGGTTTAATCTTTGGATTGAAATTTGAGTCAATTTTTACTTCTATTAGTTGGAATGTGTATTGTATTTTTGTTGTTTTAACAAAATATGTGACAAACGCACCTTAAGGAAGAAAGAACTTATTTGGGGTCATACTTTGAAAGTGGAGTCCATCATGGTAGGGAAGCCATGATGGATGGCAGGAGCATGAGGCAGCTGGTCACATGACATGTGCAGCCAGAAATCAGAGGGATGAATGCTGCCTCTTAGCTCACTTCCTTTTTTAAATTTAATTTAATTTAATTTAATTCAATTTATTTATTTGGGAGAGATAGGGGCAGGAGTTAGGGAGAGAGAGAGAGAGAGAGAGAGAGAGAGAGAGAGAGAGAGAGAGAGAGAGAATGGTGTTCCAGGGCCTCTAGCCACTGCAAATGAACTCCAGACACATAAGCCATCTGGCATATGTGGGTACTAGGGAATCAAACGTAAGTCCTTAGGCTTTGCAAGCAAGTGCCTTAACCACTAATCCATAACCCCAGCCCCTCACTTTCTTTATATTCAGTCTGGAATGCCAACCTGTTGTTCTCTCCTCAGTTAAACCTCTCTGGGAATTGGGCTTATAGACATGCCCTGAGGTTTGTTTCCTAAGCGATTCTAGATCCAATCTTGTTGACAATGAATAGTTACCATTGCCATTTGACAGTGTGTAATTTCTACCATGTACCAGGCTATGTGGCACACTTCACCTCCTTAATGAATAAGGTCCAACAGCAAGAGAGTGAATTAGAAGTCACATTTGTGAGATGATGAGGCTGTACAATATAAACAGCCATCATTAGAAAGGTTGGAAAAAGAGCTACAAAAACAAAAACAAACAAACAAACAAAGGAAAACAGAAATAATACTAGATGGAATTTTCTCCACAAAGAAGCCAACAGGTACCCAAGCCGCATCAAGCTGCTAAAGGCTAGCTAGGTCCCATCAAGTGAAATGTGATGAAGACGGAGATGGTTCTCAGTGCTAGAAGCCCAAGTTGGAGGATGAACTCTGCTCTGAGAATAGAGTGGAACAGGGCAGCTATACACACAACACCAAAAAAGGAGCATGGGGTCCTGAGGCTGAAAGACCTCAAGTGCCCATCAAGTCTCCCTTACCACCACTGACCCAAGTAGCAAGGGATGGATGGTACCACAGGACCATAGGAAGTGTCTAGCAGAACGGGGAATATGGCACAGGATCCAGGTGGAAGCATCTGACTCCAAGAAGAAAGGGCTTGAGGAGATGGCAAGGGAAGTCTGGAAGGCTGGGCATCTGAAGATGACATGTTTTCAATTCCTCACACCCCCTCTGTAGGCTAGACAAGCTATGTGGAGGGAGATCTAGGACAGAGATGGCAAGAAGTTTATGGTGGAATTTGCTGCAGTACCCTGACAGTGTAAAATCAAAACAAACAAAAACAGGTTAACACAGGTGGGTGTGTTCCATACACTCCCTCAGAGCCTCAGGCTCAGAAAGCCTTGAACAGAACCTAAGATCCACACAGCACGATATTTGTAAACAAGATAAGCAGACAGAAGAGACACAAAGTGGTATTTATCCAGAGAAATCCTATCTAGAAGGACACACTGCCTTAACTTGTTTGAATTAATGAGACTAGCAGTCTTCACTCCTATGTAGAGTCTGAGTTTCAGAAAAAGAAGAAAAAAAAAGAGCAAACTATCCTTTCCCAACTAGAAGGAAACATTGATTTAGGGCATGATACCTTCTAGCATGTCTTATGGCTTATTTTTAGTTTTATTATTTTAATTTTTAGTTTTAAATTTATTATTTTTGTTGCATTTATTTTTGGATTTTTTTTTTTTTTTTGGCATTTCTACTTTTGCACTTTAATTGTTCACTTGTTTTGTGGTAACTTGCATTTATGTTTGTTCTGAGTATACAGTATTTTTCTACTGCTCCTCATGCCTCTAACCCATATATTATTCTTATCACTTTTACTTTTCTTCTTTTTTCCCTCTTTCCCATTCCTTCTTCACTACTGAAATATTGATACCATTTGTCCTAAAACTACTATAATAAAGCAATAAAGTACAATTTCCCCAACTAATATCCTGTTTCAGAACCTTATAAGGCACAAAAGTGAAGTGCTCAACTGTCTTCTCCTGCAGATAATACTAGGACCATTATATTTCTTACTTTTTATTATATTCTTTAATGCTTTTGTTATAATTTGTATTTTATTAAATTTGTCAAATCATTATATTTGTTATTGGCATTGGTTTCCTTTCTGAAGTAAGTCCAGGTGAAGAAAGCTCACCAGGAGGACTGACATAAAATAAGACAAAAACAAGTGATAGAGGGCTGGAGAGATAGCTTACTGGTTAAGGTGCATGCCTGCAAAGTCTAAGGACCCTGGTTCGAGTCTCCAGGTCCCACATGAGCCAGATGCATATGGTGACACATGCGTCTGGAGTTTGCTTGCCGTGGCTAGAGGCCCTGGCGCACCCATTCTCATGTTCTCTCTCCCTCTCTCTGTCTCTAATAAAAAAATAAATAAAAATAAAATCTAAAAAAAAAAAGGAATGACTGGGGATAGAAGACTACAAAGTAGGGAGGAAAATGCCATGAAGAAGCCTCTTATTTTCTTTGGCTAACAGGAGAGGTTATGCCCATGAAAGAGTCTTCTAAATGTCTATGTTTATCCTTTTCAATCTTTGCTGCTTTCTCCCTTGGCTAGAGAATCTGATTTTTAGAGATGACAGTGAATACCAAGGAGGCACAAGAACTCTATGTATGAAAAAAAAAAAAAAAAAAAAAAAAAAAAAAACCAAGTTAAAATTCTCAATAAACAATTTATTAATTAAACATACATAAAGAAGAAAAAGAGCTGCCCATTCCTGCACTTAAGTAGCCATGGCACATTTCTTTCAAGACAATCAGCTACTGGGAGTTTGGTGGTTTAACAGTCCCTAAATGCCTCCTCCCTCACCCACATGTTCCCATCAGACCAACCTTCCCATGGGCATCTTGCCAAGAAAGCAGCAGCTCATCACTGGGGACACTAAGAAAGTCCCATTCTGTGCTTCTTCTAAAGAATTGGTTCGTCCCAGGGACTCTCCATCAACATGGGTTTTATATAGGGCTGTGATCTAAGCTCCTCCCAGCCGAATTTCTCTTTTCATCTGTCACAGGTGCCAGAATCCCCTGCAGTCTGATGTTCTGCTACTGTTATTCCACCAGCTTTATCCCAAAGGTTTTTTTTTTTTTTTTTTTTTGCCTCAATAACCTTGTTGGCTATTTAACCTTACCATGTCATCTGCTTTTTTTGTTGTTGTTGTTTGTTTTGTTTTGTTTTGTTTTGTTTTCTGGTTTTTGTTTTTCTAGGTAGGGTCTCTGGCCCAGGCTGACCTGGAGTTAACTATGTAGTCTCAGGGTGGCCTTGAACTCTCGGCAATTCTCCTACCCCTGTCTCCTGAGTGCTGGGATTAAAGGCATGCGCCACCACGCTTGGCTTTTTCATCTGCTTTTTAAAGGATGAAAATTGATGCAACTCCATTTTACAGGTTGGAAATGCATTTAAAAAAAATAAATAACTTTAAATTTCCTTAGGTCACTGACAGATTATTAATAAAAAAGAAATGCCAGAATCCAACATAAAATTCTTTTCCCTCTAAGCCTGTATTCTTTCTGCTTCATCACAAATGCCTTTCATTGTAAGCACCAAGTTTCATAGGAGTATAGCAGTTTAGTGTAAGAGACATTTAGAATAAAGAACAGCACATTAAAACATTTTGTAACTGCAGCTATTATTCTGACTTTTGCCATTGTTGGTGCATTTTAAGTTTGGGCTACAGTTACAACTTCTAAAAACCTGTGCAATGGATTATAAAAATGACATTTTCTTTGCCACCTGTATTCATATCTTTTACATTTTGCTTATATTTGTGGTGTGTGTGTGTGTGTGTGTGTGTGTGTGTGTGTGTGTGTGTAGGAGTGTTGGGGGAACATGTACACACATGTGCATAGACTAAAGTTGGATGTTGGGTGCTTTCCTAATCACTCTGCACTTTATTGATTGAGGCAGGATCTCTCACCTGAACCCAGAGCTTGCCGATTCAGGAGTCCAGGGAGCCAAATTGCCCCAGTGATCCCCTGTCTCTGCTTCCAGGCCATTTTGTGCCTGGAGGAGCACGTTGTAAGGAGTCCAGCTCTTCCTTTGGCTCTTACATTCTTTCCGCCCCCTCTTCTGCAATTGACCCTGGAGGCTCACTTTTTTATGGCTCTGGAAACCTTCCTGGCATGTCATGGGCAAGTTCTTGCCAGCCATCCGGAGATGGAAGAGAATATAGAATAAAACATAGCTATTGGTGTTACTTAAACCTGGTATTAAGGGCCTATATAACATGAACTCCTAAACTAATCAAATCCTTGATTCACTGACAGATGACTACATGTGTATGTGAGAATTATCAAGACAAGACAAAAATTACCCACCTGAATTGAGCCCAAATGACTGATGATAGAATTTGGACCTAAATAAATAAATAAATGAATAGCACATGTTAAGTCCTCTATTAGTCAGGGTTCTCTAGAGGAAGAGAAAGGACAGAATGAATTATAATAAAAGTGAATTTATTGGATTAGCTTATGGCAGTTCAATAGCAGTTGTAGGCCCGACAGTCAAGGAACCAGGTAGCTGTTCAGTCCATGTGGCTAGATTCCTCAGCAGTCCAAATCCAGCACTGAAGGAGGGTCTTCAATCCACACTGGAGGGCAGCAAGCAGCTCTGACAGCCAAGTGGAAGGAAGGGGCTCTTTTCACCCAGAGATTCCTTATATAAAGTCCCCATCTGAGAGGGGCTGCCCACTCTGGGGGAAGGGCTCACCCTGGGGGAAGGACTTCCTCCTTCAGTTTATCCCTCCTGGGAGCAACCTCAGATACCCACCCAAAAGTGATGTCTGTGGATTACTCAACAGATCAAGATGACAACAACTTAACCATCACAAGCCCCTAAGTTTTGGAGTTGATTCTTATGCTGTAAAAGTGAACTACTACCCCACTGCAGTTGCAGAACTGTGAGATTCTCACTCTGATTTGAGTAATGACTGGCTGTCACTCCTTTTTCTTGTGTTGCTGATAGTAATGGTTCTCAGAAGCATAGCTGGAGCTCTGTGATTTACCTACTGGGCTAATGTAATTTAATATGTGGCAATTATAATTATGCTATTGTTATTATTATTGTTGTTATTGTTATTTTAATATTATTACTCATGACTAGGCAACAGATAAAATGATGAGAAATGAGTCACTTGGGAGCTCTCCTAGAGGTTCTTTTGGGAAGTTACCCTTTTCTTAAAAAGGGATACAAGATGGAAGTCCACCACATCTTGCCACGGGACGTTATTATGTGACAATGTAGTGTTTAAATCTTTGGTAGCAATCTTGAGGTCATGAAGTAAAAAGTGACTCACTTCGAGTCATTGATATCATTGTCCTCAGAATTTACCAATCCTCTACCCTATTGTTATGTGCAGCAATGAATTTCTAACCTTTCTAACTATATGGGAGATAGGTTAAGTTCTCTGTACTCTAGCTGCTGGCATGCTTTTCTGACACAGTTATTATATTTAAGCTACTTCAAAATTCAGTATAGACTTTTGAAGTGAAGACATGAATATTCATGCGAGGAGATGAAGTCTGAGTGTTAACAAACTTCACCTGTCACATCTTCTGTCCCCTTCTCTCCTCTCTAATGCCATATAGAAGCTTTGAGCCATGGTAAGAAAAATAGCATCACTTTGGTTCCACACCAGGATAATGTTCTCAGGTTTCCCCAGAATCACAGCACATTTCTAATTTAGAAACACAAGTTGATTCCTTCAAAAGAAATTTATTTAAGCTCAAGACTTATATGTCACAAAAATAAAATTATTGCAAGAGAGCCTCATAAATGTTTCATCTTTGGAGGAGGATATGAAACCCCTGAGCAGACCAGTATCTCTGAACCCAAAATACCCTTTACAAAACTGCTCATGAAGTTATATATATATATATATATATATATATATATATATATATATATATATATATGTATATGTATATATACACACATATATTTAAATCTCTCTAAACTGAGATTGGAGAGGTGGCTTAGCAGTTAAGGTGCTTGGCTGCAAAGACAAAGGACCCAGGTTCAACTCCCCAGGACCCACATAAGTCAGATGCACAAGGGGGTGCATGCATCTGGAGTTTGTTTGCAGTGGCTGGAGCCCCTGGCATACTCTCTCTCTCTCTCTCTCTCTCTCTCTCTCTCTCTCTCTGCCTATTTCTCTATCTCTCTCAAACAAATAACTAGAAATAAAATATTTTTTAAATCTTGAAAGTAAGGCTCTGTATAGAAAGGTGCAATGCTATTTAATATGTTTCTGTGAAATACGCCCAATAGAAACATGCTTTTGAACCCTTGATCCCCAGTCTTTTGGAAGGTTTTATGAAGAGGAGTCTTGCTAAAGGAAGTAGGTCACTAAGGCTGGGCCTTGAGTTATGGAAGTCAGGCCCTATGTCCTGTCTTCTCTCTGCTTTCTGACTGTGGATACAATGCAACCAGTTCGTCACTTCACACTCTTTCTACCTCATTGTCGTGAAGAACGGTCACCACCGCCCCAAACTGTAAGCCAGAATGAAGCTTTCCTTATGTTGCTTCTGGTAGGGTATTTGATCACAGTAACAAAAAAGGCTGCTAAGTATGTTGGATATCTCCAAGAAAATCCTTAGTTTATGATGTGTGCTTGTGAGTTACCCCTGCCATATCAGGGTTTCCTCATCACAGTATGACCATGCAGGCAAACATGTTGATTTAGTTTTCATTTCCCCAGAAAATGTCTATAAAACAGAAATCAGCTGACATATGATTTGATTGTAGGCAACTCTAATATTTGTTGAGTGCCCTGCCAACTTATTCACAACCTTGAAGGATCCATAATTTCCAAGTGGCATCCATCCATCAGGGCATGCTGCAGACATTGCTAAAATGTGAATCTGAAGCATGACTATCTGAAATTAGTATTCATGGAATCTTTTCTCTGTCAGACATGGACTTGGACACATTTAGATACCATCAATTTTCTCTTTGGGGATGGGTAGACCAATTATGAGCTCCTCAGGTAATGTCTTCTGGCAGTGAAGCGGAGATCCAGTAAGTGGGAGAGAATGCTGATTAACAGGGGGACCCCTCATCAGTCTAGGAGCAAGTAATGACTCTCCAAGGTAGGATCCGAATCATTATCACTGCTGGCAAAGGTTTTGATGAGGATAGATGAGAGGTCCATTCCTCACACCTACCAGTACCACAGCGTCACTGAATAACCTGATAAATATAGATGTCAGCTTAAATATTCTTCCTTTAATTTGGTAAATAAAATTAAACCCAGGTGCTGGTAATTCAATGACCAAAAAAAAAAAAAAAAAAAAAATGCTAGTACTATATTAGCCCTTGAGAAAATGAGAAAATTCTGAGGAACAGCCTGTATGGCCCAAAGCATAGTGTTGGCCCTGCTAGCTGTAATGATCTCAACAGTTAATATATTTTACCATCTGTTTCCACACTGTTTTCCCAGCCAGGACTCACTATGACACATAATTTTGTTTTATGTGGCATTCCTTAAGCAAACACACACACACACACACACACACACACACACGAGTGCTCACGCACTTTTATCATCTAAGCTTCCTCTTTAACACCATGTAATTTAATATCGTCCTGCTGTTTTCTTAGTTTGGTAAAAACTTCCCTCCTTTTTTCTTGTCTGCTTTTTTATTAAATCTTAATCTTCATGATAAATATGGCTTCAACTACAAAGTCTCTATTTTTATCTATGTTTCTTTTTATTTCTTAGGATTTAATATGACAATTTTTATAATGATTATTTTAAAAATCTGGGCAAAATAGAAACTAAATTATACTATTTTGGGTTTCTTTCATGTTTGCCTTATATTTGATACAATGCACTGAACATATAACTGTCTTCTATATAGTTTGGTAGTTTGCAAAAATGGCTGTCAAGATTTCTTCTCATTCTTGAATGTCAGAAATTGCTCTGTTAAATGCTCTCTTAAACTTCTTCCTTTTCTACCTGGTTTCATGACTTTTTTTGGTGGGCATTCCAATGTAACTGTAGTATAGAGAAACTTCAACATATTCCCTATAGGACCTTGAGACTTTAGTTTGGAGAGTCCAGCTGTCATATAAAAGGTTTAATGAATTATTATAGATATAAAGAAAGGGAGGCAGCTGAAAGGAGTGAAAGAGAGGGAAGAAGGATGGAGAGAAGAGGAGAAGAGAAAGAGAGAAGAAATGAGAGAGGAGAGAGAGAAAAAAGAGAAAAGTAAGAGAAGAGAAATAGAAGAGGAAGAGTGTTGAGAGGCAGGGAAAGAAGGGTGTGGGAGGGGAGAGAAGAGGGAGAGAAGAGAAAAATCATTCCAGTATTTAGAAGTGGAACCTTTGGAAATTGATTAGGTTGTATTGAATCTTTAGAGGCAAGCCCCATGATTGAATTCCCATGGATTTATTCAAAGGGAAACAGAGAGTCAGAGTCACAGTTTTCCTTATCTCTTGCCATTTGATGTTTGTGGCATCTCAGGACCTTGCCAGCATGGAGGTGATCATCAAAATTGAGCTGATGCCAATACCATACCCTTGAACTCCCAAACTGTGATCTAAGTAGATTTCTTTTCTTTATGAAATGCTTGCCTCCAGTATTTCATCATAGTTGAAATATGCTAAGAAAATAAGTAAATATCAACTTCCTATGGCTATTTGCTGAGTGTTGCAGTCAGGTTTGCATTGCTGGCAGAAATCACCTGACCAAGAGCAGCTTGTGGGAAAAAAGTTTATTTTGTCTTACAGACTCAAGGGGAAGCTCTATGACGGCAGGGGAAATGATGGCATGAGCAGAGGGTGGACATCACCCCCTTGTCAACATCAGAAAAGTTTTATTTTGGCTTACAGACTCAAGGGGAAGCTCTATGACGGCAGGGAAAATGATGGCATGAGCAGAGGGTGGACCTTACCCCCTTGTCAACATCAGGTGGACAATAGCAATAGGAGAGTGTGCCAAACACTGACCAGGGGAAACTAGCTATAACACCCATAAGCCTGCCCCCAACAATACACTGCCTCCAGGAGGCATTAGTTTCCAAAGTTTTCAGCTGGGACCCTAGCATTCAGAACACCTAACTTTATGGAGGACACTTGAATCAAACCATCACATTGATGTTTGCGAAGATATAGCTTCTATAGGTTTCTTTGTGCTGTTCCTGTCACTAAAGCAAAACTACATCACATTTTTAGAGCACTGATTTTTTTTTTTTTTTTTTTTTTTTTTTTTTTTTTTGTTTTCAAGGTAGGGTCTCACTCTAGCCCAGGCTGACCTGGAATTAACTATGTAGTCTCAGGGAGGCCTTGAACTCACGGCAATCCTCCTACCTCTGCCTCCCAAAGTGCTGGGATTAAAGGCGTGCGCCACCATGCCCGGCAAGAGCACTGATTTTTTTTATGGGAGCTAAGATAAGAAAAATCTCTTGCATCAAATAACAAAATTAAGAGAGAAAATTCACATAAAACAAAAACCTTCACTTTTAAAATTTGCATTTCTGTTAGTTCCTGAGTGTATCTTCAATGTGCAAGCACTGTGAACTTCTTTCTACAAGGTTAAAATTCTAAATAAATACTCATATGTCAATAAAACACAGAGATTCTTGTACTTTTATCCATTAGTGTGTCCAGTGGTTTCTTATTATTAGGGCAGACATTGTCAAACCCCATCTTCAAGCTTAATCATCTATAATGCACTGTAATTAGTGAAGTCAAGTTTATATATGTGAAGCAAGTCAAAAGGTGATCATGGTGAGGCACACTCAAGTATTAGCAACTTGAGATTTAATATTTATCAGCCTTTGGCCATTTAAAGTTTTTGACAACTTTGTGAAAAGTTTACCATCTGATAGTTGTGTTCTACTTGTCATTCCTCTCTGATTTTAACAGTGATGTTTTGCTGTATTTAAACCTTCATTGATATAGTTAGAATGGTTTTAATGACAACAAAACAATACAAAACAATGACATCAAAAAATAAAAACCTTCAGCCCAGAATAGTTTAACGTAAGCTCTTCCACTAAGGCCCATGTAGATAATCTGCTGTCCTTCTCAGGGAGATCTGATGACCTTCCCATTTCCCATCACTTTTACCCTTAGATCAATGCCACAAAATCTGTTGCTGAATGGAGCAAAAATATTAGGACTATAATTGTATTTTTAAAAAATTATCTAAAATATTTCTTTCTAGCTTTGAATCCTTATATTGCAATCTGGTGATTTCCCAAGATTGCATTATACTGATATGTGGGTCAAGTCATTCTGTACGTAGGGTTTCACACTATCTCACAGGTGCTTCTTCTCTTCAGGAAATTCATTCTGAATGCCCACTCTCTCTCCTCATGTAATCATTACCCACCAAATTCAACTTCAGGTTTTCTTGACAAAATTATTCTTATTGTTCACATGAGACAAAATTCAAGATTGTTTACAGTCTAATGACTGCCAAGTTTTCACTCTGACTCCACATTTTCTCATGAGTAAGATGTTTAGGGTGCTGAAGAGATGGGTTGTCAATAAAATGTACTATGAAGGCATGAGGACTTGAGAGTGGATCCCTAGCACCCACACAAAATGGTCCAGGATGGTGATACATCCTGTAATCCCTCTGGGGAGGCAGAGACAGGAGAATCTCTGGGGCTTGCTGCCTACTTAATGTAACTGAATTGGGGAGGAGTGCTGTGTAAAAAAAATAAGGTGAAGCACAATTAAGAAAGACGTCTGCCATTGACTTTGGATCTGCACATGCACTCACATGCATGCATAGGCTTATGCCTGAACAGATACATACAACACACACACACACACACACACAATCATGCACACAAATGTTTAGCTTAGAAAAAGTCTAAATGTCCTGGGCCACTGTAGCCTCTCCATAAGATTATGGAGTTGTGGCAAGATCACCCCTGTACTGGCCAAGGCACTGTGGTCCCTTAGAAACTGGTGTCATTTCTGAAGAAGCATCTTGCTGTGACTTGGAAAAATCTCTCAAAGGCTCTTGTGTTAAGTGAATCAGTTGCTAGCCTCTGGCGTTATTGAGTAGGGATGAAACTTTTCACAGGCACAGCCATGGAAGCAAGCTAGATTCCTGGTGGCATGCCCTTGAAGAGGACATTGGAGCCCGGGCCACTCCTCTCTCATGGCTTTTCAGCTGCCATAAAGTGAGTAGCTTTGCTCAACCATATGTTGCACACCATAATGTCTTACCTGGGCATAGGCACCCAGCAAGGGAACCAGCCAGCCATGGCCTGGGAACTGAAACAGAGACAGTTTAAGGGTGACAGGACCCTAGAATGAAAGGCCTTCACTTGGCTAAATACATAAGTTGTTCCTGGGTCTGTAAGGGAAAAACCCACATCACTACATTTTACTACAAGTCAAAAATGTGAGAAATATTTGGTCTTTTCTTATCTCTGCCCCCTGAGGGAATCCTTCCAAACACTTCCAAGATGGTCGGACCTGGGGAATTAAGATTTCTTAGAAGAGTGCACTTTTCCACAATTCTTGACCCCGGACACTTGACTTCAAGACTAGACTGACTAGACCAGTTGCCTGTCTGGGGAGCTCACATTAAAAACAAACAAACAAACAAACAAACAACAACAAAAACCGAGTTTCAAAGTGGGCTTCTCAAAGCCCCTTTTGCTTTCTGGACAAGAGAAATGTTCTTCCTTCTTTCCTTTAAGTTCCACTTATCTTAAAAGTCTAAGCTATAATAAAGTCCTTGAACCTTTTCTTTGTGTCTGTGGGTTTCAGTGTCCGATTCATAAGCCAGGAATCTGGAGACATACTAAAATTATTGGTGTGTTGGCATACAGTGTACATTGGTAAGGAACCCCAATCCTTGTATCAAAATTGAAAAAACAAATAAGTCCTCATTTTCATTTCTTTTATGAGACATTTGTTACAGCCACGGAAAACCACCAAGTACATACACATCATACTCATGAGTGTGTCTTTGGGGTCTTGCAGCTCACCACTTCTTGGGTACAACTGATAATATTCCTTCTTCTCGGATTCAGGTCATAGCTATAAAATGTAAGATAGGTCTCAGTTATATTCAAGTTATATTTGCACCCATGCTAGGAGCAATGGTTAGAAGTGAAAATGGGGACTGTTAGAATCGTTAGAAGTAATGGGGATGTTAGAAGCAATAGTTAGAATTAAGAATGGTGCGCTCACTGAGCAGTGACAAGAGCACCATGGCAACCAGGGTCCAAGACCAGAGACTCACCAGAGATCCTCTGGGACTAATATGCAAATGAACCAACCCTAAGGTGACTCTCGACAGCCAGGATGACTGAGGGAAAAATGGTGTAGAAACCCCAGAACAAGCTCAGAACATTGACCACGTCTCTCTCTGTGTTGATACCCACCCCGAGAAGAAGAGCAAGGCCGGGACCTCGTCGCCACCTGCAGACCAAGTGGAGTTGCATGTGAGTGTCCCAAGGGGTTAAACCCAGGAGGTGAGGGCATTTGAGAGGACAAGGGAAAAAAGGGACTTAGCTTAATGAACATGTGTGAGGAGTGAATAAAGTTTGGCTACTGAATTAACATAATCCGCCTCTTGACTACTGGGTTTAGCTCCACAACCCACCTTCCTCAAATTCAGATCCTATTCTTTTCTTCTGTTTTTCCTACAGCCAGAGTCTTGCGATGAAGCCCAGGCTATCCTCAAAATTATCATCTTCCTCCTTCGACCATCTTTGTGTTAAGATTACAGGCAAGGGCCACCATGATGTGCTATTTGTTTTCTTAATAATTTCCTCTGTCTTGGTACCACACAGGGAAAGAGAGAGAATTACAGCCATGGTTCTTGGAGGGAGAAGACATTCTTGCACCCATCTTTCTGTGCCCTGCCATTTATCTGTATACAAAGAGAAAGGATTATTTCCCTAGAATATTCTCATCACCTTTCCTTTATTTATTTATTTATTTATTTATTTATTTATTTATTTATTTATTTATTCATTTTGAGAGAGAATGGATGGGAGAATGGGCATACCAGGGCCTCTAGCCATTAAAAAAAGGAACTCCAGATGCATGCTGCATTTTGTACATCTGGCTTTATGTGGGGACTGGGAAATCAAACCCAGGTTGTTAGGCTTTGCAGGCAAGTCCCTTAGCTGCTAAGCTATCTCTCCAGCCCCCCTTAAATGAGATTTTCTTTTTCTCAAAGACATTTTTTTTTTTTTATCATTTTTTCCTAACATGGAAGGAAATGTGCCACTGCAAATTTCTAATTGTGGCCTTGGTAATAGAGTGTGAACATAGTGTCAAATTGTATATACAGCCCAAACCCTCATGATAAGTAAACATCTTAAGAGCTGGTGAAAAGGCATGAAAAGAAGGTTTATAGAAAGAAAAGAAGGAACCATGGGTTTTATTTACATAATAAGTGTTCTGAAGAGTTCAGGAGGAATTTAGAAGCTTGCTTGTGTACAAGGCAATAAAAAAAAAAAAGCAAGCATTTCTGTTCACGTTTATCCTTGACCTCTCTGATTAGCTTGCAGCCTTTTCTACACATCCCCTACATGCTGACTATCTTTCTAAACCTTTCATTTTTTTTTTTTTCCCCCTTGGGTCCTTGAGCAAATCTTTGTTCCCATGAATCAAAATTACCATATTGTCACATATTTTTATGTTAAAAAGTGGGGGGTAAGAAAAGGAAATTTAAAAAAGAAACAAGAAATTAAAAAGAGACATTACACAGGCAGGAGGTGAAAGTAAGTTACAAAAAAACAATGAAGGTAGAAGAGACTTTATGTAGGGGCTGGAATCAGCAAAATGAGTTACAACAAAGTGCAGACATTTTTGAATTGAGAAAGATTAACACCAGGGGACAAGACAAGTTAGGATGGACTGAGAGTGTTGGAAGTGTTTAAGAAGGGTAAGTTTTCACTTATCTTCTCTGAGAGATTTTTTCATTTTCCTCTTTAGAAATAACAGAAAATGCTTTTTTTCTTTGCAATATGCTTGGCATTAACCTTTCCTAATTAAAGTTTGAACTTTTGCCTTATGTATAAGTGATACTTAAAATGATATTGCTACAGTATACAGTATTTTGCCCTTTTAATAATTTGCAAGTAAAACAATTCCTCAATAATATTCTTATGGAAAGGTCAGTGAGGCGGCAGAACACATTTAGCTGACAATGCTACTGAGTTTTTGCCTCTGAATCATTTTCAGTACTTTATAAGACCATCAATTCCTGTTTGGAACTTTTGTGAACTGTACATCCTTCTTCCTCCTCTTCTTTCCTTCTTGTTACCTGTGATTTACTAAGTAAATTTAGTAATTTTCTAAGTTACTTACTAAGGCTTCCTTACTCTGATCTCAACTTTGAATTGAGATTTCTTTCTTTCTTTCTTCCTTTCTTTCTTTCTTTCTTTCTTTCTTTCTTTTTTTTTTGTTTGTTTGTTTGTTTTGGTTTTCCAAGGTAGGGTCTCACTCTAGGTTAGGCTGACCTGGAATTCACTATGTAGTCTCAGGGTGGCCTCGAACTCATGGCAATCCTCCTACCTCTGCCTCCCGAGTGCTGGGATCAAAGGCATGCGCCACCACTCCCTGAGAGATTTCTTTCTTTTTTTGTTTTATAAAATATTCTATTTATTTTAGAGAGAGAGAGAGAATACGGGTGCACCAGGGCTTTCTGCTGCTGCAAACTCCAGATGCATGTACACTTTGTACATCTGGCTTTGCATGGGTATTGGTGAATTGAACCTGGGTCCTTAGGCTGTGCAGGCAAGTATCTTAAATGCTAAGCCATCTCTCCAGTCCTGTGATTTTTTTTTTTATAATTACAATTTCTGACAGAACTTCATTTCTTAATACATCATTTATTTACTTATTTATTTTGCAATGAGGTGGAGAGAGAGAAAAAGAAATGAGTACATCAGGGTCTCTAGCCACTGCAAATAAACTCCAGATACATGTGTTGCTTTGAGCATCTGTCTTTACCTGGATACTGGGGAATCAAATCTGGGTCTTACAGTTTGCAAGTAAGTACCTTAACTGCCAAGCCATCTCTCCAGCCCAGAAATTCTCTTTTATTTTCCTTTTGTTCATTTCATTTTTGTTTCTGGAGGTACTGGAGATGGAAACCAGGGTTTTGGGCATACCAGGCAAGACTCTACTACTGAGCTACTACTACCAGCCCTTGAATACAAATAGATAGATAGATAGATAGATAGATAGATAGATAGATAGATAGATAGATAGATAGATAGATGATAGATAGATATATTTTGTTTGTTTGTTTGTTTGTTTGTTTGTTTGTTTGTTTGTTTGTTTGTTTGTTTGTTTTGAGGAAGGTTATCACTTTGGCCCAGGCTGACCTGGAATTCACTATGCAGTCTCACAGGTGAGCTGGAACTCATGGTGATCCTCCCACCTCTGCCTCCAGAGTGCTGGGATTAAAGGTGTGTGCCACCACTCCCTGCTTATATTGATTGATTTTTAATAAAGTGGTTGTACTTTTAGACCCCCTGGCCCCTGTCCCAATTCTGTTGAGGGTCTTCTTCGGTGGGGTTATTTGTATTCATTTTGGAGACCAACAGTTCTCCGTAAGTCTCTGGTGGGGGTGGGAGGTGGGCGGATACAGTGCCTGAGGCTATTTTAACCTACCCTGTGGTTCTTACAATCTTTCTGCCCCCTCTTCCACAATGTTCCCTGAGACTTGGTGGATAAGATAAGGTGTGATTTAGTGTTGCTTTCTCTGTGTCCTCTGCATCTCTGTGTTGATGAGGTTTGAGTGACTGCAGTGTTTATTGCCATCTCCCTGGAACTGGTTTTCAGGCTGGCCAAGAAAATATTATTCGTACTACTACTTCCTTTGTAATAACTTCTGACTCCAGGCAGATGTCATGGATCTGACTCATCTCATGGTAAACAGTGGGCTCTCTGTTCTTGATGTATTGATGTATTCTTGTTCTCCTCCATCTGTAAGAGAGAACAGATTCTCTAGCCTATGGTTAGAGCAGTTGAATTAAAAGGAATGTGCTTAGTTATTAGAGAGAATTATTGATGTCCAGCCTTCTTAGTGAAAGAGCAGTGGGGGTTCTCTCTGGAGAAGAACCTGTCCTAGGGAATCTGGTTTGGCTACTAGAGCCATTCAGATCTGAGTTCTCTCCAACTGAGTGGTTCCCATGTTTGATCTGTGAGCAGTTGGTTATCTGCATTAGCTGTGTGCCACTATTATACAAGTGAATTCTACTTGCTCAGCTGCTTGATTTTGTATCTGGCAGAATCTCCCTCTCATTCAGTCTGTTGGCAACCATTATTCTCCAACTGCATTCACAGCATTGTGCAGCACTATGAGGGCTACCTGGGAGGAAGCTGGATTCCTGTGAGTTTCAGCATGGTCACTTGCTATCCTGTGACTGCAAGCTGTGGTATCATCAGCAATAGGGACTTACCTTTTAACTCTTGCAGGTAACCAAGTGGTTTATCAATGGCCTGTATTATTTTAGGGATCTAGTGCCTCCCTGATGTTTTCCTTATCTGTACAATAGCTCTTTATTTTCACGAGGTCCTAGTTGTTGAGTGTTTTTCTAATTCCCTGGGCTAGTAGAATCTTATTCAGAAAGTCTTTCCCTATGTCTATATCTTATGGATCTTGGAGTAGTCTCCCCAGTTTTTCTTCCAGATGATTGAAAGTTTTCCATCTTATACTTAGGTCCTTGGTCCATTTAGAGTTGATTTTTGTGCAAGCTGAGAGGAGGGGGTCCAACTTCAATCTTTTATATGTAGCTATCCAGTTTTCCCAGCATCATTAGCTGAAGGAGCTGTCTTTGCTCCAGTGAGTGGTTTTTGACCCTTTGTCAGAAATCAGGTAGTTATACTTACTCAAAGTCATACCTGGATATTTACTTCTATTCTCATGATCGATATGCCTGTTTTTATGCCAGTATCATGCTGTTTTCATTATTATGGCTTTAGAGTATAATTTGAAATTAGGTATGATTATACTACCAGAGGTATTCCTTTTGTTCAATATATTTTTAGCTATTGTGGCCTTTGGTGGTTCCATATGAATTTTGAGACTGTTTTATAACCCTGTGAAGAATGTTGCTAGGGTTTTGATTGGAGTTGCACTGAATCTATATAATACTGTCGGAAGAATGGCCATTTTAACAATATTAACCCTTCTAATCCATGAGCATGGAAGGTCATTCCATTTTCTCATATCTTCCTCCAGTTAATTCTTCAAAGATTTTATTTTTTCATTGTATAGGTCTTTTAATTCCTTGGTTTGGAGGATGCCAAGGTATTTGATTTTTATTTATTTATTTTTTTTTTGGTGACTACTAAAAATGGGACAGCTTCTGTGATTTCTTTTTCCTTATACTCATCATTGATATATAAGACTACTGATTCTTGTATGTTGATTTTATATCCTGCCACTTTGCTGAAAGCATTCATCACTTCTACGAGTTTTTGGTGGAGTCATCTGTCATGTCATCTGTGAATAAGGCCAGTTTGACACTTCTTTCTTTCTAATTTGAGTCCTTTTTTATTTCTTTCTCTTGTCTTATTGTTTGAGTTAAGAGTTAAAGTACTATGTTGAAAAGCAGTGGCGAAAGTGAGTCGATGCCCCTGCCTAGTTCCAGACCTTAATGAGAATGCTTTGAGTTTTTCCCAATTCAGTATGATATTGGCTTTGGGTCTGTTGACTATTGTCTTTATTATTTTGAGATATGCTCCCTTGATCCTTACCTTCTGCAGTGTTTTAACCATGAAGAGATGTTGAATTTTGTTGAAGGCATTTTCTGCATCTATTGATATGATCATATGGTTCCTGACTTTGAGTCTGTTTATGGGATGTATTACATTTATTGATTTCCATAAATTGAACAAACTCTGCATCCCTGGTATGAAATCCACTTGATCAAGTTGGATGACACTTTCAACGTGTTCTTAAATTTGGCTTGCAAGAATTTTATTAAGAGTTTTTGTGTTTAAGTTCATCAGACATCTTGGTCTGTATTTCTCTTTTCTTGTTGTGTCTCTCTCTGGTTTTGGTATTGATGCAATGCTGGCTCCATAAAAGGAATCAGATAGCATTCCCTCCTTTTCAATTGTATGATATAACTTGAGAAAAATTGGCGCTAGTTCTTCAAGAAAGGTTTGGTAGAATTCCGCAGTGAAACTGCGTGGGCCTGGGCTTTTGTTGCTGTTTTTGTGTTTGGGGGAGGCTTTTAATTCCAGCTCCAATCTTATGTGATGTTATATCTCTACTCAGGCGATTTATCTCCTCTGGGTTTAGTTTTGACAGGTGGTGTGAATTAAATGCATCCATTTCTTCCAGGTTCTCCAAATTTATGGAGTATTGATTTTTAAAACATATCCTGATGATTCTCTCAATTTCATTAGGAAATATCCTTTTTTATTTCTGACCTTGTTGATTTGAGCCTGCTCTTTTTCTCCTTATGATCAACTTGTTTATTTTTTCAATGAACCAAAACATTGACTCATTGACTTATGCTTTCAGCTTTGTGTGATTATTTTATTACTTCTGGTACTATTGGGCTTGGATTGTTCTTGTTTTTCCAATGCTTTCAGCTAGATGGTTTAGTTACTGTCTTGCCATATCTCTGTATTTTTAATGAAAACATTTAGTACCTGTAAAATCCCCTCAAGGCTGTCTTCATTGTGACCCATAAGTTTCAGTATGTTGCATGTTCATTATCAGCCCCAGAAATTTTTAATTTCTTTTTTGATTTTGTTGACTACTCATGCATTATTTAATAGTGATTTTTTCCAGCTTCCAGATTTTTGTGGATTTTCTATTGTTTCCCTTGTTAATCTTTGGCTTTATTACACTGTAGTCTGATATAGTGCATGGAGTTATGTTGACTTTCCTGAATTTGTTGACAGATGGTTTATGCCCCAATATATGATCTATTTTAGAGAAGTTTTTATGAGCTGCTGAGAAGATTGTGTGTTCTGGGGAATTAAGGTGGGATATTCTGTAGCTGTCTCTTAAGTCCAATTGATCTATGATGATATTGCTTAACTCTCCTATTTCACAGTCAATTTTCTGCTTAGGTGACATGTGTAATGATGATAGGGGAGTATTATTTTCTCCTACTATAATTGTGATGGGAGTTATTTCTGCTTTACTGTCTAACAGATTTTGCTTTATAAAATTTGGTGCTCCCATGTTTGGTGCATGTTAGTTTATGTTTACTATATCCTCTGTTGGTGAGGCTGTCTCAGGATCCTTTTAAAAACATTACTTCATAGATCAATTATTTGTTAGAGTTCATTCCTGAATTTGATTATGTCATCATTAAGTTTATTCCACTGCCTATTGAGATCAGTTTTGTTCATTCTACTCCTTTATCCTGTTATCAAGATATTTTTGATTCTCTTCAATTTTTGGAGATATATATTGATTTGCTTTTACTGATTTGTTGCTATTACGTTCAGTCATGCTTTGAGTTCATTCTTGAATTCTTTTTCTGGATTTTATTCATCCAGCCATATTTTAAAATCTTTTGTGAATTGCTTAATTTGGTTCTCAATTCTTCCATGTTTTGTTAGTGGACTCATTAAGTTTGTTGAATATACTTCTGACAGAGTATTAAAAGTACACATGCCTTCCTTAGGAAGTTATGCTTTCATATATATATATATATATATATATATATATATATATATATATATATATATATGGTTTAGAGGTATAGGTCAGTAGTAGAGTGTCTGACTAGCATGTTCAAGGCTCTGAGAGCAATACTAGCACTGAAATATTTGGGGGCATATCACATGTATATCTTATGCAGTAGTATCGTGTGGTAGTTCAATATGTATATAATATGGACTATCAGAATAGAATAGTATCCCTAAATAAACCCTTACCTGCCATAATGTGCTTGTGGTCAGATATTTGTCCCAGCAATAAAGGTAAATTTAAAGATAGCAAAGTGAAAGATTTTCTTCTTTGGCTATGGTTCTTCTCCATTCCCGATTCCTATACAGGACATCTCTCTGTTCAGTCATGTTGGCTGAAAAAAATCTCAGGAATTTTATCTTTATTATGGATCTTGGTGCTAGAAGATATTCTAAGGTCATTTGAAATATCCAGTTCATCCATAGAAACTGGCAGCAGGCAGTCCTCTGACCTTACTTCAGATTGAGTTAACTGGTATATAAGCACTATGGATGCCAGATACTGTTTTCCTCAGTGGTCCTCCATGTAGCCCAAAGCAGAGATGCACATAGAGCTTTTCTGCATAGAAGAATACTTCTTTCCTTATTTCTTCCTTCCTTTCTTCCTTTCCTTTCCTTTCTTTTCCTTTTTCTTTCTCTTTCTCTTTCTTTCTTTTTATTTTTCTTTCTTCTTTCTTTTGAGGCAGCATCTATCCATATAGCCCAAGCAGCAGGGCCAGGCACAGCAGACCTCACACTGATCAAGATTCAGTTTCATAGAAAGAATACTTTACAGAATATTGTGCATTTAAAGGTCTGTCTGCCTTTTTATGATGCTGGGCAGGGAGAAAAGGAAAAACCAGTTTGTCAGATCACCTTGTTTTTAAATGGCAAGTCTAGTCAGCATGACATAAGCTTGCTTTCTTGTAGCTCTCTGTCAGCTCTGGCATTGCTCTGGCTACTACATGGTAACCTGGCATTCCCAGGCTTGCCTCAAACAGTGGTAAGTGTCTTTTTGGATGGGTTTGAGTAGCCTGCCTTTATATACAACTTTGCTATGTTCACACAATATATGTACACCCATATTCAACAAAGCTATTATTGCTGTTACTACAATTGCAGTGACATCTTACATAGTGCTTTTTTTGGACAAAGCACTATTTTAAGTGATTGTGTCATTTAAGCCTTTCCACAAACATTTGAGGTAAAGTCTAGTGTGATCATTTTCTTCTTGTGGCTCTAGGGGTTAAGTGCCTTGCCTGAAGTTACATAGCAGGGAAATGTCATTTGAACTGGTAGTCTGGTTCCATTCCTTTCCTTGGTACTTGCAGTTACTACTCACAGCATTCTTCCTTCCATGCTCACACTTGCAAAAGTATTCTTCAAGCTCCTCTGCACCAAGATGGCTAACAGCACTCTGGACCTGTACTGACTTGCTGAACCCACGTGTATGATGTAGTCCACATACGCATAGTCTTAGAAAATCTTCCAAATCATATGGATTTATAGTCTTATTTAGAAACGTTCACATTAAGTGATGTCTGCTACAGTTATCAAAGCATGAAGCAGAACTGGGAAAACCTTCACAGAGGGGATTATTATAAATCCACCCTCTTTCTTTTCTCCTGTTTTAGCCAGAGGCCAGCATGATGTAGAATTATTACTAATGCCAATGCTTCTTTTTAAAATGTTGCAGTTTTACAATGATTCTCTTACTGTGGGAAATAGATTTTTTTTCTTGAATTCTGTTTCTAAATATATTTTAATTACTTATTTGTATTTTTTTATTTACTTATTTGCTTATTTGCATGTGTGTGGAGGTCACAGGACACTTCAGGGTCCCTGTGCTCTTCTTCCACATCTGAGACAGGGGTCTCTTGCCATTGCAAACAAATGCTTGTGTAGTTTCCCATTTCACTTCCCCTACCTCCACTTCGCATTGTCATGGGTATATGAGGATAATAGATGCATGTACCACTTTCTGTTTAGTTTTACATGAGTACTAGGAAGTATCAAACTCAGGGCATCAAACAAATGCCATTAACCATTGAACAATCTTCCCAGGCCTTTTCCCCAAATTTTCATCCCGTTTATTTTATCTACCCCCAAAGAATTTGTTGATAGTCCTGCTAGGTGGTTGAAGAATACAACTTTTTCATTTTTAAATATTGTTGAAAAAGAGAAAAATCCTATGTTAATTTCCAGTTGATTAATCTGAACTTCCAAGATATGACAGCATATCACCAAGGCATTAAATAGCTGGAGGCATATGCTATTTCTATAATCTAATTAGTGAAATTAGTGCGGAAAAAAGTTCAGGGAAACAAACTGACTCTCAAAGTCTTCTTGGGATGGAAAATATTCTAGAAAAAAAAAGGAGAATACTGGGATGAAATGTCGTCAAGGTTTGTGTTCCATGTACTTAAGGAAAATGCTAATGGTTGACTTCTGAGACACAAATCCTCTTGGATTTTTGTATTCTTTTTGTGAGAATACTAGACTTGATTTTAGCTTTTTCATACTATCAAGGGACCCTGGAAGGATGAATTCCAGATGAACCAGAGAACCTGAGTCTGTTGTCATGACAGAGGGTCATATATTGTAATAAGAATAGAACCCATAAGAAAAATTATCTCAATAAAGCAATAAACTTGATTCTCCTTCAACTTTCCTCTAAAGCTTTTCTGGGATCATCATGTAATTTCCATTGGTGGTGCTAAATGGGCTCATAGCTATGACATAGTCAAAGTTGGGCCAGCCTCCCAAATATTATGTATATGTTAATTATATTTGGGTTTGAGAAGTACAATTTCTGACCTATGGGTTTGTGAATAGTGTATTGTCTATGGATACTTTAAGACACTAACACAGTACTTGGACTTTCATGTTTTTCTTTCTGAACTTAGACATTATATGCATTTTTGATTATTGTATAACAAAATATTCAGATACCATAATATTAGTTTGTACTTGAGAAATCGTAGCTAGAAATTGTCTTTGGAGGAGTCAGTACCAAAAGCATAGTCAGGATTCATAATTCAAATCTCCTGACAAAGAGATAAAATATAAGTGATTATCAAGTCCTACAAGATGAGAAAGTAAGCTCTATTGTTTCAGATAAAAAACCAGAGATAGCTTCTTAGTGATTGAGCTGGGGAAAGAATCTGAAAATTGAGTCATTTACTTAAATTCTGCTTGGACATTTCCATAGAGTCCACCAAATTAGCTTTATGGCTCTGCGGTCCTACATGATCATGGAAGTCACCATGGAGCTTAATTCAATGAGCGGCACCCTACATACTTACATGATAAATCAGGACCGGGCTTTGCACTCTGCTTAAAAGGAGGCTGGAAATGAGTCACAGTTCAGATCAAGACACTCTGCACCACATGTGAGCCATCTAGTTATGATAGTTTCTGTCCTAACTGGCTGCCAGTCTAATTATGGATATCTTTCAGGGCATGACTTATGGGATCTAAATTTGCAATCATCTAAGTTTTATTTCATTAAATTCGTATTGCCCTCTCTTCAGATCTAGGAGTCCTTACATTGAAGATAGAGGGATAAGTACTAGGGCATGTAGGATTTACTGTTTCCAAGAATCTTTTGCCAAACGCTAACTCTGCATACTTTGTGAGGAAAAAAAAAAATTCTGTGACAAATTCAGTTAGGGAAATGATACAGGCTTGCTGATTCATACTGAATATTGCAGGACCAGGGCCAGTGAGAGGCAAGTAAGACGCTATACACAGGCTCAAAATGAAATGGGTACCAAAAATTCAGTTATCACATAAAATATTTAGAAGAATATTAATTGAACTTTTACTGTAAAAGCCTATAATGAATATAATGTCAAGTTTTTAAATGAAGTCAAGATCTAGTACCTCATAGTTCCTTTCCCTCTCCTAACCTTGGACCTGAATCCAATAAAACTTTAATTATACAAAAGGATAGTCAGCCCAGTCCATGGTTTACCCATATGCTTTTTCAGGTTTACTATTACTATTATTAGCAACATATTTCCTATGGATACATGATGTGTGGTACCTTCTTTTCCCTTGTTCCTGCCGCCATTCCTTTGGGGACACCCCCATATGCTTTTTAAAAATTTGATTAAATATTGGTTACTAATTATTTGATTTATGTTTAAATGATACTTCCAAGGTAAGTGCTTTTTAATTTCACCATGTTCTCAGTTTAGGGTCTGAGTGAAGGAGCAATTGTGAAGTCAAGTTCATAGGGCTTAACATACTCTCTATCACATCTATTCACATGATCCACGAAGTAACTTGTTTTTTTTTTATCCAGATGTGAGAACAAAAACCATCTTCAACACTTTTAAGATAGGACCATATATTTTAAGTATAAAAATGTTCTCTCTTCTGGTGTTAACTCTGGAATAAACACGTTTGAATTATGTGAGCCTGCAGTTCCTCAGAGAGATGCCATTGATGACAACTGTCACAAGTGTAAAGCTCAAACAGGTTGTATTCACCACAAAAGCTCTATTTCAATTATGGCTCAGTAACTCAATTTTTCTCCCTGTAAGTCTGTTTCATTTAAAACTTCATACCATACCTAGATAAAAGCACTAAACATCAAATATATACAGATGGTAGCAGTTTTGTTCTTGTTTCTGTGACAAAACGCCCAAAAAGAAGCTTCCAAGGAGGAAGCTTACTCACAAACACATCAAGTTATCAGGTATATTTTACATTCAAACCATCACAGACAGAAATAGTGATAATTATGACACAGATATTAACTAACTAGAGATAATTAAATGTTATTGCTTGATATAACAAAATTAGAAGTATGATAATCAATCATTTTTTTCAAATATTTTAATTTAATTTTATTTTTGAGAGAGATAGAGAAAGGGAGAAAGAGGAAGAAAGAGAGAGAAAGAATGGGAAGACCAGGGCCTTTCAACTGCTATGAACAAATTTCAGAAGCATGCACCCTCTTGTATGCATGTGTGACATTGCATGCTTGCATCACTTTTGCATCTGTCTTTATGTGGGATCTGGAGATTCAAACAGGTGTTCTTTGGCTTTGTAGGCAAGCGCCTTAACCATTAAGCCATTACCCCAATCAATTATATTTTGATCTTATAAAGAAGTATATTCTGTCTCCTGATTACAGTGACACTTTTTGGGATACAGTTTAGCAGTTCTCTGATACCACCCTTTGCTATGGTTTAAATCTTAAATGTTCTTTCAATGACCCATATGCTAATAGCTTGACTGTCAAGCTATGTCACCATTAAGAGGTGATGGCAACTGAGGAAGAAAGACAAATTGTAAGGAAGTTAGGATATTAGGGGTGTTGCAATCAAGTTCACGTTGCTGGGATGAACATCCAAACAAGACACATTTTTCAGGTGGAAGGGATTTATTTCCAGCTTACAGAACCGGGGCATGGTCTGTCAGTGGCGGAAGAAGCTGCTTCTATACATCCAAGCAGAGAGAGAAACCCCCTGCCAGCAAATACTGAAAAGCATCAAACACAAAACCAACATCAAGCAGCAGGGAATTGCAACAAGAAGCAGGGACCCCATCAGAGCTCAGACTGCTCTGCTTATGGTTGGGCTGGAAATCAGATCTGCCAACAAGCACACCTAAGGCTGGATCCCAGGATCCAACTCCAGTGACATATCCACCTAACTTATGAGCTTTAATAAAATACCTGAGTATCTAGGGAACATACCTACCAAGTGGGTGTAGCTTTGTTGGGGCTATTGAGGATTCTGGCTTCTCTCTTCTCTTTTTGCTATATCTGACCATCACGAGGGGAGCAGCTTTGTTCTCCATCATCTCCTGGAGTGAGGTATTACCATATCCCAGGCCCCACAACTACAGGTCCAACTGACCAATGCCCCCACATACCTAAAACTGTGATTTGAAATAAATTCTTTCTCTTTTTAAGTTGATTTTCTTAGGTACCTCATAATAGTAACACAGACGAGACCAATTGTTAAGAGTCAGAAATTCTTCCTTTTATAGTCACATAATTCCATGGGACTTCTGGGCTCAATGTTCTCAGTGTAAATTTTCAATGATAGTAACTTTCTCAAAGAAGTACTATGTGTTGTTTATCAATGAGTATGTGAAGTGTGCAATGGGTAGTGTTATTAAAATATAAGTTTGCTCTTTATATTGTTTTTGACTATTTTTCCCTTAGGGCTTATCTCTCTGTCATTGATCTAACTAAATTTTCTTAGATAGTATATTATAAAGCCATATCTTAAAATTAAAAAAAAAAACACTTTCTTTGAGAACTTTGTTGTATGAACATATAGCACATTGGTCATATTCCTCTTGGGTTACAGTCTTATATTCCCTCTTGCCCACTCCCATTCCACTGAGGGCCTTCCTCAGCGGGGTTACTGGTGTTCTCTGCGAGGTAATGAATGTGCAATCAAGTCTCTGGGTAGGAAGCAATGTCCCAGAGTACACCTCCCTGTCTTGTGACTCTTAAAATATTTCCATCTCCTCTTCCCCAATATTCCCTGAGCTTTGGGGGAAATTGGTGCTAGACACTAAGGCGACTCAAAACTAATCCAAGCAGAGTATCAGAGGCTCCTGAGGACACAATACGAAAAGATACTTTTAAATTTAATATTTTGGTGTTAGCCAAAACATCTTTGGTTTTATGCTTTTATACAAAGAAGGCTTAGTTGAAACATTAGTCCTTCTGCTGTCACAAGTACATTTCACATCCGGAGTGCTGTGATCTGACTAATCTTGTTTGATTTGTTCTGGGGGAGATTTTAGGGTCACGACACTGTTTGTGTCCCTTTTCCTTTGTACATACTTTATCTTTGACTTTTTATCGGATTATGAGTTTTCTTTCAAGGCTGAACCCAAGCTTCACCATCTTGGAAAGGCACTATGGTGCATGTCACTGTTTCACAAGGATGCCTGTCCTTTTCTTACTCTGCTGTGTATTCTTTAAGTAACAGGGTGTAAGCATGGTGTGAATGAATGAAAAATATGAAAAGTGTGTAAACATTGTTACATAGGACATTATTCATTTATTTATTTTGATTTTTTTGAATTAGGGTTTTACTATAGCACAGGCTGACCTGGAATTTACTGTGTAGTCTCGGGATGACCTCAAATATGTGGCAGTTCTCCAACCTCTGCCTCATGAGTGCTGGGATTAAAGATGTACCCCAGCATGCCAGGAAAGGCTTTATTTTTATAATCACCTGTCTATTATCTTCTTTGAAACACACCATTTTGAACACTTTCTCAATATAGACATTTTCTTCTATTTGCCAAGTGGAATTAGGATGGCCTAAAATAATGGATTCTTGGTCTGGGAGATGGCTCAGCAATTAAAGGTGCTTGTTTGCAAAACATGCTGGATGCACAAAGTGGCAGATGCACCTGGAATTTGTTTGCAGTAGCAAGAGGCCCTGGTATGTCCATTCTCTCATGCTCTCTCTCTCTATCTCTCCTCACAAATAAATAAAGTATTTTAAAAACAAACAAGTTGTAGAGCGTACTAGAACTGAATGAAACTGTCATTAATAATAACAGTAAATATAGGAATTGGAAATAAAATATTTCTTCATCAATTACTTAATATTGTCAAAAACAAATAGTGAAGAAATAATGTTAGGTGCTTATTGATGTTATTTTGTTGTAAAGAGTATGAATATGTTTTAAGTGAATATGTTTAGAAATTTAGTATATTGGCTAAGCATTTTAATGATAGATAGTATGTGAATGCATTTGATACACATTTTTATTTCAGCCAGTAGCTGTTCAGTTTATGGAAAATTACAGAGATTTTTCATCTGTGCTTGAGAACTCTATCAAAGCAAAATATAACACATTAATTCTGAGTTAGTAATACACAAATGTTTTCAAGGAGTCTCTTTTATCATCTTTTCTTAGACATGGATGATATTGCTAAAACAAATTAAAAATACAAAGAATATATCCATCGAATACTCTAGTTTTATGTGCAATGAAAAATATATTACATTGGACATCAAGAAATTGGCAAGAATAGCTTTCTATTTATTCTAACCCATCTCTTCATGTTTACATAGATATAAACCATGCAAAAATTATATCATTATATAGTTGATTTTTGTTCTAATGTTATTTAGGGCATATACATCCTGGTCAAACATAAAAGGTTATGAAAATAACCAGTGGGAACATAGTCTAGATGTGTTTTGGACACATCTTTATCATATTAATCATACAAGATACAATGAGTTCCAATGTCTAAAATAACTACTGTACCATCTTCATTCAAACCAAATATTGAAATTTTCAGAGGATACTGAGAAAACTTGGTTTACATATTTATATCTAATTGTGCTTTTTCCGTATTCCTCATATTATATAATATTGTGTCAATGACAATCAGAGGTCATTTGACCTAATATAGTTTTAGATTTATGATACTTATAGCACAATTTAAGATATGTAAAGAGTACTGTGGAATTGTTTCCTGTTTTCCACTAAATTAATGAATGTCTCTTTGTTCTGTCTACATAACTCATTATTTTAGTTAGTCTAGAGAAATGTTACACATTGTATTATTAATTTTTTGTGAGAATCTGAAAAAGCAATTGGTCAAGCTTTTATTGTTTGTTTTCATTGCTAATAACATACTGTAAATATTTGAGAGCATAAGTACTGGAAAAAACACTAAAAATAGAGTCTTAGATCTGAAATAGGTGAGGCTATGCATCTTCAGTTTCCAAAATCTTAATTCATTAGCCTAAGAGGCCTAGAATTAATTTAATTTTCAAGTATATTCAGACCACACAATTAAGCATTGTTTTCAACCATTTTCATGAACATAAGTTTGTGGACTGGAAATGTGTTCTTTACGGAAAGAATACTCCAGAAATTGACAACTCCAAATAGTTTCCAGAGGGAAATAAGTATAACTCCAGCGAGCAACTCACTGGGCACAAATACATAACTGTGGTTTTATATACTTTATAAAGATGTGTGTGTGTGTGTGTGTGTGTGTGTGTGTGTGTGTGTGTGTGTGTGTAGATGATGTGTATACCATGTGTGGAGGTCAGGGAATAGCCTTAAGTGTTGGTCCTCACCTTCTACCTTATTGTGATACATGGATTTCCATGTTTCTTACTGCTGCATTTGCCAGTCTAGGTGACCCATGAGCTTCTGACTTCTCCCGTTTCCTCCTTCTTTCTTCAGTAGGTACAGTGGGAATCCTTGTGCTATATGCCGTCTTCTTGTGGTTCTGGGACCTGAACTTTAGTCATCAGGCTTACATAGCAAGCACATCACCCACTGAGCCATCTCCCAATCCCTGATTTTATATCTGGATAGTGAACCTTGCACTCACATCATTCCAATTGTCCATCATCTCTTGACCATCTTGATTCTGGCAAAGTTATACCATTTGAATGAATACATTCTTAGAGACCACGAAGGTGTTTAATCTATTGTCGGTGATGGCGATTATAGAACAACAGTTTGGTGTTTCTCTAAAGATTATGTACACAGTCTTTAAGAGTATTTTAGAAAGAGCAGGGGCTTCAAACTCACATATTCTTTTTATTAGTTTCCAGCTGCCATTTCTCAGATTGTCAGAATTGTGATAATAACCTACAGACGATCATTTTTGCTTTGCTGAAAGAGACGATGTGGTTGCCACCAAATCCCTAATTGAGATCAAATTAGAATAAACAGCCGTTAAACTCTCCAGCCTAATTGTGAATTGTGTGTATTTGACATTCTCTAAGACATAAATTAAAATAAAAAGAACATTTTCTGAGCAGCGTAGGTTTGCATTAACGATGCCCTCCCTCGCTCTGCTGACAGTTTGCATTATTCATCATGCCATTATCAGGACTATTCAGTGCTGGGTGATTTGTTCGCCCAGAAATTGTTCAGCCTGACCAGATAAGTAACATCTATAGTTTGTATTTATTCTTATAACTGCTTACTCAGGATGGCTTCTTTTATCTCTGTTGTGAGCTGACTTACTGCCGCTCAGCAGGATATGTACCAGCGGTGACATAAGCTTTATTCATTTGCAGACCCACAGCTCCACATCAAAGTATTAAATCCTGTAAATGTGGGAGAAACTCAAAGGCTTTAATCCTTGGACTGGTGATTGTCATTGTGCTGCTGCCATGAGTCAGTGCTGAAGTTAAGTTTCCCATTTGTGCATTTTAAGGAAGGCACGTGGCCATGGGAAGGCTGCTTGTTTGTTTAAGATAGTCTCCCTGCCATGGCAGTAATGCTGTCAGGCAAACTCCTTTTCATCTGCACAGAAGGAAGGAACCAGTCATACAATAAAGTGCCAGCATGTTCTTTCAGAAATGATTGGCCCATTTCATAACTTCTTTCTTATTCTAATTAAACCAGCATAGGAGAGGACTGTTTGAGCATCTTGGGCTTCTGAAGGAAGGCAAGGAATGGCAGGAGAAAATCAGAGCATTAGGAAAGCCCTCTGCTGTGAAAGCAAGGTTTAAAGGTCTAGAAGATTTCCCTCACCCTGCTAAGAGATCACCTTTTGAAATCTTCTCCATCCACTTCCTCTACACATACCAATTTCAGTTTTATAACACCCCTTGCTGTGCATCTCTTCGCAGGAAACTTCCCCATCTTGCTGAGTCTTGCATGAATAATTCATTTAAGTGTCATGCTGACTCTCAAAAGCCTGGATTATTACTTTGGAAGAAATGTTTAATAGGATTCTTCCAAACAATCTGAACTATAACTCCAAGTTCAATGTATTGCTTCTTTTAGAAGACCTGAGTGCAATTAAAGAATGTAAGTGTTAAATGACCAAACACACTCCAGCCCATTCAACCTGTGCTGAGCTGGCCTGGAAACTAATGATGAAGATTAGTATTTCAAATTGGTATCGTTGTTAGAGACATGCTTCTGAAAGTACAAAGTTTGAGATTACTTTTTGTCTGTTCTTGGGGTTTGGCCTTGCTTCAGATAATATCAAAGGGTGGGGAAGAATCAAGCAGGGAAGCAGCAGAGAGGAGTGCTGGTTTGATGTGGGCAAACAAACCCTCTATGGAGCAGGCAAGGAGACCTCCTGCTGATCCCCAGTGACTTCCTTGTCAAGGAGCCTTCCCCTACCTGCCAGACTGGAATATTCATAAGCTCTGTAGAGCTTACCTCTTTTAGTTCTTATCTCAGTGGTTTTCTTGTATCGTTTCACCTCAACCTCCTCTTCCATTATCCACAAAGACTTCCTTTGCACTCCCATCAAAGCTTGATTTTCACAAAGTCTTTAGATGTATTTATATTTCTCCATAAAGAACCTGTGGCTTAAATTTCAACTCACTCTCACCTCCTTTGGTATAGTTTGAATTTAAGTCAAGAAGAGAGATTTGAGCTATCCGCATTTGCTCATTGTAGAAAACAAAACAGATAAATAAAGGAAAGAAAAATTAAAAACGATAACAATCATCAATAACATCTTGACAGGATGATATGATAAACTACACTCACATTTCACATCTGTATATCAACATACCTATAAGTCTATTTGTGAAGGCAGATGTGCATACATATGTGTGAACATACATGTGAAGGCCAGAAGACAGTCTTGATGTTGTTTCTTAGGAATGTCATCCACCTTTTTGCTCTTTTATGAAACAGGGTCTCTCCTTTACCTAGAGCTCCCTAATTAAGCTAAACTGGTGGGTAAGAGAGGTTATTTATTTTTGGAGAGAGAGAGAGAGACAGACAGAGAGGGAGAGGGAGACAGACAGAGATGGGCGTGCCAGCAGTCTCTCAGCGGCTGTGAATGACATCCAGATGCATGTGCCCCCTCATGGTCAAGTGCAGCATTGCACCCTTGCGTCACTTTGCATCTGGCTAAACGTGGGACCTGGAGATTGGAACCGGGTTCTTAGGCTTAGCAGGCAGGCGTCTTAACAGCTAAGCCATCTCTCCAGCCCACGCCTGACATTTTTTATGTGGGTTCTGGTGATCCAACTCAGGTCCTTGTACTTGAGTAACAAGCACTTTGTTTATTGAGCTAATCTCCCCAGTTCTCTACAGGTCTGTTGATCTATATATCCATGGCACTTTATCAACTGACTGATCTCCCCAGATGTCCATAGGTCTATTGATCTGCATATCCATGGTATCCATGGCACTTCGCCCACTGAGCTATCTCTCCAGACTGCTTGAGGTATATTGATCTATCTATCCATGTGGATAACTTTCTAAAGATTAGAAAATCTATAACAGAAAGCAACTGAATTTTAAAAAAGAACACCTTTTCCCTGGATGTGTCCTAAGTAGGTCAATGTATGTTAGAGTTTTATTCACTAAGCTCTGAGGGTAAGGTGGAATTGGGTATCTTTACACATTTTTCTGCACTGCTGTATGCCTCATAGGGCCACTTGGATGGACTTTGTCAGTAGGTTCACTTATCCTTTGGCATCTTATTGGGTTCAGCCCAGAAAGAATCAGTATGGGTCTCTTAGAAGGGATTATGTGTTGCATTAGCACATTTATTCTCTCATTCTCTTTTCTTGGGAGAGAGTTAATAACACACAATGCTCTCTACCTCTGGGTTTCAGGATAGTAGGTCCTCATTTGAGTTGATATAAAAATTACTTTTATTTTGACAATTTTATACATATATATGTCTTCTAAATATATTCATCCCATATTACTCTCTTATCCCCTTCTTCATTTATTATTATAATAGAAAATAAAACTATTGTGAAATATTGGAACTTGAATTTAATTACTCATTTTTTTTACAAACCCCAGCAGAGCTTGGTAGAGAGCTAATTTCTGCCTCTTCCCACATGGACTGGAGATAACCTTGGAGATAACCAAATAACCTTGGGTCATTTGAGCTGTTTCCAGGTAGGCTGACTCCTACCCACTGTTTGATCAGTGTTCACATGGCATATAGCAGTCTAGCTTCCTCTTCATGTTAGCTTCCTTACAATGTGGACTGTTCTAGTTCATAGATATGCTCACAGCTCTGTGGTTGGGTTCCCAGAGCAAGCTTCACAGAGGAATCCAGCCATATAAATTGCATCAACTTTGGGATTTGGGGGCATTTTTTTTCAGATAATATCAAAGAGAAGATGAATTGTTGAGAGAAGTGTTGGGTTTGATGTAGGCAAACCAACCCCCAATGGAATAGCCAAGACATCTGCTGCTGATCCCTGGTGACATTCTTCTTCAAGTAGCCTTCCATTACCAACTACACTGGAATACTCTTGCATCTTTTTTGAACTTATAAACATAACTTCGTAAGCTCTATTATGGAACCATAGATTCACATTGTCAACCCTAGCCAAAATGGTTCTAGGTTCTAGGGAATGAGCAGAGATACTATCTGTCCATGGAAGGAACAGGCACTGATTGTGTGGAAAAAAAGAAATACAAATAAATAAAAAGCCCTCTTCACTGCTTTAGACTGTGTCAACTTCAGAGTACTCTGCTTCCTTTTAACTTTCCCCATATCTTGTCTATGCTTTATAAATAATCTTTGTACCGAATTAGGCTCAAATTACTAAAGTTATGAATATTTTCATACTGGGATGTTGTCTGACATAGGACTAAGAGTGAATGAAGGCCAGGAAGAACAGATGAGAGCTGTCCTGTAAGTGTGCGCCAGGATCCAACCTCAATGTCAGCCATTGCAGTGCCATCATTGTTTCTTTGTATATGCATACACATGTGAAGGTCAGAGGACACTGTTTTTTGAGGGTTTATTGTTTGTTACTGCATATTCCTGGAGCTTCGGGGGATTCTCCTGTCTCTGTCTGACTTCTTGCTGTAGGCATGCTGTGATTACAGATGATTGTACTATCTAACATATTTGGCTTTATGTGCATTCTAAGGATCCAAGCTCAGGTTTTCACACTTTCACAGCAAGAGCTTTTATCAACCACCACTACCTAAACCATCTCCCCCACAATTTCAAAGATTGTTTCCTACTGACTCTAATAATTTCTTTTTTTTTTATTTTTCTTTTTTTATTGACAACTTCTATACTTACATAAAAAAATGATATTTCCCTCCCCTTCCCCCCATTCCCCTTCAGAACTCCAATTTCCATCATATCCCCTCCCTCTCTCCATTAGTCTCTCTTTTAATTTGATGTCATCATCTTTTTCTTCTATTTTGAGGGTCTTGCAAAGGTATTGCTAGGCACTGCAAGGTCATGGATATCAAGGCCAATTTTTGTCTGGGTAGTTGTATTGTAAGAGGTCATACCCTTCCTTTGGCTCTTCCATTCTATCTGCTCCCTCTTCTGCAATGGTCCCTGAGCCTTGGAGGGTGTGACAGAGGTGTTTCAGTACTGGGCACTTCTCCATCCCTTCTTTTCAGCACTATGTTGCCTTTTGGGTCATCCCAGTGGTCATCGCCATCTGAAAAGAGAAGTTTCTCTAACCAGAAGTGAGAGTAGCGATAATATGTGAATATGAACATTAAGCGTAGTACTTTCAGGGCAGCTTGGTGGGAATATACATACATTTAACCAGAGAAGCATAGGCTTTATACCCCTAAGGCTCATGACCTCCCCTGCCATAGACTTCTGCTTAGGTTTTTCGGTAACAGTTATGTATTCCTTCCCATAGAGAGGGCCTTCAGTCCAATGATGGAGCAGTTGGTTACCCCAAGAGCAGACATGCCACTATTGCACCCATTCAGTCATTGGGCCTGTATGGCCAAACTTGAATTTTCAGTGTCCACTGTTTTCACTGCTGATGACTTCTGTCTCCCATAGGGCTGCATGCACTGCAGCTTTTTGCCAGCTTTCAGTTGGCTGGTCTACAGGGAGAAGGTTTTCTGCTCAGCACCAGCTTGCTTTCTCAGTGACCTTGCCTCTCAGGCAAGAGATGTCTTCAGCAATTTCTGTAATAATTTCTAACCAAAAGTCCTCCAAGCCTCTCATATTCCCTCCTTAGATAAATACTGCAATGTGTAAGTTGCATCATGTCCCCGTGTCCCAGATCCTTTCCTAGAACATGAGCATCCCCTGATGTCCTTACTCATCTTTCCTGACCAAGTGTAGCACACAGCTTCAGGTTTGCTGAGATGAACTTCCAGACCAGACACATTTATGGAGGAAGGGATATTTATTAAAGCTTATAGATCCAGGGAAGTTCCATAATGGCAGAAGAAGCTGGCCTGCTTTCACAAGACCAAACACAGAGAGCAAAGCCACAAGCCAAAAATCCACACAGCACAGCACACCTCAGTAACTCTAGCTAGGCACATTTTGAATATCTTTAGATGAAATCTCAAACCCACCACCACACCTTAAGATCTGACCAGTGACACTGCCTCCAGCCAGATGGCTGCAGATGCAAACTACAAACTAATAAAACACTGAATATATTGGGGGCCATCTATTCAAACTAGCAAGAATCACTAATCTCAAACTTATACAGTTTATTTAGCATTACACAGAATATTTTGTTTTACATATTTCAGCTGACTTCTTTCCCCCTTTCTCTTTGGCACATTTCTTCTCAGGCGAAAGCTGCTGAATTTTCACAAGGAATTAAGATAGAAGAGTTAGACTATAAGCTACGTGGGAGAATAACTGAAATGGAAGGCAGCTACAGGAATAAAAACTGAAACTCCTTAGAAGATAAAAACAGAATAATTCATTGTTTTCGTTAGGGGTTGCAGGTGGAAGCATGCATCTCCTTTTTAATTTCCCTTCTGGCCCATAGGGGACTTTCCCTGGAAGGTAGTAGTACTGGTAAAAATAACAATAGAAATGAAGGAAAATTCAGATATGAAGTAATTATGTATACTGTGGTTTTTCTTTCAAAAAAAAAAAATTCTTTCAACTCATTTGTCAAAATCAGGTTTGGACATATACGATTCCAGTCCCCATTGTTCTCATTCTTGGGATGTTAGATTTACACTTTAATCAGTGTAATACCTACGGCTTAGCCAAGTTTTATAAGTCATACATAGTGCTTTAACAGAGAGAATACAATAGAAAGAATTGTTAACTATGGCTAAAGTTGCTAATCAGGACACTTAAAAGACAAAAATGGGAATTCAGGGTATGATAGACATGACAAATTTAAGAAGTAGCTGTCACTCAAGAGCAGCATTCTGTATCCATCTCACTCTTAGAGATATCCTACTAGAATATTCATTTTGATAATCCAGTAATCTTCACTACTTGATGCACTCCTTAAAATCCTAGACAATAAATTATAACACAATTGTATTTTTTCTTTTCCATTTTATTCTGAATCTGAATTAAATCTTCCAGCATCCCAGTTTAATTATGAGATTTTATTTTTCCTGTTTTTATTATTTATGTCCATGTCTTTTTTAAATGTATTTTTATTAATTAGAGCAAGAATTTTAAAAAAGTGCAGCTAGAAAATGGGTGTGCCAGAGCCTTCAGCCACTGCAAATGAACTCCAAATAATTGTGCCACCTTGTACAACTAGCTTATGTGGGTCCTGGGAATTGAACCTGAGTCCCTTGGCATTGCAGGCAAGCACCTTAACCACTAAACCATCTCTCCAGCCCTTGTGTATATGCATGTATGTGTATGTATGTGTGTGTATGTATGTGTGTAAGTATATGACGTGTGTCTATGTGTATGGTCATGCATGCCGTAGTGCAAACAGAGGTCAGAAGACAACCTGAGGGTATTTGTCCTCTTCATTCACCTTCTTTTGAGACAGTGTTTTGCTTGCTGCTGCTTAGTGCTTCCTGGCTACTCCTCCCAGTGTCATAGGCACATTGGGGTTGTGGACTTGTGTGTGTTTCTATATCTGGCTCTATGTGGGAACTGATTGAACTTGGTTTGGCAGGTTTTAAAGTGCCTTAACCACTGAGCAATCGCCCCAGACCCTAAGGTTATCTTTCATATTGAAGGATGTTATAAGTTATTATAATTGTTTGAGTATCTAAAATATACTTATTATTGAGACAGGAAGCCTTAATTTATACTATTCAATTATTGGTACTTCATATAAATTTTCTTAGTTTTGTTAGAACATGAACTCTAATAATTTGAATTTCTTGAAAGGAATTGTCTTTACTGTTATTTACTGGGAATATAATTATTAGATGATAGCTTACAGAAATATATCTCACATATGTTCTCTCACTCTCTTTTTATATGTTCCAGTTGTAGCTTTACTGTCATCTGTCTATCTCTCACTTACATATTATCCTCTTCATTTTTGTGCTGCTCACAGGTAAAGAGCTCAACTTTGTCTGCCACGACTTCTCTTTAGGCTTCCATCCTAATGATTGCCATAATAGGGAACATTATGAGTTTTGACTCACTTAGCAAGCTTGAGATAAACATCCATTTTTCTCTAAACCTAAACTCAAACAGATACAAAGGAAATACAAACACCACATGGACAGATCATCTCCCCTTACTAACCCACTGAGCTTGGGCTGTTTCAAAAATTATCTCAGTGGATTCTTGCATAATTTAATCACATAAGTAGTTTTGATTTTATTTCTCATTTTATTAGTGATAAATCTGAAGTTATAGAGCATATCTAAAGATGAGTATATAATAAATGAGGTAGTCAGATTATGAAAGTTAAACACCCTTTTTGAAAAAAAAAAAAAAAACAAAGGTTGTAATCTGACCTCCACATGGGAACCACCTCTAGCCATATAGTATCTCTATGTTGTTTAAGTGGAAAATGACTCCTTAAGGTGAATTATGCCTCCTGGGTATGTATCTTGTGTTGCAGTTCTTTTCTTGTTGCTTGGAAAAACACCTGATTAGAAACAGCTTATGGGTGAAAGGGTTTATTTCAGGCTCACAGATTGTAGGTGAAGCTTCATCATGGCAGAAGAAGCTGGCTCATTTCATCAAACACTCACAGCAGAGAGGGAATAGCCAGAGCTCAAGATGGTGAACACACAGTAGTCTAGATTCAAGATCTATCTCAGTAATACCCTTCCTCTATCAGGTATCTGCTTGCTGGAGACTAAGTAAGAAGCTTAATTAAAAATACCTGAGGCTGGGCTAGAGGGATGGCTTAGTGGTTAAGACATTTACCTATAAAGCCAAAAGACCCAGGTTCAATTCCCCAGGACCCACAAAAGCCAGATGTACAAGGTGGTGCATGTGTCTGGAGTTCATTTGCAGCAGATGGAGGCCTTGGCACACCCATTCTCTCTGTCTCTTTCCTTCTATGTCTCAGTCTCTGTCTGTGTCTCTCTCACTCAAATAAATAAAGAAATATAAAAATATTTTTAAAAAACACCTGAGGCTATGGGGCCATTTACATTCAAACCTCCACACCTTGGCTGGGAGATTCAGTGTTGTATGGGTTAGAAAGAGCTCTGGTATTTCTACGTAGACGCAACTCTGAGCTGGGTCCTGGTTTGGGTTATATTTTAACCTTCCTCTCCATCTTTGCTTGATTGTTCTTGTTAGTAGCAACTCTAGGCAACTAACTGTGATGTCTTTTCAATACCACATCAGGAAAAAGAAACAGCCTGTTAAAAAAAACCTCTGCTTGGTTTCTCAAATGACCCAGACTACACATATATGACTATATCCTATGATAGAAATAGTTTCACATCCATGCTCATTGTGGCTCTTGTCATAATAGCTAGGAAATTGAATCAACCTAGATGTCCATCAACTGATGACTGGCTAATGAAAATGTTGTACATATACACAATGTAATTTTACTCAGATGTAAAAAAAAAAAATGAATGTGATGAAATTTTCAGGAAAAGATTATACTAAGTGAGGCTACCCAAGCTCATGAAGATAAAAAGTCAATGTTCCTTCTCATAAGTGAATCCTAACTTTTTAAAATAAAGTTTTAAGAATCCCACTGTAGCAGACAGCTTCAGGTTCGCTGAGATGAACTTCCAGACCAGGCACAGTTATGGAGGAAGGGATATTATTTATTGAAGCTTACAGATCCAGGGGAAGTTCCATAATGGCAGAAGAAGCGGTCTGCTCTTCACAGGACCAGGCAAGAGAGAGCAAAAGCCAACCAGCCACCACAGCACAGAGCAAAAACTACAGCCAAAAGGTCACACAGCACGCTTCAGGAACTCCTGCTAGGCACATTTGCATATCTTTACAATGGAATCTCAAACCATCACCACACCTTAAAACCGGCCCCCAGTAACATTGCCTCTAGCAAGATGATTGAAGATGCAAACTATAAACTAATAAAATACTGAATATATTGGGGGACATATATTCAAACTATCACACCCACTGAGGAGCTTGTGGCCCTAATCTGTGGCAGCCCCAGTCCACCGCTGCCCTGATCAGCATGATCTGCATGCCCGGCTCAACCAGCCAGGTGTGCCTAGCAGCAGCAGCAGAGACCAAATAAGGGGACTTTCCAACCTCATCAGCCTCCTTGCAGAGCCCAGAAATCTAAATAAATGTCAGCTGAGATCAACTAAGGAGCTACTGAAGGAGATACAGGGGAACAGTGTGAGCAACTACAGGCTTTCTGAACTCTCCCATCCCCCAACCATCAGAACTGCGAAACTCTGGCATTCATCTCCCAGCCACAGTGCATCTAGCACAGCTGAGCTAAGTTCCAGCTCCACAGCACAACATGGAGGGCTTGATGTGGGCACTCAGCATTGGTAAGATTGGAAGCCATACCAAAAGGTAAAGAGGCCGACTGACAAAAACAAACAAACAAACAAACAAACAACAACAAAAAAAAAAACAGCTACTTAGGCCTGCATTGGAAATGCTAATCTCTCTTTCCATGTCAGGACAGGTTATGGGTTACATAATTTTGGTTGGCTTTACCATTTTCAAATAAGCTGTACATGGGGTGTTGAATATTGCTGCCTTTAATGGTTACAGATTTATAAGGCCTTTATCTTTTGCTTTTGTCATTATTGGGGGCAGGGTCAGATCCAGGTCTAGGCTGACCTGGAACTCAATTCAGAACAGAATTCTCTACCTCCTAGCTGACAGGAGTGAGGGTGTAGAGCAACACACACCCTTATGGATTTGGGCCTTATAAGACTATTTGTTTGTTTTAATCCCCACACTTGTGTACTCTGTGCTATTTTTTATTGAATGTGTATATTGCTCAGTTGAAGTTTAAAATTTGCCAGTATTGTGTTCCATCCAATCCACTAGAATACTTGCTTACAAACAACACCTAGAATAACTTCTGTGGTTGGATTGGGGTACAAGTGCTACACTTGGCATCATATTCTGAAAGTTTATAAAGGTGGGTCACCACATCTAAGAACACTGCAGATAAGTAGAAAACCCAAGCATCAAATAAATTTAGGATGCAAAAGTCACTACATTATAATACAAGAAACAGAAAGAATAAGACAATGCAGCTCAGGCTGACCTGGAATTCACTATGTAGTCTCAGGGTGGCCTTGAACTCACGGCAATCCTCTTCCACAGCCTTCCAATTAAAGGCATGTGCCACCATGCCTGGCTTATTTTTAAATATTTTTATGTATTATGTACTTGCAGGCAGAAGGAGAGAGACAGAGGGGAGGGAGGGAGGGAGAGAGAGAGAGAGAGAATGAGAATGAGCACATCAGGGCCTTTTGCCAAATGGACCATGGATGCATGTTTCACATTGTGCATCTGGCTTTACATAGGTAATGGGGAATTGAACCTGGACTCTTGGGCTTTTTAAGCAAGTGACTTTAACCACTGAGCAATATCTCCAGATCAGAAATGTTTAAGAGTGGATTGCTTGGTTTTTCTCCCTTCCTCTTGCTATATGTGACTCATGAACATATGCCCTTGAAACTCATCAGAAGCCCAATGGATGTAGCCTTTAGGTCTTGGTCATCCAGCCTTCAAAACTCTAAGCCCACTCTGTGGATTATTCTGCTATGACAACAGAGAGCAGAGAAAAAAGGGACACTTTCTTATAGCAAGGCACAATTCTATTAATAATTGATTAACCTGACTACTATAAAAATAATAGAAATTTGAACAGACTTTTCTATTTTCAAATCAATACTAAGATACCATGTAAGGTCTAAGCATTAGGACAGGTCTGTTTTCAAAGAATCACAAAAGGTAACATACATATTGCCAGTATAACTAGGAATAAAACCAGATAAGTTATTAATACCAACACATTTACCTCTTACCCTGTCCCTGCTTTCACCAATATTTGTGAAAATGAGGCTCATGCAGCTAAACAGTAATATGTTCAGACCAAAACCTCAGTATTTACTGTTGTCAGAGCTGACCACACACAGCTCAAAATATGAGTGTTTCCATAGCTCTGGGGTGATTTAAACTAAGACCTTTTGATTTGCACAAGCTCCAGATAGAACATTAGCTACCAGCCTCCCTGAAGCTACAGAAACCAAGACAAGTCTGAAAAAGGACAGCGAATGATTTTCATAGGCCTACACTCCACTGTCACTTCAGATCCATTCTCACTTTTTCCCTTTTCCTTGCCTTGCCTAGTAACTAACTCCATACGAAAATCTGGGGCTAATATGTCCATTCTTTTTTCCCCTGTAGAAATCTTACCTACTCAATTGGGCCAAAGATAAGCAATAAGATACCTATAGTACCTCAAGAATACTAAGAAAATACACAGTAATTCTCCCCATGCCTTTCTAATAGCAGCTTCTCTAGGATTCATATTCCATAGGCTTACCATGTGGCAAAAGTATTCTGATTCAATTATTGGTGAAAGAAAATATCAAAGGAGAGACTTGGTGGAAAAGTGTGGCCTCTCAAATTGATGCTGCATGCTTTCAGGAGTTCACATCACAAGTGTCAGTGCCAAGGTTTTCTGTCTGAATCCAATTTCAATTAGACTTTAATATCAGTTCTCCCTCTGATTATTAATATTACACCACACAGTTTTCAAAAAATGTAATTTACTCAGCAGGACCCTTGCTGGTTCTATTTCCATCGTTACATTTGTATCATCCCTTCTCTTATTCCATATTGTCTGAGGGCTCTAGTTAAAAAATCTAATCCTTAATACACCCTTGAAAGTATAACGTTACTGAACCCAGTTTGTAGGAGCTGCTTCTTGTTCCCTCAGCTTTCAAATTAGAATCTTCTCAGCACCAATGGCAGTAGATCAATGTTTTGTCAGAATAAAGCAAACATGGCCAGCAAGGTTGGCACACTTGTGGAAGTCTTCTTTCACTGCTTCTAACAGTGATTTGAAATTGTGTGTCCCTTTCTGAGGCAGCTGCCTGCCTGTCTAGGTGCCTTCTTTGCAGTAGGTGCTAGGTCACACGGAAAGTGGGCTTCTTTAGGGGAGCAAAGAGAGCCTTTATATGTAAGTCATCATGTGTTATTGTTTAATGTGAAGTTACATGCCATTCACTGAATAACTATGTTGTGGTTTGTAGCTGTTACAAAAATTTACACTGCTTTACAACAATTAAATCAATAACTTGGCTTCTTATACCTTTAAAACGAACAGATTTTATTTATTTATTTACATATTTATTTTTAGTCAAGTCCACTTGATAGTATCTATTGACAATACTGAAATGAGGATTATGAGATTACAAAAAGACACTGGGAATAGTTATCAGGATCAATTAATGATTTCTGTCATGAATTTGAGAGGAGGAAGGTATCAGATACAGGCAATGTATTTTGCATGTCTGGAGTATATATTGAGGCAAAGAACATTTTTTTTTTTTTTTTTTTTTTTTTTTTGCTGCAACTATTATAGTTCTAGGAATTGTTTCTCATATGTTTAGAATTAGATTTAACAGACCTGGGATGTGCAAATGCCAACTATCAAAGCATTTCCCAAGTGATTGTAATGAGAAAACAAGCTCAGGAGCCATTTCTTTGGGGACCAGGCTTATATTAAACATATTTTCAATGAAGAACTAAGTTAGTATGTGTTAGTCTGTAATAGGTAAAGATGGCGGAAAAGGAAAAGAAATCATCAAACTTCTATTTCACAATAGAGAAAAAAGACTGTATTAATAATGTATTTTTTTTTATTTTTCAACCCATGGACTGCTTTTTTAATTATGGAAATAAACAACAGGAAAATTAAGATAGATATAGACTTATCTATTTAAAAAAAGGAGAAAGAATGCAGAGTGTAATAAATGCCTAAGGACATAAATCTTTCTTGCGTCTCCCTAATTTACTTCTGATAGAGGGACTCAGCTGCCTTAAAGCCATATCAGTGACCTGTCAGGTAAAGAATTATAGAATTATCTGAGTAGTTATTAAATTGCTGTGTCTTAATCATACTGTGGAGACCTACTCAGAATTTACCTTGGTAAATTCTGCTGATAAAATGGTCCCAGCAAAATATGCATGACTCTCTACTAATGCCTCACCATTTCCTTACAGAATATAATGTAAACACACACATCTGTATATCTATGTATATACACATCTCTAATATTCTCCTTCTTCTCTTTTCTTTTCCTCTTTCCCTTCCTTTATTCTTTCTAAATCTCTGTGCTTGTCTGTCTGTCTCCATCTCATACATATTCAGGCTAGGTACTGTGCAGTGTTTACCAAGATATTCTAAAAAAGGAAAACTTTGAAAAAGTCCACACAAATTAAATGTTGCTTTAGACTCATCACGATCTCAGGATTAAAAATAACAATGTTTTATAACATGCAAACTCACAACATATTGCAAAAGATAATTGGAATTGCTGCATATGTCTAGGATATTAATATTTCCCCCTGCTTCTTTGTAATTAGATTGATGTGGATATTTAAAAATCTGCTGCCCACATGTGCTTACAGATGACGGGTTTTTCCTGAGTCATCTTGCCAGCTCAGATGCTGCACTTGCATGTGCCTTCTATTCTGGTGAGATCCACACGTGATCCTCTCACATCACTTGGATGGGCTGATATGTGTGCTGGAAACACCATCACTCATCGAGAAGCCCAGTAATACTCTGAGAAAGTCATCTACTGTGCATGTGCAGCTTTATATTGACAGTACATAGCACAGTCTCATTTGATTTATGTCCTCAGCACTGACCTCAGAACAGACAGGCTTCTGGAGCAAGAGAACCCTTCAGAATTTTAAATATTTGTTACATCTGCTTCTTTCCATACAGAAATTGGGGCAAAGATTTGAATGCATGTGGTGTGTACAGTTAAGACTGTGTTCAAGAGAAAACAGTGAGGAAATAAGAGAGGAAAGGGTAAAACCAGCAAGAGGTGGTCCACCTTGAGGGAAGAAGACCCATTTTGTGTTCTTAATGTACTGACCTGCTGGTGATACCACAGCTGAATACCACAAGCTGTGTGAATTAAATAACAGTCACTTACTGCCTCAAAGTTTTAGAGGCCTGAAGTCCAAGATCAAAGTGCTATACCATTTCCTCTAAAGACCATAGGGGAAGTCGTGACTGCTTACTGTAGGTGGCCATTCTTTTGATGTGTTTCTGTTTTACATGAAAAATTTTCTTCTTATAAAAATACCAGATGTTAGTTTGGGAACACTTTAATAGTGACATTTTAACTCAGCCATTTGTTGAATGACTCTGAGTCTAAAAATACATTCATATTCTGAGGTATTTGGGATTAGGGTTCCAACCTCTAATTTATAGTACACATGATTAGGCCTGAATCACCCATCAAATTTTGCTGCTAGCTATTATCCACATAAAGGGAAGAAAAGTGTGGAGAACCATCTGGGTCTCCCTGAGAAGGCACTTGGATGGGTGGATTTGCTGGGGAAAGTGACCAGATAGAGTTCTCCACAGGGTCCACTGTAGAAATTAGTAGAAAATTATATCTTATCATTTTAGGACTTTGTTAATTATAAATTGCTTGATTAACTTAAGACAATAATGAAGAGAATTCCTAAAGCTTAGTTCTAATCAGATGTATCAATATAAAGTAGGACATAAAAATCCTAAATCCCTGGTGTTAGGATAAGTGAATATTGAAACAACCACACAGAGAGGACACCACAAAACGGTCCTGTTTTGACCCTGGTAAGAGATATGTGGAAGCCAAAACTAACTTCTTAAGAATTTGCATCACAACGTTTTATTAACAAGGATTTTTTTTAAATTTAAATTTCCACTACCAGCTTGTCCAAAAACCTTAAGTTGACAAATTAATGTTAACTACTGTCAAGATACAAGGTGAAATAAAATAATTAGCAGAAGTATAAATACTACCAAGCTGCATTAGCAGTGAATATAACACTGATATAAAAGATTTCTTCTCTGGTTGTGGTGGTATACCCCTTTACTCCCAGCACTCTGGAGGGCAAGGTAGGTGGATGGCTGTGAGTTTGAGGATAGCCCGAGACTACATAGTGAATTCCAGGTCAGCCTGGACTAGAGCAAAACCTTACATCTAACCATTCCCCCAAAATACACAATATATAATAATCAAATGTGAAATAATCATCATGATACTAATAGATAACATACATTGTGTTCTTGGCAAACAATAGTCTGGGATGCAAATCTGGTTGCTCTTTTTGGATCAAATAAAGTTTTATTGAGACATAGCTGTGTAATCATGCTGAGGTTAATTTTGCACAATAAAAGCACAATTGAAAAGTGCAACAGAGATGCTATGACCCTGAAAATTTCAGAGTTCCTAATTGACTTTCAAAGAAAGTGTTTTCTGACCTCTGATGAATTGCCACCTACTAGTTAATTTTCCACAGCAATCTTGTGTAGTTGATAGTGAAGATTTCTCCATTTTATGAACAGAGGAACTAAGATAACAAGAAGTTAAGTGGCTTCATCTTGTAGCTAATGAATGTTATTAGGAAGATTCAGTTATAAGCATGTCATTTCTTTCTCTTTCACTGGCTAAGTATGTAGAATGCAAGGTGTGGAAAGAAAGCAGAATTGCTGATACTACACATTTGGTACAAAATTTGGTCCTTGAAAAAATGTGGAAAATTAATACTTACAGCTAGGAAATGAGGGAACACAGATTTTTAACACAGGCAACTCTGAATCCAAATCCATTATTCTTGAAAACTCAATATAAAAATGTAATTAACATTCATTTGTTGGAGATATCACAACCACTGAGCTTGGGCCAGCTGATCTGCATTGAGACAACAGGAAGAATGCAGACTCTTTTGAAGGAGTCTGAATGCTGAAGGAGTGTCCTGTTCTTCAAAGCCTGCTTTATCCCCCCCCCCCCAAGATTTAACAAACTGGTAGCCCACCTGGTACTATGGAGCATAACAAATACAGGAAAGAAAGGGTTATTGAATTTGAGCACGTTTTTTATTTTATTTTGGAAATGGCCATGGGCAGTGTGAACCAGGCTTATTGGATTATCTATGTGGAGGCCTGACAGCACTATTAGGATGAACTGTGGGTTGCAGTGGAGACCCAGTGGAGATGTCAGGAATATGGGATGGCTGCCAAGGAGAGATGCCAGCACTGGATGAAGTTTTCCCAGACTGTTAGTAGCCTAGCTGGAGGAGTGTAATTGGAACTCCAGAGGATCCACTGGTTAGAATGATCAGACTTGGAGATTTGTCACTGGTTATAGTTATCAAAATTGTAGCTACAGAGTTTGATTTTTGCTCCGTTTTAAATCTTACATTGGTTTTTTTTTTTTTTTTTTTTTGCTATGTTCAATGTTGTCTTTGGCAGTGTGAATGTTTATTCTGTGTCATTATGATTTTTTTTTTCTTTTGTGTATGTGTGTGTACTATAGCTCATTCAAAAGACCTTGGATCTTGGAGTATGGAGATGTTTGAATATCACTGGGATTGATAGAAACTATGGGGGCTTTTAAAGTTGGACTGATTGATTGCATTTTACATGATGAATGGTTATCAGGTTATGAGGGCCAGAAGGAGAATGTGGTGGTTTCATTCATGTGTCCCCCATAAACTTATATGTTATGAATACCACCTAGGTGGTGGCAATTTGAGAATTGAAGTCCCCTGGTGGTGATATATTGTTGGGGGTGGGCTTATGGGTGTTATAGCCAGCTATTCCATGCCCGTGTTTGATACACTCTCCTGTTGCTATTATCCACCTGATGTGGGTCAGGAGGTAATGTCCACCCTTTGCTCATGCCATCCTTTTCCCCTGCCATCATGGAGCTCCCTCTCAAGTCTATAAGCCAAAAGGAACCCTTTCCTCCCACAAGCTGCTATTGATCAGGTGTTTTCTGCCAGCAATGCTAAGCTGACTGCAATAGTGACTTACTATGGTCCTGATTATACTGAACAAGAAATCATTTGTTATTATCAGACACAAAACTCTTTCTGAATTACATAGGATCCAAAGACAGGAAATATTTTTCATTTGTAAATTATCAATTTCTTTTCCAATGTCTACTAGAATAATTATTGATTCTGATTAAAATTTAATTAGAACTCCTAGGTATGTGATTCTAGCAATCAGTGTAAATTTGGGAATCTATTAAAATTTGGGCTGGAGAAATGGCTCAGCAGTTAAAGGCTCTTGTGTACAAAGCCTGATTGCCTGTGTTTGATTCCCCAACACCCATGTACAGGCAGAAGCACAAAGTGGAACATGTGTCTAGAGTTCTTTTGCACTGGCAGGAAGCCCCAGCATGCCCATTCTCTCTCTCTCTCCTTGTCTGCCTCTTTCTTTCTATATTTCTCTCTATCAAGTTAAAATATTTTTTAAAAAAATTGAGGTATTTATAACTATGATTTATAATTACCTAACAGAATACTTTAACTAAAGGTTTTAGAAAGATTTTTTTTAAATGCCTAGGAAATAATGTGATATGATCTTAGAAATATTAAGAAAATTATAGCAAAAGGATATATTTTCAAAATTATTAAAATTGTGGGCTAGGGAAATGGCTTAGCAGATAAGATATTTGCCTGTGAAGCCTAAGGACCCTGGCTCAATTCCCTAGGACCTATGTAAGCCAGATGCACAAGGGGGAGTATGTGTCTGGAGTTCATTTTCAGTGGCTGAAGACCCTGGTATGCCCATTCTCTCTCTCTCCCTTTCCCCCCCTCTCTCTCTCTCAAATAAGTAAATAAATAAATAAATAAATAAATAAAATATTTTTAAAAATTGTGGGCTGGAGAGATTTCTCAGAGGTTAAAGGTACTTGCTTGCAAAGCCTTTCAGCTCAGGTTCAATTTCCCAATACCCACATGAAGCCAGATGCACAAAGTTGTGCATACATATGGTATTCATTTACAGTGCCAAGAGGTCCTGGTGTGCCCAAACTCACTCTTTCTTGTCTTTTAAATAAATAAAAAAATAATATTTTTAATTAAAACAAACATAAAGAGAAGTGTGCCATCTTGCTGAAGATAATAGCAAGAAGAGACAGCAGGGATTCTTAAGAAGAAAAATTTACTATTCAGTGAGAAAACCCGTAATGAACCCAAACAAGTCTGGCTCCCAAGTTCCTGCTTTCAACCACTTTTAGTGTAGCTCACTTAGTAGACAAATATCATTCCAACTCAAATCAGAAGAACTTCAACTCCGTATATCCTAAACACACCATGGTTTATGCAAATTGCATGAAAATTTTTTTTTTTTTTTTTTTTTTTTTTTTTTTTTTGAGATTGAGAGAGAGAGAGAGAGAGAATATGACCCCAGCGGCCTCTCAGCTGCTGGAAACGAACTCCAGACGTGTGTGCACCATTGTGGGCAAGTGTGGCATTGGGCTCTGTGTCATTTTTTGTGTCTGGCTAAATGTGGGACCTGGATAATCGAATGGGCCTTCCTAGCCTTTACAGGCAGGTAACTTAACCACTAAGCCATCTCTCCAGCTGGAAAACCTTTTTAAGTGGAGCATAGAGAAGGCATTGGAAATAGATTTTGATGGCTAATGGGGGCTTAGCAAGAGAACAAGGGTAAGCAAATAGAGGGCAGGTCAGCTCAAAGAAAAACATTTAGGCTCAAGGAATTTAAAATAATTCATACTTATTAAGAGGCAGGGAGGGAATTGAGACATGGAAAATGTTAAAATCAGAAATGAATATATGTGTGGCCACATGTCTGTGTATAAATATGTACCCATGCGAGTGGAGACTAAAAGTTGACGTCAGATACCTTTTTCCATCACTCTTCACCTTATTTTTTAAGCTGTTCTTGCACTGAACCTAGAACGGACAGATTGAGTTTGACTGGCTGGCCAGTAATAGTCAGTTATCCTCCTGCCTCTGCTTCTCCACCACTAGGGTTATAGCAGCATTCCACAACCCCTGGCTTTTACATGGGTACCAGGGAACTTAACTCAGGTCCTTATGTTCACTCAGAAGGCAATTTACTGGCTAAGTCTCAAACTATTTTTCAGTCAGTGGTATATGAAGCAACTTTAGTGTGGTGGGAATGGCGTCTCCTCAACCTTGTGGCTAATATCCCATCTTCTATCCCAGTCTGCTAATGCCATAACCAAGAAGCAAAGCCTTGGTCTCCCCTTCTCATGCTCCACTCTCTTCATCAATGTTATGCACTCCCATGACCCACAAACAAACAAACAAAAGAACCTGGATTCCTCTACTGACAAGCAGCAGCACAATGGCACTTTAGCATGGCATTGATGCAATGGGTTTCTTTAAAAAAACTCCCAGGTCCTTCTCCGTGCAGCTGAGTGAGAATCAGTCCTATCAGACTTAGTTCTCAGCAGATCATTGTATCTCTAGTTCTCTCTTTCTCTCTCTTTCTTTCTCTCTCGGCTCCCAACTTGTTGTTCGCCTCCATTAAGTCAACATAAATTCTTTAACTTGTCAATATGTTTCAATCCTTCCTGCCTTGACTTTTTTCTTTCAGGGACTGGACCACTCCCTCAATCAGCTTCACATTGCCTGGCCCTTCGCACTTCCTCTTCAATGGATGACACCCTTCTGTTTATCCCCAGCCCTTATTTTCTCCCCCATATTTTAGCATCTCCATCTCTTAATTACACTTGCTCTTTACCTGTTTGATATGCCCTAAGCTGGGGTATTCAAGTCTAATGTCATTCTCCCATATACCATATATCAGAAACTTGCATCCAAAGCAGAATGCCTCTCCTTCGTCTTTATTATTATTGGGAGCTAGGTGATCCCGTGTCAGCCAGGATTGTCAGTCTCATTGCAGAAGTTTAGTAGCATGCTTGGTCTCTATCTTCTAGATGTGAATAGCATCCCCACCTCCTGTGACAATCAAAAATGCTTCTAGACCTTGCTGCCCCTTGTCAGAGGGGCCACAATTCATCCCTAATTGAGGATAACTGAGCTATTGTGATTAAGTAGAGGTGGGGGCCATGGAAGACATGTAACAGACTGTTGTGTTGATGATCCGTGTGAAGGGAGACTACCGATAGTCATACCTTGTATTGCCCCTCCCCCTACTTCATTGGCTTTAGGACTTTGTCATGTGACTTTCTTTGGTCAAAGGATTGTCAATTAGCCCAGAGTCTGCTTCAAAGGAGCTTGTTACACTGGGAGTTGGCATCTAGAGATTCAACTGTCACACATAAAGCCCAGGTTATACTTCTTGAGGATGACAGACCACATGGAAAAAGTCAACCTCAGAAGACAGGAAGGAGCCAACCTCACCCATCATTCTATCTAAGCCCTGCAGCATACTCAGGCAAGACCAGCATTAGAACTTTTCTGCTCAACCACAGAATCATAGGAAATAACAAACCAGTGCTGTAAGCCAGTAAGGGTTGCGGGGTGTGTGTGTGTGTGTGTGTGTGTGTGTGTGTGTGTGTGTGTGTAAAAACTATCATGTAACAGTACATAAAATGGTGATTATTGTAAAAGTTCATCAGAAGGGGGCCTGGACAGAAGGTTCTGTCAGATAAGTACTTGCTACACAAGTATGGAGACTTGCGACCCTAGGACTCAAGGAAAAGGCCAGGCATGATTGCATACATCTGTCTTACCGGCACTGAGGAGGCAGAGACAGAAGGATGTCTGGGGCTTGCTGACCAACTATTCTAGCTGAATTTGTGATCTTAGGTTCAGTGAGAGAACCTTTCTCAACAAAGAAAAGATGGAGCTCAATTGAAGAAGAAATCTTATGTCCACTTCAGGCTTCTACACAACCTGCACACATATGCACTTGCATTACCCACATCTGCTCACATGAACACACACACACACACACACACACACACATACACACACACAGATACACACATGTCCATCTGAAGGAACTACGAGTCTAGGACAGTGCTGGTGAGAATAGAAAGTGATTTTGGAGTTACTCTATGATGTTCTATGCTCCTTGCTTAGGCAACTTATGAAGGACCCTGGAGGATTCATGCATATCAATAATTGACCATTATAATTACAGAGCTTAGTAAAAATTTTGAAACCTTTATAAACCTTGGTAATTATTTTCTTAAGTGTTGGCTATTTCATGAGCCACTTCATAGGCATTAAGTGATTTCACCTTCATGACTGAATGAAGTATGTCATGCTATTTTCCCATTTTATAGATGACAGAGGTAACATGTGACAAACAGATAACATATGACATATAAATGCCTTACAGATGAGATCAGGCATGTTCAAGGTGCTATGGTCATAGACATAATTGCCTTATAAAGGTAGATACTTGGCCTTATTAAATAGTAAGTAATAGAACCAGAATTTAGACTGGGCTCTGTCTGAAGGGGCATTGATTTTTAATGTAAATTTTTGGCAGGCTGTGTTTATTTGTGTGGGAGGGCTGCTTGTGTGTATGCATGTGGAGGTCAGAAGTTGATATCTAGGTTCCTTTTCATTTACTTATTTATTTATTTATTTTTTTATTTTTGGAGACAGACACAGAGAGAGACAGAGAGATAGGGAGAGGCAGATAGAGAATGGGCACACCAGCAGCCTCTCAGCTGCTGTGAACGAACTCCAGATGTGTGTGTCCCCTTTAGGGCAAGTTTGGCATTGCGCCCTTGCATCACTTTGCATCTGGCTAAGCATGGGACCTGGAGATTGGAACCGGTGTTCTTAGGCTTAGCAGGCAGGTGCCTTAACCGCTAAGCCATCTCTCCAGCCCTCTTTTTCATTTATTTATTGTCAAAATCTACCTTATCCTTTATGGTAAGATATCTCATTGAATCTAGAGCTCAGTGATTTGGCTAGGCTTGCTAGCTAGTGAGCCTCAGGGCTTCCTTGTCTATAGGCATTACAGACAGGTTCAGTGGGCCCTGCACTGTACATGGGTGCTGGGATCTGAAACCACACCCTCAAGGCTTACCACAGCAAACACTTTATTCACAGAGCCATCTCCCCAGCCTAGAAGTTTAGTCTTTATCAATTGGTTCCAGAGCTTATTGTGGTACTGAATTGGGAATCAGAAGTGAAGAGGGAGTCAACTTCAGTGAACTGCTTCTGCTGAAGGTAGGGATGGGAGGGGAGATAAGGAAGTAGGGAGCTCTGAAACAAGCAATAAGAGAGGCCCTACCTTGAACCCCCCACCACCATACAAAAAAGAGAGAGAGAGAGAGAGGCCATTTTGCTTGTGGGCTTGACATTCATCAAGGTTGTAAATTGCTTTGTGTATACCCTTATGTTGTACTTTGGGTGTATGTCCCCACAACAGATTCAGGTGTTTTATTAAAATTTGCATTTCTAGTCACCTGGCTGGACAGGGTGTCACTGAGGTGTATCTGATTTTAGCCTAAAGGTATATAGAGAGATTTTTTGAGCTTTGCCTGGGTCCCTGATGCTGGCTGCCAGTTCCCTGTTGTTTGCTGCTAGTTTTTGCTTGCTTGTGATGGTGCTGGTGGGTGGTGATTTCTCTCTGTTCCATCTGTAAAAGGGGGCCAGCTTTTTTTTTCTTTCTTTCTTTCTTTCTTTCTTTCTTTCTTTCTTTCTTTTTTTTTTTTTTTTTTTTTTTAGAACTATCCATAGATCTGTAAGCTTCAAATAAATTCCTTCCTCCCTTAAGCTGTGTCCGGTTTGGATGTTCATCCCAGCAATGTAGAGATGTCTGCAACACCTCCCTAATCATTGCTCTCATTTTCTGAAGCAGCATAAGCAGGGACTATAAGCTTCTTTGAGAAAATATGACTAAACTTCTCCCCACACTTGTCACATCCATGCTTACATATTCTTACCCTAGCTACAGGTCTGAGAACTTTTGAGTATTTCCTCCCTATCTCCAAAAACAGTATGAGAAAATTTCATCTGAGGAGCTGTTGGGTTTTAGCCATCATTTGAAACATGGCTTTTGAGGTTTCAAATTGATTTAACAGCAGCTTGCACTCTTGAATGATTTCACCAGGGGCGGGGGGGAGATGCAATAAAGCCCATTCATCTTTTTTTCAAAAAGTAGTCCACCATGTTTAATTTTTCTACTGTCACACAGACATTGGGAATGCTTACGAGGATTTACTGAATGAGGAATAATTGTGAATCCATTTGTTTCCCTCCAACTTTTAGTACTATCACTAGCATACGAGGGCATTTTCAAAGTAAGATGGAGCTATGATGAGTTGACAGTGAGCCTTGTCAAGTCCTTTTTAATGGACTGCATAGTCTAAGTGTTATTTACCTGAAAAGAAAATAAATGTGATTTGTTGCTTGAGTCTAAATCTAGGTCCGGCACTAATGCTTTAGAACTTTTATTTCCTTCCTCTGTAATCTAGCATATGAACAGCAGAGGGCACTCATCAAACATCAGTGGAGTTAGATCCAGCCACCTTGATTTCTGCAATTTATTGGTGCTGTAGTAAGAAATTTCTTTTTCTTCGAGCCATTTTCTAACTGGAAGCAAACTATTGAAAGTGATGTGTACATTGGCCTCAGTAAACGGTTTATGGCTTTGAGATCATAATTTTCAACACATCTGCAAACTGAATTCTATGTACGATGCCAGAGGAGCTTCTCCCCACTAGGGACTGTTGAACAGAGGAATCAGGACTGATTGCCATGGAAATGCCCCCTTAAGTGTAAACGCTGGATTGTGTGTGTGTGGGGGGGGAAACTTGGCTTTATACTTTCTATGGATGGGAGAATGACCTTGAACTTTTGATCCTCTTACCTCTACTTCCCAAGTGATGGGATTATACGTGTGTACCACTGGGCCTGGTTTAGGTGGTGTCGGGGATTAGACAAGGGCTTTGTGCATGCTATATTTGCAGCTGAAATACTGGATTTTAAAAATTGAATACAAAAAAAGAATTAGAAGGGCTGGGAAGATGACTTAGCAATTAAGGCAGTTGCCTGCAAAGTGAATGGACCCAGGTTTGATTCACCAGGACCCACGTAAGCAAGATGCACAAAATGGTGCATGCGTCTGGAGTTCCTTTGCAGTGGCTGAAGGCCTTGGCACACCCATTCTCTCTCTCTCTCTGTCAAATAAATTAATTAAAAAATAAATTTTAAAAAGGATAGAAAGTATCTTAATTTTTATACTGATTCTAGCTTCAGGTAATAATTTGGGCATATGGAATTGAATAAAATGTTAAATTAATTATTTCTATTTGTTTTCACGTTTTTTTCCTTATTTTTAAATATAGTTTAAACTTTGTATTGACAATAGTCATACATATACAAAATTTACTATGTTCATAATCTTCTCTCACCACCCTTCTTTATCTTCCCTCCATTAACTCCTTTTCACTATTTTACTTTATTTTATTATTTATTATTTGAGAGACAGAAAGTGCACACCAGTGCCTCTAGCTACTACAAACAAACTCCTGACACATGTGCCACTTTGTGCATCTGGCATCATGTTTGTTTGGGGAATTGAACCTCGGTTTGTTTGGCTGTACTGGCAAGTGCCTTCTTAACCACTAAGCTATCTTTCTAGACCTCTTTTCACTTTTTAAACACGTGAATATTAGAATATTTAAAATTTTAAACTACTGGTGGGTTTTATATTTCTGCGGGGTAGCTTTGATCTCCATTCTTCTAAAACTCCAAGCTTGAGAAGTATTTCCCAGGCCTAGTGCTTATTAGGGGTCCTAGTCTGTGCTTTTGCTTTACCTTAGGCTTCTTCTGTTTCCAGTTATATCTAGAAGCCCCAAACATCCAAACCTTACTGTGGCATTGTAGGGGTTATCTAAAAACTACTTTTAGGAAGCCTATGGTGACGTGTGAGCTCTTATGCTCATTCCATTGGAGAGAGTCTTTAACTCGGAGGAGAAGCCATCTGACCTCAAGCAACATGACCAGAAAGAGGACAGATTTGACTAAAGGCAATATTGTCTTTGCTTTAGTGATGAGCTCTGTAAACAGAGCTTCCTGGGAAACAAACGTTCTCTACCCCTATAGTTTAGGCCTCAGGCTTTTACATAATAGTTTCTAATTTCTCACAAAAGCCCAACCAGTGTCATAATTGTCACCATGCTCCAGATGAAAGATTGAGACTTAGAAAGGTGGAGCTGCTAAGTTGGCAGAAGTGACCTTAGAAGCCAGCTTTGCTGGGCTTGCTTGGTGTTTGGTCTGCATGCGCGTGCCTGACCCAGCTAGCACCAGGCGTCTGGGACAGTGACAAGCAGGCAGTCAGGAGGGCTCAGCTCACTATCAGATGGTCGTTAGCTGTATCAATGAACCAAAGCAGGGAGCTAGCAGCTTGGGATCGGGACATCAGAACTGACAGCCATAGACAGCTGGATGAATCACAGTGTAGCAGGGGAGAAGGAGAGCGAGATTGTGTGCACATAACAGAAATCAGCCTCTTCTTTGCGGATCTTCAGAGATAAATGTTTCAATTGTTCTCACCTCTGGTTCAGGCCTATTTTCAGCCACAAAAGAAATGCTTTAGAACGATAAATATTCTGCTGCTTAGACAAAGTGGGTTCATTAGAAAGATAAGGCAGAAAAGAAAAGCTACAGAGACAACAGAATTTATCAGCATAGTTCAGACTCTGGGGCTTACCGCGGTGTCATTTTCTCCACCACTGGATTCCTGAAACAGCAAAGCCATCTTTTCTGTCATCACCCTACTGTTTTCTCCTGTAGAAGTCAGCAAAGTCGTAATTGTATTCATGGCATCTTTGTAATTTTTCAGGTTTTAAATGAGCCAGCCCCAAAACAATACAGATAAAACTGGGGTAGGCAACATAATATTCAGCCTGCTAAGAATCCATATGTGATAATGGCTGAGTTGATCACATAAATATGTATTGAGGGCTGACTATTGGGCAGATGCTTCCCAGACACTATTTAATCCTAATTCATCTTTAAGAGAGAACCCTGTATTTTTTCTACCTTACCAAGAAGGAAACTGAGGCTAGAAAAGTTTATGAAAATTATTTCAAGTCATAAAATTCAACAGAGTTTGGATTTCAAGCACTAGCTTACTCAAGAGCTTTGATATTACACTAGCCTGTCTTCTTAGAGAACATCTTATTGCCATTAGAAATGACATTAGCAAGCCGGGCGTGGTGGCACACACCTTTAATCCCAGCACTGGGGAGGCAGAGGTAGGAGGATCGATGTGAGTTCAAGGCTACCCTGAGACTAATTCCAGGTCAGCCTGGGCTAGAGTGAGACCCTACCTCAAAAAACAAACAAACAAACAAAAAAAAAAAGAAATGACATTAGCAAAATTATTTTCTTTCTCTGGCCCATTCCTTGAAAAGAAATGCAAAAGTCTATGTTGGTGAATCTGGAAATGAATGGGAAGCCTTTATCCACTTGATTCTTTCACTAACAAAAAATTGAAACCAAAATGTTAAGTGCATGTATTTATAAAGACCATTGCTTCCTGCTCACCTTGCATTTCCTGTTTGCTTTTACTTGTAGAAAGGAATAACTGAGAATAACCTTATCTGCTATAATTGGATTTTCGCCATCAGGTATGGTTTGCTAAAACTGTATTGTAGGAGAAATAATACACATTTTGAGTTTAGTTTTATAGAATCTATTTTCTGCAACCTTAGAGGTCTTAAATTTTATCTAGGAACCCATTATACTCAGCATTTTCAACCTGCATGTAACCTGCTATGAGAAAAATGGTTAATTTAAGAAGATCTTTCTAATCTTGTCTTCCACTCTTCAATGTGAATGTTCCCATGTACATTTACAGTTTTAGTCATCTTGAACTTTGTGTAAAACTTCCACAAATGCCCTTATCTACTAACTGCAGGAACTGGAGACATAATTTGGTCTCCAAAATCATTACCTGGGCACTTTTTGTCCTTTATGTTGTTTCAAGATTTTCATCATTTCTTTTAGAATAGATGGCTTTTACAAATCCTTTGTACAAGGCCCTAAACATCACACATATAATATTAAGTGGAAAGGAATGTCTTGGAGAAACTGCTTATCATGATTACCTTATTGCTAGATGAGGCTTGCCTCCAAGGAATACTGCTGAATTGGCCCCAGTCTGGGGATTGAGTTTTCAGGTTGGGGAAATTATTCGGCATATTAAATAGAGTTTGGGAGGAAAACAAGTTTCTAGTGATGGTGGAATCCATCTCCTAACTATAGAAATTCAAAATAGTTGTCTGTGATCCCACCCAGTTATGTTATGTTCATTTAGGAAGAATCATGAACAGAAAATGCAGTTCAAAAAAAAAGATTTTACATATTCTTTCTTTGTTAAAGAAAATCTAGGGGCTGGGGAGATGGCTTAGTGGATAAAGCATTTGACATGTGAGTGTGAGTACATGAGTTTGGATCCCCTGCACCCCTGGAAATTCTGGGTGGGTATGACAGACTTCCTGTAAGCCCAGTGCTTGGGAGTCAGAGACAGATCCCTGCGTCAAGCTGGATCTCTACACCAACCAAATCAGCAAGCTCTGGGCTCAAGTGAGAGATCATGCCTCAATAAGTAAAGTGCGGAACAATTGAGGAAGACACCTGATATCCACCTCTGACCTCCATGCACACATATCCCCACACCTGTGTCCTTATACATAAAAAAAACCCTGCATACAAACATGCACATAGCACACACACATACACACACATTCACAAGTACATACACAAATACAGCCTAATTTCTTTAAAACCGGAATGACAATCCCCTGAGGAATTAGGCAGATTTTTTATGATAGAAAATATAGAAAATAGTATTTGTTTGTTTTCTTTGTTTTTTTTTTGTTTTTCAAAAACCAGAGTCTTGATGTCTCTTCTTCATTCTCATTCAATCTTCCTGGAAACCCACTGGATCTACCCTCAGCACCCATCTCTGATATGATCACATCCCATCCAACTACTTACGTAAGACATGAGACCAAGCCGGTTTATTGTCCCTTCTAAACACCATTCTTGATTCCTACTTAACATCTCACTTTGACAAGATCTCTTGCAGCACTTTCATCCTCCATATGATAGAAGGTTTGCTATTTTTTACATGCCTTAATCTTATCATCAGCACTACTGACCAACATGTTATTTCTACATAATCCTGTTTGTCCTCAGTGCCTTTCCTTTCGTTTGTCCCTGTGACGTAAAAGTTTGTCCTTTCCATCTGTCAGTAACTCCCTATTTTTCATCCATTGCATTTCTGTTCCAATATACCTCTTCAAATATACCTCCCAAAATCGTGTTTAAAAATACCTCCTATTTTAGTTATTATATATGTGAAGCCACTGAAAAAAAAATGAGTTGCTTAAAAATATATTATTTTGCTCTTGAATCTGAAGTCTGAGCCTGGCTCTGAGGATATAGCTCTTATCTGTCATGTTCGAGTTTGGCTGAAGGTAGTGACCGAGAGTCTAGGGACCAGAAACATCCAAAGGCTTTCTCTCTCACATGCCTGGCACTTGGACTGAGAAGGCTCAACAGCTGTGACTCCTCGGGCATCTGTCTCCATCTCTATGTGGTTCTATCACGGGGTCTCTTCATCACAGCTGCTCCAGTTTAGACAGATTCCAAAAGCACAGGTGGAGAGTGAAATAGGGAGGTTGAAAGAAATAGAGTGTGAGAGTCAGGTAGAAGCCAAGGAGCCATTTGTGACCTCCTTTCAGATGTCACTCATGTGAAACCACGTCAGACTCTCTAGAATGAAGCAGATTCTCTCTGTTGGAAGCAAGTCACTAGGGATAGCTTGTGTTCATGCAGAGAATTAAATTCCATCATGGAGTGGGGGGATGTCAAAGAATTTGAAAACAATTTATGAAAAACAACACATTGCCCTAATGTTAACTCAGTCTTCTGCTGCCCTTTTCATCCTAGCCATTTATTATGTAGGATTGCACCAGTCCCGTTTCTTGCTAGAACATAAGTCTCCAGAGTGGAAGACTCCATCACCCAACTCCAAAACTGCTGGGCAAAGAACAGATGCTCCCGGGTACTTGATGGGTCAGTGCTAAGTTCATGAGCCTGTTTTCACTGCAGGACTCAGTGGACTCACTTTTACTGTTTTACTACTGGATTCATATGTAAAAGCATCTTAGAATTGTACAGATCACATGTCTCTCTGTTCAGTCAGTGCTAGACATTTTCCCTCATAGTATCCAACATTGCTGGTGTGGTGATTTTGAATGTAATGTCCCAAAGCCTCAGGTGTTTGTGAGTAAATTTCCTACTTAGTCCTTACCTAGTAGGGCATTTGGGAGGTGGAACCCTGTTGGAGGAAGTATTCCACCAGGGATGGGCCTTACTATTGAGTTTAGCTCTGTGTATGTTCAGAATTAGCTCATGCTTGCTGGTGCCACCTGCTCTCTCTCTGCTATGATGCATGCTGGAATAAACCAGCTTCTTCTACCATGATGAAGCTTCCACTGATATCTATAAGCCTGAAACAAACCTTTTCCTCCCATCAGCTAATTGTGGTTGAGTGCTTGTCCCTGCAATGAGAAGAGAAGGTAGTTGCAGAAGGTGGTATGTTTAATACACACTAAATATTTCATATGTACTATTTTATGTAAATGTCTAGAAACCTTTGAGGTTGGAATTCTGTCTGATTCCAAAGCAGAAACTCTCTGTCTTGCTGCATGTTGTAATTTGATTATTTATATTGGGAAGTTGGAGAGAAAGCAAGTTTGGATGAATATATACTATAGTAGATTAACACTTCTTTTTCAATTCTAAGCATTAGCTTGGAGAACTAGGCAAGTTTCATGCACACAAATGGAAGCCTTGGTTACCACTTTCTCCTTCTGGTATAAATCATGTATTGTAAGAAGCAGCGTCCAGGCCTTGGTTATTTTCCTCTTTTAGACTCACTGTGTGGTTTTTGTAGACAATACATGGAAAGATGGTTAGTGATTAGAGGCACTTGCTTGCAAAGTCTGACAGCCAGGGTGCAATTTCCCGATACCCATGTAAATCCAGATGCATGGGGTGGCACATGAACCTGGAAATCATTTGTAGTTTTAAGAGACACTGCCATGTCCATAGTATGTTCCTCTCTTTCAAATAAATAAACAAAAATATTCTAAAAGAAGAAGTCCCTTAACAATACCTTCAATAAATCCCTTAACTTTAACGTTTCTGCATCATGTTATCATATGTTATGGTTTAGGTATTTCTCTTACAAACAACGTTGTAGCTTTCTGTTTTCAATTTTTTTGTATTTTATTTTTGTTTATTTATTTTAGAAAGTCAGAGAGGCAGATGAGAGAGAGAGACAGAAAGGGAGAAAGAGAGAGATGGACATACCAGGGCCTCCAGCCACTGAAAATGAACTCCAGATGCATGAGCATTTGGCTTGCATAGGTCCTGGGGAATCCAACCTGAGTCCTTTGGCTTTGAATATAAGTGCCCTAACTACTACTACATCACTCCAGCCCAGCTTTTTGTTTGTTTTTTTCCTGACAGACTTACTAGTTTTAAAACAGTAAATTTTATTCATTTATGTAAATTTGAAAAGAATAAAGAGTTCTGGCAAAAAAAAAAAGAAGAATTTGGGCTGGAGAGATGGCTTAACTGTTAAGGTTCTGGCCTACAAAGTCGAAGGACACATGTTCGATTCCCTAGCACCCACATAAGCCAGATACACAAGACTGCATGTGTCTGGAGTTTATTTGCAGTGGCTGGACGCCTTGGGTGTGCCCATTCTTTCTCCCTCTGTCTGCTCTCTCTCTCTCTCTCTCTCAAATAAATAACCTGGATCAGCTTGAGTTGCTGGCATACCTGATAGGGAACTTGAGGCCCAGACAAAAATAGGGGTAGAAGGGGTTGGGAGGAAGGTTGAGGGCAAATAAACACAAAACTAATATAAAAAAATAATAAAACCAAAATGAACTGGTATCATAAAAACCTTTCTCCCTAAAGGTAGACTAAAAGATTTAACCCTCAACAGGAGTATAGGGGTAGCATATGGAAAGAAGGATCATGGAGAGGATGGGATGAAGCCTAACTTTAAATTTTTTAGCTCTGGGCTATAACTCCCAGTACCAGAAATCATTGCTACCCACGTTGAGCTATAGACTGGTGAGACCTATGAGGTACCCCAAACAAGACAGGCTTCTGTCAAAGCACTTGATTACTCACCTGAGGTGAAAGGTAAGACCCTATTGCTGAAGACACATATGCTGCTGACACAGAACACGGAGAGACCTGGCTGGAATCAGCAGGAGAGCCAATCCCCAGATAGTTAGCCCATCTAGTGCTGGAAAGTGCTACATGAGCTACTGGGTGAAAGTGGCCAACAACCAACAATGGTGTGAGCAAGCAGGGGTTTAAGCTACTCAGAAGCAACCAGCCTGACAAAAAGTACACTCCAGTGCAATGGTGATTAGCTAAGAGATCTGCTCAGTAGAAAAAGCCCATATCTTGAAATGGGAACCAGGTCAAAATCTTATGGAGACACAGATTATGGTCTCCATTGACAAGTTCCCACTAATCTTTGACTAAAAGAGGTCCTTTACCCCAAATAACCCTAATTAATAACTCATCCTATTTAACCTATGCTGATTTCACTCTGTGTTGGAGAATGTTTGTCTTTTTCAGAAGGTAGCAAGACCAGAGGATTATAGCCAAAGCCCAGGTGAAATCATAGAGGAATTGGAGAGATGAACCACAGCACTGCTGCCATGGTGCGCCTGACATTCAGCACCAGGAAGAAGGAGACAGACACTGAGGATACTCAACACCTACCAAAGCAGAGATCCAGAGGCTCCTCAGAGCTCATCATTTAGTAGACTGAATACATACCCTCTATGGATCAGGGCATTTTGCAGAATAGAGAGTGGAAAGATTGTAAGAGCCACAGGTTGGGGCATCATACCCAGTGGCATTGCCTCCCTCCAGTAAGTGACTGCTGCTTCCACAACGCATAACCCACAATCCTATGGGGAATACCTGAAATCCCACTGAGGTGAACCTCTAGAAGAATGCGGGCAGGGAGGAGGGAAAAGATGGTACCAACACATGATGTAACTATACAAAGTATGTTCTTAAGTAAAAAGTAGAATAAGGGCTGGAGAGATGGCTTAGCAGTTAAGGCGTTTGCCTGCAAAGCGAAAGGATCCCAGTTCAACTCTCCAGGACCCATGTAAGGCAGATGCACAAGGGGGCGCATGCATCTGGAGTTTGTTTGCAGTGGCTGGAGGCCCTGTCATGACCATTCTCTTTCTCTCTCTCAAATAAATAAATAAAATATATTTTAAAAATAGTAGAATAAAATAATTTTAAAAAATAGGATAATTTTTATCTCAGAGGCAACAATGTCAATTAGAAGATTCCCCCCCCCAAAAAAAAAAAAAAAAAAAAACTTTTCAGGATCATCCTCCTCTTGTATGTTTATTTCATCCTTTGGAAGTCAGTGTAGTGTTTGGGTAATCATAAACTGTGTGCTGGAAGAATAGCTCAGTGGTAGAGCACTTGCCTAGCATGCACAAGACCCTAGGTTTGATTCCCCAGTACTGCAAGAAAAAAATGTTATTGAAGTGAATCCATCAGTATTCTGTTCTAATACTTGGAGTATGACCTTCATGTTTATTTATTATATGCCCTTTCTTTCTACTATACAATGATAAATCCAAGAGATGTTTTCTTTTTTAATGAAAACAATTTTTATTTGTAAAATGTATGTAATAATGTAAAAGTGGATCTTATACATGTACAATGAAAAGTAATATCCCCCCCCCAAAAAAAAAAAAGAACTGTGTAATTGAAAAATCCCTACAGGGATTACAGTGCATCCAGCCTGCAATGGCTTGGCCAGTGTTTCCTGTATGCTGCTTAGCTGGGCACCTTACTTTTGACCATACTTCCCTTAGAAGAATCAAGGCTATCTTCTTAGTCTGTTACCTTCTTTCTCTAGGGACATCTTATGTTGTTAGTCTCCCTTAAAAAACATTGAAGGTTTCTTACAAATAAAATGTTTATTGATGAATAATTCACATAACATCTAGTTTGCCCATATGCATGATTCAGCAGTGGTTGGGGCAGCATCATTCCTCCGTGAGACTGTCACTGCTTTAGAACACTGTTGACATTCTTATGCATGTCTGCAATATATTTTGATCATATACTCACATACGACTATCCATTTAGATTCTCTTGAAGACTGGTGCCTGTCTACAAATAAGACATGTATGTCAGCTCTGGAAAACAGACTGTATTTGTGGTGCAGATGGCTGGGTTCACAACATTTATTTCTCCTCCACCTCTAATCTTCCTTCATCCTCCTCCTGTCTTCTCCTTCTCCTCTTCCTTCTCCCTCCTCCTCAGTCTTCTTCCTTAGTGCTAAGGTAGACGACATTCTCCAGCCTTCTGTATATAAGGTCAGGTGTGCTGTGGCCTAAAATGTTAGGTGTCACTTCCTATCTTTAAACTATCATGTTCTTCTCATGTACAGTAAGCTCTTATAGACTTCTAGTAGATTAGACAAATCTAGAAGCCATTTGAAGATTATGGAACCACAGATTGAAAGACTTCATGTTTCTTTAGTTGTTTGTGTGACATATGAATATAGTAAGTGTGTGATCATGTGTGTGCAGTGTGTGCACATATAGTGTAAATTTGTGTATGAGGATTCCCTATGCATGCTTGTGAAGGTCGGAAGAGAACACTCAGTGTCCTATTCATCCCTCTTTTGTATTGTTTCCTTGAGGTGGACTGTCTCTTGCTTTTCAATCAGACTGTCTGACTAGTGATCCCTTAGCAATTCCCCTGTCTCTGCCCAAACCTAGGACTAGAGTTACAGACATGCTTAGTCACATCTGACCTTTTACATGGATAATGGAGATCAAATTTAGGCCCTGTCAGTTCCTCACGTTTGTAAGGCAAGTGCTATTACTCACAGGCCATAACCCCAGCTGCAGGAGTTCATGTTGTAATTTATTGCAAAAAGGAGAGCTACATTTTTATCAATAGGAAAAAATAACCTTCTAATATGAATCCTTAAGATTCCAGAGTTTAATCCACAAATAGTTAGTAACAGAATTTTGTTCATGTTGGTAGCATGACCCAAATGTTGACTTAGTAATAAGTTAGAATTTTATTTTATTTTATTTTATAAAATTTTAGTTTTCTAGAAATATGAGATAGATATTCTCATATGTATATGTAAGGACAAGTTCATTGGTATCTTTAAAAACAATTAAATCAGGAAAAATCCTCTATCCTTCAAATGAATGCAAGGCATAGGAGTCTTTTATCTAAAAGAGCTTTCAGACATTCCTTTTATTGGGCATAACCTATTTAACAGGAATAGCTCAGAATCCTCACTTGACCTAAGAGTATATGTTCACCTATTGCTCTGTCTGAAATTTTCACATTATGCTTCATTGGGAAGGCAATGGGCTTTGCAATGAAATTGACAACAAAAGGAAAAATGATGAGGAAAATTACCTTACTCATCTGCCACAGTACTCTTGATTTCCCAGTGTAATTTTACGGTTCATTATAAAAGGGGGGAAAGTTTGACCATTAACTCTAGTCGTTGTAGATTGTACTGATACATAGCACAACTTGTTTGAAGCACACTTTGCTTTTAATGAAGCCATGGTAATTGTGTGCTTTTAAAGCATCATCAGTTTCCATCAGTTTCACCCCTGCTGGGGTTACATGTGGGTAAAATGCATAAAGGTCATCAGACACGGTGTAACGTGCATCAACTGTAAAATAGTGAAGGGTGTTAAAATTATAAAACAGTGACACAAGCGATTTTCTGAGTTATTGCTTGACATAGCATGAGATTTGACTGGGTAATTGTGGTAAATAGCCCTGCTGTTATAGATGTCATGATAAATCTGATAGGGGTCAGAAAACATAACAACTTTAATCATCCATTAGCATAGATGAGCACTACTCAAAACATTATAAGCAATGCTCCCTCTTACAATTGTAATTCTCTATTCCACCAATGTCCCCAAACTTCAGCTCCCGAAAGTACACTCTTTTGCTCTAAACACTCCAGTTGCTCAACTGTGGAGAATCAAGTCTCTAAAAGAAGACAATATTTTAAGTGGAAATTCATCTAGAAGTGTGTTTTTTTTTTTCTTTCAAAACCATAGTTAGTAGCTACTTATATTTGAGAGGATCAAAAGTGAATAAAATTAAAAGTTCACATTCTCAGTCACAAAATCCACATTTAAAATATTCACTAGCTTCAGAGGTTAGGACTCTTTGTTAGACATGGGAGAACTCTACCATGTTTCCATCAATTCAGAAGGCTTATAAAGAAATGGACTTTCAATGTGGTAGCCATGAGCTACATACAAATGATTATTGAATATTTGGGGCCTGGAGAGATGGGTTAGCTGTTAAGAGCTTGCCTGGGAAGCCTAAGGACCCCAGGAACCACGTAAGCCAGATGCACAAGTTGGCGCATGCATTTGGAGTTCCTTTGCAGTGTCTGGAGCCCTTGGCGTGCCCATTCTCTCTCTATCTATGTGCCTCTTTCTCTGTCTGTTTGTGGCTCTCAAATAAATGATTAAAAAATATTAAAATGCTTAAAAATTTTTAAATAAAAGAATATTGATCCATGGTGGGCCCAAACTGAGATTTATTATGATTTGAAGATATATACTAGATTTAGAAGGCACAGTTCAAAATGAATATGAAAAAAATGTCTCAAGAATTGTATAGGCTATTTACATGTTGAAGCAATAATTCTCCCTCCTGTACATATGCTATTAATAAAATATTTAAATTCATTTATTCCATTACTTAAAAAAATATATCATAATTTAATCCCAGCACTTGGGAGGCTAATGTAGGAGAATTCCTGTGAGTTCAAAGCCATCCTGGGCTTCAGAGTGAGTTCCAGTATATATATCTTAACAGCTAGCAAACTAAAATAATGGGATCTAGTTACTAGGAGATTTTACAGATGTAGCTTCAGTACATAGTTCCTTTGGACTGCAATGTGACAAAGTCTATTTGATAATGATTACTAGTGCAGGTGGGCTTGTTAACTAACTGCATCAGGAAATCTTTATAGTAAAAAACCACGTAGGGCTTGGAGGCTCTTGGGAGGTAGCTCACTAAACAGAGGAAGTATCACTGTTAGTGTAGGAATCTAGAACATAGAGGAAATAAGTAAAAATTAAACCATGTAGTGATTGGGTAGGCAAAGCTAGGCTGGTTTCAAAGGGTTTTACTTCAAGATTTGACTGAAAAACAGATATTTCTTATAGCTTTGCAAACTATGAAGTCAGTATAAATGTGGAATGATTTTGAAAACCCCTTAATTCCTGATCTAGGATAGAGATTGAGGCTCTGTGTGTGTGTGTGTGTGTGTGTGTGTGTGTGTATGTGTGAAAGTGACTCAGATATTTCATCCCAAAGTGGGATTCTGTATTCTTACTAACACAATTCTTTAGCACCAGTCCTTTCATTATCAAAATATATCTTTGACAGTTCATTTAAAATTCATATTTCTTGAACTACCCTTAAATTTCTGATGTGATATATAACTATGTGACTTATAGTAACATGTCTGATGACTCTCTGATCCTCACTGTGATCACACATACACACTTTGATTTGCTCAGAGTAGTTGCTCAGCCTGGAATACTTTCTTTTCCTACTCCAGTAGAAATCCTTTGAGCTGACTTCAAATATCGCAACATCTTTTAAAGGCTTGGTTCCCTACATTCAAGCAAGTATAAAATTATTTTAGAACATTTTCTCTTGACCTTCCCTGGTAATAGGAGCATTTATGTTTTAGTTCATGTTTATGTGGTTTTGGGACATGGGCTTTGCTCTACATGTGTTTAGCTCATGGAAACAAGAAGTCATGCTTTGCCTTCATAGCCACACTCCTGCACCTTTAAAACAGTTCATTTCTCATGGTAGGTTTCAAAAAAAAAAAAAAAAAAAAAAAACAGCAAACAACAACAAAAAAAAAAAAAACCTCTGGTGATTGAATTATTGTTCTTCCATTAGGAATGCCACTATGTTAGGAATGAAGAAAAATGGTGCATGTAAGTTAGGCCTAAACAGATGCTTCAACATCCCCATCATGTTCTCTTCACAAACACAGCTCTAGGTAACACACTGTTTATGCACATATAGATGAAATGATGTCTAAACCCTTTTCTCAAATGTATTTGGATAGTGAATGCCTCACACCAGAGTTTCAGTAGGCTTGTGTACAACACACACACACACACACACACACACACACACACACTCACTACTATTATGGTATCAGAAATCCATTTTTGTTTATAATAACAAGCTATATTATATATAATAACAAGCTAGCACATGCAAATGATTATTGAATATTTGGGGCTTGAAAAGATGGCTTAGCAGTTAAACGCTTGCCTGTGAAGCCTAAGGACCCCAGATACCACCTAAGCCATTTGCACAAGGTGGGACATGCATCTGGAGTCATGAATGAATGAAAAGTCCATGGCTCGCCTCATTTACCAAGTATGTGTTTTGGGAACTATCACCTTCTCTACATTTTTTATTTAATATATAGATTACTGGGGTCAAAAAGACACCTCATGCTTATTTCTGCTCATCTAAATATGGTGTGTGTGAACAATGATAATAACAACAACAATAATGTCTTTGAAAGTACAAATTTTAGAATGAGTACTACTTAATGTCATATAAAATTAATCAAATCAATAGTGTATTTTAAAAACTAACAAATGATAGGTAAGTATAAAAACAAAATCTTCATTTTATTTATTCTACTTTATTCTTTGCTGCCTGTGTAAATGTATGTCTATATGAGTCTAAAATATAACAGTTTTATTAAAAAGCATGATTTAAAAAAAAATAACCAAAAATAAAACAAAAGAAACCAACAAATAAGAAAAATAAATACAAAAGTTATAGATGTGATGAATTTTTCATAATGAAGGTTAAAGAAAAGGTAACATTTTTCGATGAGTGTGGTGATTTGAATGCATGTCCCACATTGACTTGGGTGTTAAAATGAAACTTGTGAATTGGATCTCCAGCCACCTGGCCTGAGGAGGTATCACTGGGGGAGAATTTGATTCCATCCCAAAGGTGTGCAGAGCAGACTGAGCTCTGGCAGATTTTAATGCTTGCTGCTTTTTGGTGTTTGCAGGCTGGTGGTTGTCTGCTTTCTGTTTGGATTAGTGAAAGGGGACCAACTGCTTCTGCCATTGATAAAACTTCTCTGAGGTCTGTAAGCATGAATTAAATACCTTCCTCTCATAATCTGTATCTCATTTGGATGTTTATCCCAGCAATATGAAACTCTCTACATCAATGGGAAATGTTTTCATACAAAAAGTTTATAACAATTTTTGAAAATTGGAAACCAGATAAAGAAAAAAAAATAGTGGGTTAAACTACATTGCAAAATTATTCTGAAAATTAAAACCTAAAGAAAGATGTTTGGTAGGTAGTAGGTTCAATCTAAGGTGTTGAAAACAATTGCCCTTCAAGGTGAGAGTTATTAGCATCATGTCATAGGCAGCATGATGGGGCCCTGAATGGGGAGGGAAGGAAGGAAGTAGCAAGAAAGCGAGAGAAATAGAAAGAGAGATAAAGACACACACACACACACACACACACAATTTGCAATCTCAAGGAAGAAAAGGAATTCCTTGCTCTTGTAGGTTTCCAAGGGAAGAGGAAGGTTCTAATCCACTCGATTTAGACCACATGCAACATGGCAGGAAGGCACTAGATATAACCCAAGGCCATAATTCAAGAAGTCCTTGGACCCCCAGCCACAAGGGCTGGGTTTTCCTTCTGTAGTACAGTTGAGAGTATTTTAGACTATGAGCTTGCCCATTCTGAGTAAAGAGCTACTGCTCTGGATGGGTGTGGCCAGAAATGCCATGATCTCTCTCCTCTCTCGCCCCCTGTGTGTGTGTGTGTGTGTGTGTGTGTGTGTGTGTGTGTGAGAGAGAGAGAGAGAGAGAGAGAGAGAGAGAGAGGGGCATTGTTCTCCATACTTTGTTAAAAATCATCAGTTTGGGGCTAGAGAGATGGCTTAGGGGTTAAGGAGCATGCCTGCTAAGCCTAAGAACGCTGGTTCCAATCTCCAGCGGTTCCAATCTCCAGGTCCCACGTTTAGCCAGATGCAAAGTGATGCAAGGGTGCAAGGCTGCACTTGACCACAAAGGGGAGCATGCATCTGGCAGCTGCTGGCTTGCCCATCTCTGTCTTCCTTTCCCTCTCTCTCTCTCTCTCTCTGTGTCTCTCCAAAAAAAAAATAAAATAAAATAAATCATCAGTTTGTCAGGCCTGGTATTACAGGATTGTGATTCACCAGGTTTAGAAAGAGGTCTAGCACACTCTTTTCTTTTGCTTTTACTCAGTATCTTGATGATTAAAGGAACATTTGAGAAAGACTAGCTCAGACCTAGATTTATACTTCAAAGAGTGCAAAAATCACCAACAGGCTTGTTGAAAAAAGCAACTTGTTGGTCTCACTTCTCATGACTCTTGTTTAGCATATGTAAAGTAGTGCCAGTAATATGAAAATTTAATGTGAATTGGCAAGTAACTCTGTTGCAGGTCCACAGACCACAGTCTGAGAAATACAGGTCTCAAGCATCCATTTGGAGAGTGCATGTCTTATATAGTTTGTGCATGTTGATTCATCAATTAAAGAGGACAGGAACACCTGAAAATTGCCAAATCAAACAGAATTTCCCTATGAAATGGGGATTTTGTTCCATATCCATAAAGGATTCCTTATTTGAAAATGATCAATGAATTTATTTGCTAATAAATTAGTTTATTTCAGCCTTATTTCACTTTCTTTGATATTTTGTTATTTCCAATTCATTGCACAAATGTTTACAGAATTGCTACAGGCTGCAGGTGAGTCACTGGGTAGCTAGCACTGAACCAGTAGATAGGGCTCATAACCTCTTGAAATCCACAGGAGAGGTGGGAGTTATGATTACCTATAGCAAAGAAAGAACCACTCTACATTATACTGGCTTTAAAGCAGAAGCCATCAATTCTGCTCAGAAATCTGCACCTTGGGTGGGGTAGCAGGTCAACCTTTCCGTGTCACGATATCCACTTGGATCACTAACTGTAGCTGAAGGAACTCTTTCCAACATGCTGGCTATTCACTTGGTGTTGACTGTCGCCTGGGAGCTGAGCCAGGGCTGTTAGCTGGGTCCTTGCTTACTTACCATGTGCCTTTTTCTCAAGCTTATAAGGGTTGTTGGGCTTCTGGTCCATGGGCTTGATGTTGTCAGTTAGTTTTCCAGCAGAACACAGCATGGATGGTGAGAAGTCCTTTCAGTGAAGCCTCTAACGTCACGTCTCTCCCGGTGAATTCTATCAATCAATCAAGTCACTAAAGCTGCCCACTCATTGCACAAGGAACTAGCCTGTATGTTTTAATGGGAGAAACAATAAATTTGTGGCCATCTTAAAACTTATCACAGGGTGAGACAGATATTTAACATTCTGGGTGTGGTGGGTCAGGCCTGTAATCCTAGCACCTGGGTGGTAGAGGCAGTAGGATCACTTTAAGTATGAAGCCAGCTTGATCTGCATCACAAATTTCAGGCCAGCTATGACTACATAGCCTTGCCTCAAAACAAACAAAAGAAAATTGGAAATTAACAAAAGATACTGATAGCAAGTACTCCTAAGGAAGAGTATATGCTACTTTGAAAGCATAAAACCAAGGGAGATAATTAGGAAAGGACCCCTACGGAAGCCATATTAAATAGGAGACAGGATTCAAGTCATAGGGTTACAGTAAAATGCAAGAAGATGGTCATTAGAAGACAGGTAAGATAATTAGGGAAAAGAAATGAGGGCAAAATGGTCCAAGCTATTTTTAATCATCAGTTGCTTTATCTGTCAGTTGACATTTTCAACTCTTATCTCTCATTGAACTTGCACGGGAATCCTAGGTGACAAGTATTCCCATTTTATACAAATGAAAAAAGAAGAGTTTGCCTGGATCACACAGCTAGGGAGTGCCAGAGTCATATTTTAAATGTTTTAGGGCTTCATTTTACTCAAGAAGTTTTAAAGGATGGATGTCCTTAGAGCAAAGGCAATCGCAGGAAGGGGCCAAGACTGGCCTAGAAATTCCAACAGAGGGAGCAGATACACAAGGAGAAACTTAGGCACAGAGTAAAACAGAAAAAGCACCAAAGACACAGTTCATGTCCATACCCCTGACTCTGGTGGAGAGTTGTAATTTCTTTCACAGCAGAGTTTTAAACGAGATTGAAAAATAACAGCTGGATTCCTACTTTTAAGTGAGAAAGGGCAGTCTTTCTTTTTGATTGGGTTCCATTTTTCCTAACCATATATATTTATTTATTTAAAGCCCAAAAGCATCCCATTTCTCTAGGAACAGTGGACATTGGAACTTCTCAGAGGCAGACAGGATTTACTAAATAAATAATACTCCTGTAAATAAACCTTGAAAGGTGTATGTCACTGGTGTAGGTGTTTTTTCAGGTCTGGTGACAGGGCAGTGAATGTATTACCTAGGTGACATGTGTTGTATGATCTATAGGAGCTACAGATGTAATACTTCATCTAGACCAGCATTATATACCATCAGGTTGGTGTGGTTCGATGATGTATTACTTGGTAAAATAAGGTTAGCTGTCAAAAACTCATTCCAGAGAATTGAAGGTTTGGCTGGGGAAAAAAATCATTTCAGGCCTTAAAAAATACATTTTTCATTTGAGTGGAGGGAGTGATGACACAGCTGGTGCCAAGAGGCTTGAAGGCCCCACAAACCCTGGTGAAAATTACATCTTTCAACACAGACAACTCTGGGGAAAAAAAGACAAAGGCCAAATCAATAAAGCCAGAGCTCTTCTGGTTTGGGGTTTTTGTTGAAACGGATCACATACAGTTGGAAATGGGCAACATGGATGACGGTCAGTAACTTTTCACTGCTGTGTACCTGAGGTCACATAAGCTATAAATTTTTTTAGAGTAGGCATTTCATGATACTAAATTTTCATAACAAACATCTGGAATTAGGATTTTGTTCATGACTAGAAAACATCCTATTGTGCAACCCTATTTATGGATGCTTTAACAGCTGTTATTTTACAGAGTGATAATATATTCTAAAATGATATTTAATACTGATATTTAAGATTCTGTTCTTAAACGTGTGTCATCTGCAAATTTAAAAAAATCTTCTAATGTTTTATTTGTTTTCAGATGCGCTGACTAATCTTGGAACTTGATTTACATTTGTTGCTATATTCAGGTTTTAGATTCACCTATTTTTAATTTCTACCTGAGCCTAACATTTTAATGACAATCTGATAATCCAATATGGGACTACAGGGAAAATGAATACTGAAAGTAAAGCAAAACAACAGAGAGAAACAACGAAAAACAACAAAAACTGGGGGAGATCACACTGAAGAGCTATTACTTTTAAAAAACAGAAGGAAGTTTTCAGGAAGTTATCAAAATTTAGAGTTGGGCTCTAGGTTTGCTGAATATTAAAAGACACATGACAAAGAAAGGACATCTATGCATCACTTGGGTAACTTTCTGCTCACAGTACTAAGACAGACCATGTCATTCGCTATGAGAGTACAGTCCTTGAAATGTTCAATATGCTGATTGTGAAGCCAGAACTTATATTAAAAGTTCAATATAAGTAGACACATAACATGTAATATTTTATTTTTCAAGTGTTGAGTGATTGAAAGTAGGTTTAAGTTTCACATGCAATTGTCCCCCTACTTACTGAGACTGCATAGTTTTGCTATATATGTTTGGGGTCAGTTTGTATTTGCTTAAGGGAGAGTGAGGGAGTGATCCAGTGAATTACCTGATGGTGAATATAAAGAAGTCATAAACTCAGAGTATTTAAATCAGCCCATGCACTGTTAGTAATTTAAGCCTTAAGATAATTTTCCCATTAGTAAGAGCATAAATCATAATTATTTTCTCAAAATGTGATTGCTTGTGGGGTTTCTCACCACATATTTGCCTAAAAAAATACAGTCCCATGAAAGGAAGGATTTAAAATGTATTAAGAATATAAGCCTGGAGGACCTCAGAAGTGTCACCGTTAAACACAAAGGCAGTGAGGTTGGAGGGAAACATTTTTAAATTGTTTCAAGCCAAGAATGGGTCAAGGAAGGAGTGGGAGTCCCATTGTGGGAGGACAAAGTGGCTTGAGAGCAGACTGGATTGGAGGACATGAGAAATGCTGGGACAGTCTCCCATGAAGATAAGGAATTTTGAGTTATATGAGGTAGAAAAGAATATCTAAATCAGAATGTCTTCTAAGAAACTTGCATAGAATTCCCAACACAGTAATCCAGTGAGCATATGTAAAATCTCAGGCCAGAAAGTGGGCCTTTCATCTGCCTAGTACTAACAAGTATTCCCATCCTGACCTCTTCATCTAAGATTTATGATGTAATCTGAGCATAAATCTACACATGAGCCAGAGAGATGATGGCTGTCACCTTCGTCAGCAATGGAAAGAATAAGTGGGGGAAAGATAATACAGAGTTACAGGCTGTAAATAATAAAATAATACAGAATACACTTCAGGAAAACATAGTTTAACTCTTCTTATGTTTACACGAAGAATGTGATGCTTACTTTGTATGTGAGGGAAAAGGCAATGCCTTTAAACTCCCATCCTGAGCTCATGATTGATGTCTCCATAGCAAATAACAGAAAACATATAATAACTTTAGTTCAAAGCACAACAGATTCATTTAATCAAAGCTTTATATACATTGGACCCTTCAGAGTGAAGGACTAAAGGCTCAGAGAGGGCGATTTTTGTGTGTAAGTTCAATAAAACACAGAAGTGTGTAGACATACCTGTAACAAGGTATGGTCCTCTAGCTGACTAGGGGGTGGGGAAGTGGGGGTTTCTCCAAAGCTTCAATTCAAATTCTCCATGGCTTTTCCATACGTGCTTTTCCCATAGGTATGCACAAGACTCCTGGAAAAACCTTTTTTTTTCTTTTCTTTAAAATTTTGAGCATTTATGCTTGTGGTGTTTATACATGTTTCTGTGAGTATATTTGTGTAGGAGGCCATAGTTTGACATTGGGTATTTTTAATCTGAGCCTTATTTTTCAAGACAGCTTTCATCACTGATCCCAGAAGTCCCTTATTTGGCTGGACTAGCTAACCACCAAACCCTAGGGATGGCCCGTCCTGTCTCTGCTTCCTCAGGGCTAGTACTACTGGCAGGCATGAGTGAGCACAGCTTTTATGTGAGTGCTGGGGAATGAACTCAGCTCCTCATGCTTGCTCCACTAGTGCTCTACCCCTTAGCCACCTCCCACCCCCTCTGAAATCTTATATAGAATCCAGAAAGCTTACTATAAGATAAAGTAGGTTATAGAATTTCTAGTGTCAAACAGGTGGGGAAGATGAATATTTATATGCTTTCTGGCTGAACATGGGAAAATGGAATTCTAGTTTCTGTAGTTTCCCTATAGGAGAGAATCTAAGCAGGAAACAGAATGGTAGAAACAGGGAGAGTCTTTGCGTCTTGGGCTGATCATGAGCCCTTCACTTTGAGGCAAGGTTTTCTGAATCCTATTCACTTGAAAGGAGAAAGTTTCAGGTACAAACATCTCTCATTAGATTCCTGTGTGTTTCTGGAAGGGTGGGAAGCTGACTAACAGTATTACTTAGAATGTTTCATGGACTGTACCAGAGAAAATCATTTGTTTTATTCATCTGTTTCAATTATATTTAAAAAAAATTAAAGTATATGTCATGCTAAAAATGTGGACAACCATAGTTTTAAAAATTAGTTAAGGGCTAGAGAGATGGCTTAGTGGTTAAGCTCTTGCTTGTGAAGCCTAAGGACCCTGGTTCAAGGCTTGATTCCCCAGTACCCACATAAGCCAGATGTACAAAGGGGCACATGCCTCTGGAGTTTGTTTACAGTGGCTGGAGGCCCTAGTGTGCCCATTCTCTCTCTCTCTTTCTCTCTACCCCTTTCTCTGTCTGTCACTCTCAAAAAATAAATAAAAATAAACAAAAAAATTAGTTAATATTTGCTGAGCATACTAACACAATTGAAGTCAAAATAATCAGGAAGTTGAGTTTAAAAAATATTTTATTTATTAATTTATTTATGAGAAAAAGGCAGATAGAGTGAGTTTTGAAACCATGGGAATACTGGCCCAAATCTCTCTTTATAGCCCTGATATTATCCTTTTTTTTTTTTTTTTTTTTTTTTTTGGTTTTTCGAGGTAGGGTCTCACATTAGCCCAGGCTGACCTGGGATTCACTCTGTAGTTTCAGGGTGGCCTCGAACTCACAGTGATCCTCCTACCTCTGCCTCTGAAGTGTTGGGATAAAAGGCGTGCACCGCCATGCCTGGCTTATCCATATTCTTTACCTATTGATCTGACATAAGGTGCAGGGCGCTTGGAGAAAATGAAATACAGGCACTCTTGTTGAATATCTGCTGAGAAGTTTACAGTGGTGATCATGTAGCATTGAAAGAGTGATGGAGTGATTCTGTGCAGAAAGCAAGGTTCTCCTGTAAAAGTTCCACACCCAATGTGGTGGTTTGAATGTAAAGTGTTCCCATAGCCTCATATGTTTTGAATACTTGGAGGCCAGCTTGTGGCACCTTGTCCAAGTTGGGACATGGAGCCTTGGGGAAGTGTGTCCTTTGGGAAGGACCTTGAGGTTTATTAGTCCAGCCCACTGGGTGCTCAGCACAACTCACTCCGACTACTTCCTTCCCCTGCTGCTGTGACAAGATGAGACACAAACTTCCTGGTCAGGTCTGTCATGCTTTCCCTGACATGAAGAAACTTCCCTTTGAGACAATAGGCTGAAATACCATGCTCTTCCCCTGAGTTCCTTCGAGTTGGGTATTTCTTCCTAGCAATGAAAAGGTAACTGCTAGCCGGGTGTGGTGGTGCACGCCTTTAATCCCAGCACTTGGGAGGCAGAGGTAGGAGGATCACCATGAGTTCGAGGCCACCCTGAGACTACATAGTGAATTCCAGGTCAGCCTGGGCTAGAGTGAGACCCTACCTCGAAAAACCAAAAACAAAAAAAAGAAAGAAGGAAGAAAGAAAGAAAGAAAGAAAGAAAGAAAGAAAGAAAGAAAGAAAGAAAGAAAGAAAGAAAGAAAGAAAAGAAAAGGTAACTGCTACATCCAAGGGGCTTTCTCTACTACATCCTACAGAATGAGATAGTCAAGCCAGCGTTTTCCACAGGAAAAAAAAAAAACAAAACAAAAAAAAAAAAAAAAAAACAGGAAATTGGTGGAGGTTGTTATTGCGGGTGGTGAGGTTGCTATCATTTCACTTTGAAAAACAAGACATTCTTCGAAGTTTCTCACTCATTACACATGTGGGAAAGGAAGTCATTGTATGAATTAGGGAAACCTGGGTCTAAGTGGGCTTCTCTGGAAGTTTCTAATGTATGCGGTGTTCTCAGGTAGACTCTCTCAGGGACTTGCCAGGTTAAGGAAATCCTCTTTCACTGAAATAGACACCAAGTTCTAGAATCTCCTCTTTGGTAGGTGTAAGAAAATTCCCCAAATTCTCTGTCTACATGGTCACCAGGCTCACGTGGGAGCAGCACAGCTCCATCGAAGCATGTTTCAATTGGCCACACAGAAAACAGCAGGGACCTCAGCGCGGCTTTCTTCTCGGGTCTGGCATCCGTAACCTCATTCAAGTTGCTCTCAATTGCCTCTCTCTCCTTTGCCTCCATCTCTGTCTCCCTGCCCCTTTCCATTTATTTATTTATTTATTTATTTATTTATTTATTTATTTATTTATTTGAGAGGAAAGGACAGAGGGACAGAGAATGGGCATGCCTTTCTACTCTAATGTAATTAGACGTAGCACATTTTATGTAGGTATGCTTAGGATTTTGGTTTAACACCTGTATTCAGAAATCACAGGCACATTTATAACTTAAGCATGACACATGAAAATAGAGATATGTTGAAAGGCAGAATTATTGGCTCATATTATATTTACATATTCAACTGATCTTATCAAATTGTTATTAAAAAGTGGTTTCAGAAGTGTATTGTGAAGGACTGAAGATGTAGCTCAGTGGTAGAAGACTTGCCTGCCATGCAAAAGACCCTGGGTTCCATCCCTAACTCAGCTGGGATCTACAAGTGGGTAGCCTTAATTTTCTTATAGGAGTAGTCCATCTAAAAATTACATAAATTCTTAAAAAGAATGTGTATTCTCAGTTTCTTAGCTAGGTAGCTTGTTTATCTATTGTATTGCATTAATGTTTTTTATTTTGCTATATATATATATATATATATATATATATATATATATATATAGATATTAATATAATATTATATATTATATATATTATATAATATATAATAATATATATAATATATATATTATAATATATATAATATATCTATAATAGTATTCCTTTTTCTTTGCATTCTATATTAGTTTCTAGTAGAGATATGGAAGATTTTTGCACTATATTTATGAATTTCTGAGTGTATTATATTCTATCAGTTTTCTCTAGATTTTTATCAGATTTTAATCTCATAATACAGTGAAATTTCTATATACTTGGTCTTATTCCCCAGTCATCATACAATATTCTACAGTGTAATTTTCCATTATAATTTGAACATTATATTAGATTTGAAATTTTTGTCACATCAGATAGTATGTCTTTTTAATATTTTTTTCTTTTTGACAAGTTGTAGCCAGTAGATTCATGTTTGTGCGAGTGTTTACCTAATATAACAGATACGACTAACTCTAAATTTCCATATTTGAAGTTCAATAATTCAGCCCTTTCTCCAAATATTAAGAACATTTTGCATGGTTTGAGTGACTATTCCTCGAACATTTTCATCATTGTGCCATCCCATGCAAGGAATCTTTTTAAAGATATTTTTTCTTAGTCATCCCTTATGACACTTTACCACTGCAGATATATGTTATCTTACTTTAGGCAATGTGTCAGTGCTTCTCATGTTAAAAATGCTGTGATTTATCTTCTTAAGGATAAAGAACACTTTTGTCCTGATTGGAGGTATACCTACTCCTGTTGACCATATGGTCCTTAAACTTTAATTTTCTCATTGTGTCCTTTAAACTTCTATTATCCTGTGTTTAAAATTTGCCTTATTTTCAAATACATCAAAATTTTCATCCATTTTATTTTTATGCAGCTGGATCAATTTTATTACTGAAAGAAATATACAATGTTATATTTTATATTAAAAGGCAACTAATGTGTTATATATAAAAGGCATATCTCCTCTGACATTGTACTTCTACTTCAGGGAGCATATTTTTGCATAAATAGCCCAGTGTAAATGTTCATTGCTACATCATTTATAGCTTCAAAAAATTCTAAAACAATGTGGATGTCTGTCTGTTTGAAGATGTCCAAATAAGTTCACATTCTCACATTGGAACATTCTATAGCTAGTGTGTTTCAAGCAGTGTTTTTCAGCTGGTGAGAATAATTTAAGGACATTGACAATGTGTGGAGATTTTTTTGGGGGGGCTACATTCATGGAGGAGAAAGGGATAGATGTTCTACAAACATCTGGTAGGTTCAGGTCAGTGATGATAGAAAACTCCCAAACTCAAAGGGTAAATTTATCACTTACTCATGCCAACAAATAATGACTTTTCTTCAATGCCAACATTTCTTATTTTGTTTCAGTATAATATGTTCACAAAGTTCTTGTGTTGAAGATTCATTTCCTAGCTGGTGGTATTTTGTGAGAAGGATTGCATCATGAGATGTCTAACTCATCCATGGAATAACACAATGATAAATTCATAGGCAAAAAAGCCATTGGGAGGTACTTAGAGGAAGTAAAACACTGAGGACGTCTTTCAGGATGCACCTTATTCCAGCCTCTTTCGCCCTTTTCTTTTCTCTTTTCCCCTCCTCTTCTTCCTCTTCCTCCTACTCGTCTTTCTTTCTCTCTTCTCTCCTTTCCTCTCTTCTCCCCTACTCTTCCCTGCTCTCCTCTATTCCTCCCTTTTCCTATTCCCTCCTCTCTTCTGCTCTTTGGCTCCTAACAGGCAAACAGGCTCCTTGTTTACATGATCCTGCAGCCATGCTGCTGTGTCCATGTCAGGCCCACAGCAAGGAAGGCAGATAACTTTATACTGAAATCTCTGACTCTAGTAGACAAAACAAATATTTCCTTCTTTAAGTTGATTTTCTCATGGAATTTTCTCAGGAATGGAAATTCATTAATTCAGTTGTTAAAAAAAGCAAACCCAAGCTATAAATACCATGCCAGAGATATTATAGAATAACAGAAAGACATGCAAAAATAAAGCCATATATAGAATTATATGATCTTTGGAGCAACATATTTTCTATAAGAGGATTATTTAACCATGGAAATATAGAAAGGTGTGTGGAAATATTTTTAGATTAGGCTCAATTGTCTGTGTGAGAGAGGAGAAAATAAACTGATAGCAAGAGAGAGGGCAAAAGAAAATTAAGAGAAAATCAGAGGAATGAATATGATTGCGTTTGTGCTCAATCATCTATATGCTTAAAACAGACAACTTTCAAAAAATTATAACCACTTTCAAAATGTAATTATGTTTAGTAAGTTTCTTTCTCACCTTTTGAGCTTCCAAACATTTTGTGTGGCTGAAGGTTTACTTGTGGACACAACTTTATTGTTGGTGAGGCACATCCTGTGCTCATCTGAAGCTCACCCTTTTCAGGGCATGAGAACCTAATATTTTCATGTTTACCTTCCTACAGTTAGCAATAAACTCTAGACTGACAGATATATTGTGCATCCCCACATTAAGTACCTTGCTGTTCTGTTTTCTGATAACCACTGTTACCAGTTTGAACTCTGTTAGTGATCATTTGTTGTTTTTTAGTGGTAATCTGTCTTTGTCTTTTTCTTGGTAGCTCATTTTTCTTTACATGCCCCCTCTTCCTTATTGCCTCCTTACCCTTCTTATTATTTTTGAAGAAAATGTGTTAGCGAGCTAGACTAAATCTCTACGCTAAGCTATATCCCATTAGTTCTTTATCCTTGATACTGTCAGTTTCACAAGCACAGGCTATATATGGATTTCTATGATTCTCCATAATTTCAGATTTTCTAACCTGCAGGTCCATAAAGGCAGGGACTTGAGCCCAGACACAGTTTTGTGTTTATCTGATTTCGATGTGCAGGGAATCTTACCTTGCTTTTAGATACAGCTAGGATCAGTTCACATCATGTGTTATAGTTATGTCATGAAGATTAAATTAGCAAATATTGAACCATTGCTCCTATGGGAAATGCAAGATAAAATTTTGGTGAGTCTCTAATCAGAAAATTTTCATAATCACTCAACATATCTATGTTGCACAATGTGTATTTGCTATTTGAATTTGTATATTTGAATTATCAAATAGAATAGATGCACCTGTATTGAACTTATCATGACCAGTGCCCTACTCAAGCCTGAGCAAGGCTTATTGGGCACACATAGCATAGCTTTTTTACCCTTCAGAACACTAGATAACACTTCAGTATTATGTGCTTGGGGAGCTCTGGAAAAAGTAAATTAGGGCAGGGAAGATGGCTCTGGAGTTAAAGGCACTTTTTTGCAAAGACTGCAGGTCTGGGTTCAATTCCCCAGTACCTGTTTAAGACTAGGTGCACAAAGTGATACATGCATCTGGAATTCATTTGCAGTGGCAAGAGGCCCTGGCATGCCCATTATCTCTGACTATAAAATATGTTTAAAAAGTAAAATTAGTGATAAAATGATAAAAATATAGCAAAATTATGGTACTAACAATTTACACTAAATTTTTCATAAAAGGATACTTGTTTACAGTGTTGGTATTGAAACAAGGAAACAGACCATCACCTTATTCAACATCAACCAGGAAAGTAGGCTAGAATGATTAATATTTTATGACCCACTTATACCTGTCCACATGGGAATAGCACTGTGGGTGTTATTTGAGGGTCAAAAATTAATTTTAAGGCTGGACATGGTGGCACACACTTTTAATCCCAACACTCAGAAGGCAGATGTAGGAAAATCCCCTCTGAGACTACACAGTGAATTCCTGGTCAGTCTAAGCTAGTGACAAGTCCCTAACTTGACAAAAAGAAAAATAAATAATTTTAGTAAATAGGATGATTGGCATATATGAATGTGTAATATATGAGGATTGACTCCCTGTTTATGATTTTCTTCTCTTTTGCATTATTTGACCTTGTTATGCATTTAAAGCAACAGAGAATTTTATTAAAGCTAGAGCTCAATAAATCTTTTGACCATAGGTTATATTTGATTCTGCATTCGTTACCATATTTGAGTTCTGTCTCTCAAATATGAACCACTACTAAATCCATTTCCTCATCAATAATATGGGCCATAACATCGTCCATCCTGCTTATTTAAATGAAGGCTCATGGAATGCCCTGCATTCATTAGAGTGTACTTATCATTGACTTAAATCCTTAAGTATTAATTGTGCTTACTTAATTTAAGAGATTACAGACTTCTTGAAATCAGGAACAATATTGAGGATCTTTCTCAATCAACTATTATTGTCAGAATATGGCTTTATGTGTCCTGTTCTACAGACAATGGAGATAGGAAAAAATGTTTTAAATTATTTATCTATTTATTTGAGAGAGAATGGGGAAAGGGGCACATAGAGTGAGAAAGAATGGGCATGCTAGGGCCTTTAGCCATTGGGGGGGGGAACTCCAGATACGTGTGTCACCTTGTGCATCTGGCTTACATGGGTCCTGGGGAATCAAACCTGGGTCATTTGGTTTTGTAGGCAAGCACCTTAACTGCTAAGCCATCTCTCCAGCTGGGATAATTCTTTGTTATAGGAACTTAAGTGCATTGTAGGAATGTTCAACATTATCAGCTACCAACCACTAGTTCTCCCTGTCCCAAAAGCTGCAAATCCTAACATGACTTCAGTGGTTGGTAAACTGTATTGGGAATTAAGGGAGAGCACAGATCTTCCTTAGGTTTGCCATCCCCTCTTCTGTATTGTGAATTGGCATGTTGTATTGGGAAATAAGCTTGCCTGAGAACCACACATTTATTACAAAAAGTGGGAACTGAAGAATTTGCTTAAGAAATGTTATTAAATGAAGTCCCTTTAAACTTGATTGGAGATTTACCTTATTAAGATTCCAAAGTAGCTTAAGGCATTTAAGCCTGAAAAAAAATTCTGTAGATAAGCTCATTTGTTTTGGACCCTTTACTTATCTATAAAAACAAAAAGAAAACAGATGCATTTTGGAAACATTTTCTGACTTGGACAGAAACTTTTAGTAATGGGTACAGAGAATATTGAAAATATCAAATGCATGTAATTTAAGTAGTAAGAAATTTATAGCATTATTTCAAATAGATTTCCAAACTTTTTTTTATCAGTTCATTAGACACATTATTTATTGAGTGTTTTCTCCATGTCAGGTGTTTGGAGATAATAGAGGTGAATAGTAAGTATTGTCCTAATTGTCAGAAAACTAGAACTTAAATAAAGTTAGTGAAGGTCAGGAAGGTAATAGGGTTTTGAGTTGAAATTCACATGTGAGCATTCTGGCTCTTCATTTTTAATACTTTCTTAAAGATCAATACTAGTATTTCAGAGTTGAGGGCCAGGAAGGAAATACATTTGCATTTTTTCTCATGTATTTGCCATACTGAAAATCAAGATTAAAGAAGCTATTTACAGAAATCAAATCAGAGATCAGGTCAAAGGATCAACAATAGAAGATTATTGTATCCACAATTTCTCTTCATTTCTGTCATTTTACATCTTACTATCTATGATATATTAGTTTAAAGATGACACAATATGAAGGGACTGTACATAACCTTTCTCATCACCCCCACACCTATACTCCTGTTAAACACACAGATACACATGCATATCCCACATGTAGGCAGAATAACCCAGGCACAGGTTGATAATCTTAGGAGATGTGTAGTGGAATGAAACATGTTTTTCTAAAATGTATTTACATCGGACATACTTTGTTGGTACAAGCTAATAATATGCGCAATATAAGGTTTATTTGAGAGTTAAGGGTTCAGAGAAGCTGAATAAGAGAATCATGAAAATGCCATGATCAACACTGGACACTATATTGACATGGACTGAAATCCACTAGTTCTTTTAATTCCCCCACAAGCTCACTTGTTTAGATGAAGTTAGATGAATTAAAATAATGTTGTGTAGAAAAATTAATAGCTCAGAATCTAGAATAGAGCACACAGAATAGAGAAACATAGATATTCCTATGGTATGTTGCCACAATAAATAGATTTCATGTTGTACTATATCAAAGCACAGGAGCTGCTTCACGAGGCTAAAGATATTAGCATAGATTACACACTTTATTCACATATTTACATTCAAACATTCAAAGTGCTATCGAAACATTTATATTTTAGTGACTAAGTTGAAATAAAAATTACATTTTTGATATTAAGTGGACTGTCGGGGACAGCACAGACTTTCAATCTTTGCTATTCCCTCTTCATTGTAGTACAGTGATATACTCAGTTTTGGGTGTGGGAGGGGAAAGGACATTCAAACCTTACCTTTGTATTTATCAACAATTTAGTCATGTTTGTTTCTCCAGAGTCAAAAATCCACCTGCCAGCTTGAAGGGGCTTGAACATTTGAGCAAACTGTTGATTCTTTTCAAAAACCAGCACCACTTAGGCTAAAATTTCATTCTATTGTTACATATAGGAAACTAGAGGAAACTTGCTCTTTTGGTCTTCTTTATGCAAATGTCTCTAAATATGTCTCTGTGTCATGCCAGTCAGTAAACTGTTAAACTAACTTCTTACTTGTGTAACATGTCAGGGGTGGAAGGTTCAGCTCAATTCTAGATTGGTGCTGTGCTTGCCAGACATGTATGGGCCCTTGTTTCAGTCCTCAGCCCTCCTCTGCACCAAGTCAGTAAGAAGCTAGAAATGCTGCTGTGGGAGCTAAGTATCAATTGCTTTGAAGGGGTATATTTATATGTAAAAAAAATGAACCACAGTAAGTTAAATTTAAACTACCAAATTAATAAATCAATATCTAAATTTTCTGTGCTCATTGGTGGCAAAAAAAAAAAAAAAAAAACAAAAACATTTTACTGGAAAAGATCTCTGATTGCTATGAGGTTTTATTTTGCTATTTCATAACAGTGGGAATCTCTTTTTAGTATATCTTTAAGATAACTTCAGAAAACCCTTTTCTTACTGATCCAAAAGCTTTCAGAACTTCCATTCTTGAAACACCACTTGACAGAGAGAATATAATTATGTTTAGTAGATTAATGACATGGGAATCAGTGTTTGTGGTTGATCCCACCCAAACTACACAGTGACTGCAAACTGAGATATGGGTGATATGGATTCTTGAGAATTGTGATGGTCCTTGCAGTCCTTTGTTCAAATATTTGATGGAACCTTTAGGAAATGAAGGATTGCTGGAGGAAGTGTTCCACTGGAGGATGGGATGGAGTTGGCAGCTTGAGATGTCACAGTACAGCTGAGCTTGTAGCTCTTGCTATACTTCCTGCAGGTTGATATGAAGATGTGGCTTCCTGATGCCTGCCCCTGTCATGCATTCATCACCATGAAGCAACTTACCCTCATAACTGTAAGAAGAATAAACCCGTTCCTTCTATAAGCTGCTTCTGATTGGGAGTTTGGTCTTGGCCACAAGAAGGTCACACACACAAGTCAGAACCATGCAGGGCCCAACTCTTCAGGAGAAGGTGTTCTGAAATTTGTTCTTTATTCTGTGGAGTCACCTATTCCAGTGTATGGATCACTGGGAAGTTGTGTGTAGAATTGACCAAATCCTCTACCTAATCTGTTTAACTGAACAAGGGACAAGTTTATCTCTGCTTGGGCAACCAAAATCCCTTCCCTGAAAATTGAGAATGGAGATAATTGATTAGTCTCCCTTTGAAATTTTCTTAAGGAAGAAAGGTAAACAAGTGAAACGAGTGGTTATTTTTGACACAGTGAGATAGCAGGAAAGGGTACTACTATATGATTAGAAGAATGAAACACTGAACGAAATGAACAGCACATGAAGATTATTTCCATGATTCTTCCCAGTAAGCACTTGTTATTCTAGACCTTTCCTGGGACCCCCAAATCCTATTCTAATTCTCCTTTCTTGTTTATACTAGGCTAAATTGAATTTCTGCTGTTTGTACCTAACAGGTCTCTTCAGAAATTGTACATTCTTTACTAAGATAACATAATTTTCTTTCATAGACACACAATCATTCTCACCATTTATAAGGGCTAGTTTATTACAGGGCTGGAAATCATTTAGAGTGGACATTACTGACTTGATTTTTATTCATAGGTTGATGCAGAAAACACACAACTCACTATAACATTGGGAGTTTATATTGTGTTTTTATATTGACAGTGTGATGTGCTTTAAGATGGTGATTAGATAAAACAGATTTGGGGATAAACTGATATGACTTGAACCTAATTATAACATCTCTAAACATTTTCCTTCCTTCCTTTAATAATTTTTTTTTTTTTTTTTCCCTCAGGTACTGCCTCAATCTAGCCCAGGCTGACCTAGCACACATGCTGTCCTCCAGAGGCTGGCCTCAAACTCAGAGAAATCCTCCTCCCACCTCTGCCTCCTGAGGGCTGGGGTTAAAGGTATATGACACCACACCTCACTAATTGTGTTTTGTTTACTTGTGTCCCCCAAAATGAAACTTGATCCTGTGTCTGATATTTAGAAGAATTTCTTACATCTTTTTATGGTAACACACACTCTCTTTTTCTCTCTCTGTATGCATGTGTGCATGCATGTGTACAAGTAGAGACCAGAGGGCAACCTTGAATGTTATCCTCAGAAATACCATTCACCTATCTTTTACGTAAGGTTTCTCATTTGCCTGGGCTTGCCAGTTCAGTCAGACTAGTAGGCTGGTATACCTCAGGAATCTTTCCATCTCCACGTTACCAGAACTAAGATTGCAGACATGTACTGCCACACCTAGCATTTTCAATTAGTTCTGAGGATCTGAAATTAGGTCCTTATGCTTGCAAGGCAAGCACTTTACCTACTGAGCTATCTCTTAAACCTTCCTATAACTTCTGGGCATCCTCACACTGTCCTAATGTGTTTTAATAAATTCCCTGGCCCATAGTACAGAATGACAACTATGTTGGCCAATTGTTAAGTAAATTAAGTCAAGTTGATATGTGCTACAAATCTCAAATTTTGATAGCACAATTTTAATTTTTTTCTTGTGCCAATCCTATGCTTATGTTTACACAATATAAATTTGCAGAATCTTAAACGTGTAATAATTTACTCTTTAAATCCTTCTTGCTTGAAAGGTGAGTCAAAGAAAATTCTGTTCAAGTACAGAAGCTCAGGACTTGCCCCTCCATGTCTAATAATGTCCTGCAATTAAAAAAAGGAAATTTCCAAGCATTATAATTCATGTTACAGCTAGAGAAATATTGGTCTATAAGACAATGTTTTTTAAATTATGAATATAATATAATAAACCTACTTCTATAAAACATGATATTATGTTTCCTATCTTCTAAAAGATATTTGTGACCAATTTGCTATGCTCAATCACAAAGACTGGTAATCAAATAAGATTGGTTCTCATTCAAAACATTGATGACAATAGAATTTACATACTAACATAAAATGTTTTAAAAGAAATAATATTTGACAATGGGACATCAAATAGTTTTATTATATGATTTATTTGCAAAAGTTAAATGATACATATACTAAATGAGATACAGGAATCAATAAAGCAAACAGATGTATTTATTCTTAAGTTTCCATTTAGTTGTGTTGAAATGATCCAGAGTACATCACTTCATCTAGAAAAGCTTGAGTCTATGGGAAATTTTGCATTATTTCTTTGAAGTAATAGACATCAAACTCAGTAGAATTCACCACCATGCCATCAGTCATGTGTCAATAGTCCTGTCTACCATCATTTTGAATCTCAAAGTCATCCAAAGACTATCTTTCAGTCTTACAGTGGCATGTTATAGTATATGACTATTTATATCTTTAAGAAGTAGCTAATATTTATCAATCACTTAATTTCAGTGAATTAATATGTACAGGTAACTTTATTGAATTAAAATTCATACAGTTATAAGGATTTCTAGGTGAAATATTAGTTATGGTACCATGCAAAGTAGATTCTTATTATATAGAATTTCTAAATTCATTCTTTTATTGTGCCAAATTAACTCATCCTGCTAAGCCCCCTAAGGTTTGATGAAGCACACATTCTTTTAATTAAATCCACAGAGAATTTTTACCATATTTCTTATTTCAAAGAAGAAACTAGTAAGTTATTTCACTTTGATAATCTCTTGCAACAAAAACTTATTGAGCACTGTTTGAAGGATGAAAGTCTAATTACTTTCTAAGAGAGAGACATAGTGGTGAGGATTGCAAAAGAACAGGTTACCACCCCCATAGTATGAGCAGAGTGTGTGTGTGTGTGTGTGTGTGTGTGTGTCCATCATCAAAAAGAAAGGCTTATCTTTCCATCCTGTCAATTTCCATATATCACAAACACTTTATATTATTCCATATATATATAGTACTACTAATACTAAGCCTTATGAAGTTTTCGTATCATATCAGCAAATTTGCTAAGCATTTTAATTTCATTACTTTGTTAAATTTTCTAAAATTCTGAGTTAGATAATATATACTTTTCCCATTTTGCACAGTACAAAACAGGGCCTTGTCTGTGCACATATTGTTCAAGATCATAGAGTTAATAAGTGGTGGATTTTGAAATTTTAGCCAGCCTCTGGGGTGTGTGTGTGTGTGTGTGTGTGTGTGTGTGTGTATTCATTGAAAGAGCCTATTGAATACTGATGAACAAATATCAAATGAAGAAACTTTCATAACTAGAACAGGAAAATTTGTTTTGAAAGTATTCTTAGATAAATAGTCTACAATGACCATGACCAGGCTGAGCAACTTAGATTGAGTTCAAATGCTTCTTAGGAGGCATAATGTCTCCACTTTTGCCTCTTTTGATGAGTTTTAGTACAAGCATTCAACCTGTTTCTTACAAGCTCCTGACCTGTGCTGGTATAAACCTGAAATTCACCTAGGGATAGAAAACATAAGAAAGCTCAAGTCTGTTTAATGATTCTGTAAGAGTTTGATAACTTTCTCTCTGTCTCTTTCTTTGTTTTGTTTTTTTTTTTTGTTTTGTTTTGTTTTGTTTTGTTTTGTTTTTTTTGAGGTAGGGTTTCACTCCAGCCCAGGCTGACCTGGAATTTACTATGTAGTCTCAGGGTGGCCTCAAACTCATGGAAATCCACCTACCTTTGCCTCCTGAGTGCTGGGATTAAAGGCATGCACCACAAAGCCCAGCTTTTTTTTAGTATTCTTCATTGCCCTCTTCATACTTGTTTCCCACAAGATACTTCTGAATGATTGTCTGACTTGACTTTTTTTTCATAAAAAAAAAAAAATACTAACATTCAGGGCATCTAATGATAGGGAAGGCTTCCTGTTCTTAGCCAATGGTGGCCGACACTCACTTCTTTTCATTATTCTATAGCCAAACTTTCAGAGGAGGGGATGGATCCTCTGGGGACTATGTTGGCTCCACAAAGGCTCTTAAAGTGTCTAAATTATACTTTGTTTCTCAGTCATATGTATCCTGTGAAAACATAGGTGTAACTACTTTTATCCAATTGTGTGTGAGCTGGAATTCCTTTGGGACCACAAAATGTGGAAATCCATACCATCTTGTTGAGGTAGTTTAAGTAGAAAGAACTTTAATGCTGGAGGCTTGCACATGAGGTGTGTTGTTCTCAAAGGAATTAGACTCCTATATAGAAGATGTCTGCTTACTACCCATACTGTAATACTTTTACTTTCTGTTAACTAATGCAAGGAACAATGATATTTTCCTTTTTTATTGTGGTGCTATGAAGTCACACTTGTCCAAAGTTGCATATTTGTGAATAGTTCCTTTAACTTTGCATAGTTTAATATGTTATATATTTAGGCTTAATCATCACTCTCCACCTCCTGACTTTAACACATTTGTAACTGGGAAGAAGTATTTCACTTTAGCCAAATTAATCACACTGTGCATGAATAAGTATTCGTTAGCATGCCTGACATCGATGGCTACTTCATCGCCCCTCCTATTTTCTCCTATATCAAAGCCCAGAATTATAATCTCATCCAAAACAAAAAGGAGAGGAAAGGAAAAATAATTTAGACCCACATTTAAGCATGAAGTATAAGGACAGCCATGAAAACAAAATGACCTTTTTCTGGCAGGTGAAATAATGGAGACTTTTCATAAACAGCCTGAGAACACATTATCAAAGAGTGCACTGAGCTACTTGTGACACTTAAGACCATTATTCAACTTTCAGAACCTTTAGTTTCTCGTCTGATTATGCATGCAGTGATATCTCACATGAATTTATTAGGAAGATGCACATAAATACTTGGCTTGCTGACTACATTCAAACATATTAATAGTTATTACTAATATAAATAATGACACTATTGTTTAATTGTAATTTTAAATATAAGTTTCTGAGCATAACTGACCTTTCTAAATATAAGTGATCAAAAGTATATATATTATATATTGCATATAAAATATAATATACTATATATATGTTATAGTCACTGGCAATTAAACATACTGAAAATCTTCATGAGGAGGATCTTTCATTAGGAATCTGAATTTAAGTCAATTTGCCTAAAAGTATGATGTTCACTTTTAATTGTCTAGCTACAATTTACAATGACATTTTCTTAAACAAGAGATTTGGGTTAACAATGAATTTCTAAGACTAGAGAACAGCAGTTCCCAAATATCAGGGAAGTGGTATGTGCAAATATTTTAGTATTTTTAATTCCTTTTAAAATTGGTGATTATGAGGCAATTCCATTCTAAAAATAATGGTTCTCAAACATAAACATACAGAAAAATTACCAGAGAAGCCTGGTGGAGAAATGGAGATTACTTGTTCCTTTTCCACTAATAACAAATAGAGGGAGAGATCATAGAAAAGGAAGATAAAAATGATTGGTCAGGATAGAACAAAAAGGGGGGAAAGGTAAAAAAGAAGGAAGTGTATTTATTATTATAAAGTTTTGAATATCTTCTGATAGACTGAAGCCCTATTACTCTAATACTTATTTTTTTAATGTGTAATTTGATTATTGACAACTTCTAGACTTATGGACAACAAATGATCATAATTCACTCCCCTCCCCCACTTTCCCCTTCAGAACTCCACTCTCCAACATATACCCTCCCTCTGTCCATTAGTCTCTCTTTTATTTTGATGTCATCATCTTTTCCTCCTATTATGGGGGTGTTGTGAAGGTATTGCTAGGCACTGTGAAGTTTTGGATACTAAGGCCAATTTCTGTCTGGACAGTTGCATGTAAGGAATTGTACCCTTCCTTGGCTCTAACATTCTTTCTGCCACCTCTTCTGCAATAGACCCTGAGCTTTGGTGGTGTAATAGAGATGTTTCAGTGATGGACACTTACCCATCCCTTCTTCTCAGCATTATGTTGTCTATTGGTTCATCCCAGTGGACACTGCCATCTGAAAAGAGGCGTTTCTATAACCAAAAGATGAGTAGCATTAATACATGAAATGAACATTAAGTGTAGTGCTTACTGGGCAGGTTGGTGAGCATAATGCATGCATTTAACCAGAGAAGAGCAGGCTTTATATTCCTAAGGCTCATGACCTCCCCTGCCATAGGGTTTTGATTAGGTTTTCAGTACCAGGCATGTATTCCCTCCCATAGAGCGGGACTCTAGTCCAATTACAGGGCAGTTGGTTTACCCTAGAGCAGATATGCTACTATTGCACCCATTAGGTCATTTGGCCTGGCTGGAGAAACTTTAAGTTGGCTGGTCTACAGGGAGGAGGTTTTCAGTTCAGCCCAGCTTGAATTTTCAGTAACCTTGCCACCCAGGCATGTACAGTTTTCAGCAGTAGGGTCTTACAAACTGTTTCTTATTGGCCTTGGCAATAACCTGTAATTTTTTGGAGGCAACAGGGAACTTGCTGGCCAACAACTCATTGGAAAGTATCCAATCCCTGGCCCTAAAAGTTTTCTAATAACCATCTATGGCTTCTGTATGTGCAATTATCCAAAAAAGTAGGTTTTCATATGTCTTATTCAGAATATCTTCAATTTTGATTGACCTTTCCCCAAGCTTATTTTTTTTTTTTTTTTTGTTTATTTTTATTTGGTTATTTGAGAGCAACAAACAGAGAGAGAGAGAGAGAGAGAGAGAGAGAGAGAGAGAGAATGGGTGCACCAGGTCATTCAGCCACTGCAAATGAACTCCAGATGCATGTGCCACCTTGTGCATCTGGCTTACATGGGTAAAAGGGAATCAAACCTTGAACTGGGGTCCTTAGGCTTCACAGGCAAGCACTTAACCACTAAGCAATCTCTTCAGCCCCTTCCCCATCCTTCTTTTAGTCAATCTCTTTCCTGAGCCTAATTTAGGACATTCCACTCCCTGTAATCTGTTCTTCTACTTACATAAATACAATACCATCCTCTTAAGTCCTTCCCTCTCCTCCCTCCCTTATAGCCATTTTCTAGCTTACTGGCCTGTGCTACCGATTTTTGGTTCCAGTTCACACACAAGACTACACATATGTCACTATGATCCACTTTTGAGAGAGAATATGTGACATTTGGCTTTCTGGGCCTGGGTATAATCCTTTACAGATCCATTCATTTCTGTGCAAATTTCATTTTTCTTTACCACTGAATAGAACTCCATTTTGTAAATGTACCACAGCTTTATTATCCATTCACCTGTTGAGGGACATCTAGGCTGGTTCCATTTTTTAGCTATTGTGAGTAGAGCAGCAATAAACATGGTTGTGGAAGTATGTCTAGGGTAGTGAGAAGAATTTTAGGATATATGTATATATATTCATATATGCTATAGCTGGGTCATATGGTAAATATATTTTTAGCTGTCTCAAGAACTTCCACACTGATTTCCACAATGGCTGTGCCAGACTACATTCCCACCAATGTAGAAGGGTTCCCCTTTTTCCCATCCTCACCAACATTTATTGTCATTTGTTTTTTTGAGGATAGTCATTCTGACAGGAGTGAGATGGAATCTCAAAGTAGTTTTAGTTTGCATTTCCCTGATGGCCAAGAATGTAGAACACTTTTTTAAATGTTTATATGCCATCTGTATTTCTTCTTTTGAGAACTCTCTATTTTGTTCCATTGCCCTTTTAAAATGCAGTTGTTTGATTTATTATTGTTTTGTTTTTGGAGTTCTTCATATATTCTGGATATTAATCCTCTGTCAGATGCATAGCTGGCAAACATTTTCTCCCATTCTGTGGGTTTTCTCTTTGTTCTAGTCACAATGCCCTTTGCTGTACAAAAGCTTTGTAATTTCATGAGAGCCCAATGGTTAATTAGAGGTTTTATTTTATGAACAATTGGGGTTATATTCAGAAAGTCATTTCCTATGCCAATATGTTGAAGGGTTTCCCTTACTTTTTCTTCTAGCAGTTTCAGAGTTTTGGGTCTGATATTAAAGTCCCTGAGCCATTTATACTTGATTCTTTTGCAAGGAAAAAGACAAGGATCTATTTTCATCCTTTTACATATAGATATCCAGTTTTCACAGCACCACTTGTTGAAGATGCTTTCTTTTCTCCAATGACTGTTTTTAGCATTTTTGTCAAAAATCAGATGGCTGTAGCTTCATGGATTAACATCTGGGTCCTCTATTCTGTTCCTTTGATTTACATTTCTGTGTTTGTGCCAATATCACGCTGTTTTGTTACTATGGCTTTGTAACATAGCTTAAAATTGAGTATGGTGATACCACCAACCTTATTTTTGTTTTTCAAAATTGCTTTGGCTATTTGAGGGTTTTTTTGTGCTTCCAAATGGATTTTAGGATTTTTTTCTATTTCCATAAAGAATGCCATTGGAATTTTTATGGGGGCTGCATAAAATATGTAGATTTCTTTTGGTAAAATTGACATTTTTAAAATATTGATTCTTCCAATCCAAGATTATGGGATGTCTTTCCATTTCCTTGTGTCTTCTGCAATTTCTTGCTTGAGTGTTTTAATGTTCTCATTGTAGAGATCCTTCACTTCCTTGGTTAGGTTTATTCCTAGGTTCTTTCTTTTTTTACCTCTCTTTCTTTCTTTCTTTCTTTCTTTCTTTCTTTCTTTCTTTCTTTCTTTCTATTTTTCTTCCTTTTTTGAGGCAATTGTGAATGGGAGAGATTCCTTGATTTCATCCTCTGCATGTTTGTTGTCAGTATATACAAAAGCTACTGATTTCTGTGTGTTTATATTGTCTTTTGCTGTGTTGCTAAAAGTGTTTATCAGCTCTAACAGGTTGTTGGTAGAGTCTTTATGGTCCTTTATGTACAGAATTATATCATTTGCAAATAATGTTAATTTGATCTCTTGCCTTACAGTTTGTATCCCTTTTATGAGGATCTCTTGCCTTATTGCTATAGCTAAGACTTCCAGTACTATGTTAAAAAAATGAAGACAGCGGACACCTTTGTCTTATTCCTAAATTTACTGGAAAAGCTTCAATGTTTTCCCCCATTTAGTATTATGTTGGCTGTAGTTTTGTCATAAATAGCATTTATTATGTTGAAATATGTTTCTTCTATTATCAGTTTCTGTAGGACTTTTACCATGAAGGGATGTTGGATTTTGTCAAATGCCTTTTCTGTATCTATTGAAATGGTCATGTGACTTTTGCCTTTTAGTCCATTTATAGTGTGTATTACATTTATCAATTTATGTATGCTGAACCATCTCTGCATCTCTGGGATAGAGCCTACTTGGTCAGGGTGAATAATCTTTCTCATATATTCTTGCATTCTGTTTGCCAACACTTTTTTGAGGATTTTTACATGTATGTTCATGAAGGCAATTGGTCTGTAATTTGTTTGTTTGTTTGTTTGTTTGTTCGTTCTGTCATTTCTGGTTTTGGTATCAAGGTGATGCTGGCTTCATAGGAGTTTGGTAGAATTCCTTCTTTTTCTATTTTGTGGAAAAGTTTAAGAAGTAGTGGTGTTAGTTCTTCCATGAAGGTCTGCTAAAGTTCACCATTGAATTCATCTGGGCCTGGAATTTTTTTAGTTGGGAGACTTTTTTATAACTGCTTGGAACTCCATACTTGTTAAAGGTCTGTTTAAATGGTGTATCTGATCTTTATTTAATTTTGGTAGGTCATATGAATTAAGGAAATCATCCATTTCTTTATGATTTTCAAACTTAGAGGCATATATATATATATATATATATATATATATATATATTCTTAAGTAACATCCTTATTATTTTCTGAAATTCTTTTTCACCTCTAATTTTATGCTAAGGGTTTATCAATTATGTTTATCCTTTCAAAGAACCAACTCTTTGTTTCAGTGATCCTTTGGATTGATTTTTTGTTTGTTTCTATTTCATTAATTTCTTTTCATTTCTGCCCTAATCTTTACTATTTCTTCCATGTACTTAATTTGTGTTTGCCTTGTTCTTCTTTTTCCAAGTCCTTAAGGGGAAGCATTAAATTGTTTACTTGTGAATTCTCTATTTTTTTATTTTTTATTTTATTTTATTTTTATTTTATTTTATTTTATTCATTTATTTGACAGAGAGAGAGTGTGAATGGGTGCACCAGGGCCTTCAGTCACTGCAAATGAACTCCAGATGCATGTGCCACCTTGTGGGTCCCAGGGGAATCAAACCTGAGTCCTTTGGCTTTGCAGGCAAATGCCTTAACTGGTAAGCCATCTCTCCATCCCTCTAATTTCTTAACATAGGCACTTAGAGCTATAAGTTTTCCGCTTAGGCCTGCCTTTATTGTTTCCCAAAGGTTTTGGTATGTTGACTTCTCATCATAATTTGATTCTATGAATTTATTGATTTCCTTTTTGATTTCTTCAATGACCCATTCATCATTCAACAGTGTACTATTTAGTCTCCATGAATTTGTGCATGCTCTGTAGTTTTTCTTGTTGCTAATTTGTAGTTTAATCCCATTGTGGTCAGATAGAGTACAAGGGATTAATTATTTCAATTTCCTATATTTGTTAAGATTTGCTTTGTGTACCAATATATGGTCTATTTTGGAGAATGTTCCATGTGCCGCTGAGAAAAATGTATATTCTGCAGCATTTGGATGAAATGTTCTGAATACATCTGTTAAGTCCATTTATTCCATGATGTCATTTAATCCAGATGTCTCTCTGTTTATTTTTTGCTGGGATGACCTGTCAGTTGATGAGAGTGGGGTATTGAAGTCACTCAATACAATTGTATTTGGTGTTATCAGTGACTTAAGTCTAATAGTGTTTATTTGATGAAATTGGGAGCCCCCATGTTAGGTGCATATACATTTAGGATTGTAATGCCATCCTCTTAGAGAGTTCCTTTAATCAGTAATATAGTGACCTTCTTTATCTTTCCTCATTAATGTTGGTTTGAAATTTATCCTGTCAGATATTAGGATAGCAAGCCCTGCTTGTTTCCTAGGCCCATTGGCTTGATATACTGTTTTCCATATTTTCATCTTAAGACAGTGTCTATCTTTTATTGAGAGATGAATGTCCTGGAGGCAACAAAAAGCATGATCTTGCTTTTTAGTCCAGTCTGCAAGCCTGTGTCTTTTGGTTGGGGCATTGAGGCCACTGATATTAAAAATTATTATTGAAAGGTATGTGTTTATTCTCACCATTCTTCTTGTTTTGTAGTGCTTCCTGATTTCCCTTTACTCTCTTGTTTTAACTGTTGTTTTAGTATGGTCTATTTTTTTTTTTTCCTGTTTCCTTATGTGTGTGCTTTGCTTTCTCTTTATTGTGAAGGATTCTTTCAAGTATTTTCTGTAGAGCTAGCTTAGTTGTCATGCATTCTTGAGGCTGTTTTTGTTTGGAAATGTCCTTATTTCTCCTTCAAATTGGATAGATAGCTTTGTGGAATGAAGTAATCCTGGTTGACACTTGTTATCTTTCAGAACTTGGAATACATCATTCCAAGCCCTTTTGGTTTTTAAAGTTTGTGTTGAGTAACCTGCTGTGATCCTGATGGGCTTGCCTTTATAGGTGACTTGTTTTTTTTTTTTTTTTTTTTTTTTTTTTTTCTAACTGTTTTCAATATATTTTATTTGGTTTGCATGTTTAATACTTTAATTATAGCATGGTGAGGAGAACTTCTTTACAGGTTTTGTCTGTTTATTGTTCTAAAAGCTTACTATATCTGCATTGGCATTTCTTGCCCAGTTTGGGGAAAGTTTTCTTCTATGATTTTCTTGAAAATGCCTACTGTGCCTTTGGACTGAAATTCTTCTCCTTTTACTATGCCCTGAATTCTTGTGTTTGATATTTTCATAGTGTCCTAAATATCTTTAAATTCCCATCCATGCCTTCTTATGAGTTTAACTTCCTCTTTGTTGAACTGTGTTAGGTCTATTACCTGGTCTTCTAGTTTACATATTCTTTTCTCTCCTTCATCCATTCTACTGGTGAGACTTTCCACAGATTTTTTTTTTTTATTAATATTCAGCTAACTGTGATTTTCAATGCTAGAATTTCTGCCTGTTTTTTCTTCAGTGTTTCTATTTCCTTACTCATGTCTTATAATGACCTCCTTACTTCATTAAGCTGGTTTCCTGTGTTTTCTTGGAACTCCTTCAGGAGTTTGTTTTCTTCTTTGATTTCTTTGAATATAGATAAAATATTTTTTTTTTTGAAATTTTTGTCAGGCATTTCATTTAAAACAGTCTCATTGGCGGTCATTTCAAATAGATTTATAATTTTTGGTGGGGTTGTTTTTCTTGATTCTTGTATTGTAATGGAACAAGTTTTGCATCCTGAGTTGATTTGATGATTTGGTTTTCTAATTATCTGTGGTTCTCTTAGACTTGGAAATCCAACTGTATGTACCTTCAGAGTAGGAATTTAAGGTGCCAAGTGTAGCTTTTGTACTCCAGTCCAACCACAGAAGTAATCCTAGGTGTTGTATTTGTCTGCTATTCAAGTATTCTATTGGGCTGTGTGGAACAATTTACTGGCAAATTTCTGAAATTCAACTGTGCAATGTACACATTCGATAAAAACCAGCACAGAGTATGCAAGTGTGGGGATCGAAACAGATAACCTTATAAATTCAAATTCCCTAAGGTTGTGTATTACTCTACACCCTTAATCATTTCTGCTGGGAGGTTGAGATTTCTCTTCTGAAATACATTCCAGGTCAGGCTGGGTCTGACTCAGACCCTGTCCCCAATAATGACAGAAGAAAAAGACAAAAGTCCTATGAATTTCAAAGCATCAAAGACAACAATAGTCAACTCCCAAATACAGCTTACTTGAAAATGGTAAAGCCATACACAAGTATGTAACCCATAACCTCCCCTGACATGGGAAGAGAGATTACCACTTCTAGTGCAGGCCTATCTACCTACTTTTTTGTCAGTCACCCTCATTACCTTTTGGGGTGGCTTAAAGTCTCAATGCTGAGTGCCCACCTCTATCTCTTCATGTTTTGCCATGGAGCTGGTGCTCTGATCAGCTGTGCTGGATGCCCTGGGGGATGAATTCATTCTCTGGTTTGAGATTCTGTTTGTTGGGGGATGGGAGAGTACAGGAAGTCTGGAGTGGTACTGGAACTGTTCAGCTGAACCCACCTGTATCCTTTCCAGCAGATCCTTAGCTTGTCTCCACTATCTCCTCTTCTGGTTTGATGAGGTTGAAAAAAATCCCCTTGTTTGGTTTTTGCTCCTGCAGCTGAGCTCTGGGCACATGGATCTGCTTGGGCCTCAAGCACCTCCAAGGGATTCTGGCTGGTTTTCTCTTTTCTGGTAGATCTTGGTCTGTCCTGCTTCTCTGCTTTTGCCAGCAAAATCCTATATACCTTCACTTTTTGGAAGAAAAGTGTATTTTGCTGTGGTTTTGCTTAAATCCTTCCCTAGGGTGGTTTGGTGTGACTCCTGTGCTGCCATCTTACTCAGAAGTCCTCTAATGCTTATTCTTTCTTGCTCTCTAAAATTTGCTTTTCCATCTATGCATTTGGAAAATAGTTTTGTTTCGATATCACTTAGGTAATGAATTCTTAAGCCAAATATTCCTGTTGGAAATTGTCTCATAAATTCAAAAAGTCAAATCTGCTTTTATCAATGAAAGAATGGTACAGTTTGTAGCTACATCAAGCCAACATCATCAAATGAGAGCAAACACAATCTTTAACCAACATTAGGTTATTCACTACACAACACAAAACTTTCCCAAGTGATCTGAAATGGTTACATCACCAGTAACACAATAATCCTCCCTATATTCTAGTACACATAAAAAGTTATTACAATATTCTGTGGCTCATTAATAATGAAACAGTAACATTGGCATTCTGGAAGTCAAAAGGACCCTATCTTTAGGGAAATCAGTCACAGTACACACATGCATCTGCACGCACACACACAGACACACACAGACACACACACACACACACACACACACACACACACACATTTATGCAAGCCATGGAGTAAGAATTTTCCAGTAGCTATTTTACTTACAGATGACACTGTTCGTCACTTGTTTGAACTATAAATATATTTGTGCAAACTTGTAAGCAATGATTTCACTTTGTTTCTTTGTTTCCTAATTTGTTAGCAAACATTTATTATTATTATTATTTTAAAAACTAAGTATTTAGCAACTATTGCAGTCAACTCCACTTTGCTGGGTCAACCTTCCAAATGGACATAGTTGATTGGAGGAAGATATTTACTTCAAGCTTGCAGATCTATCTGTGGCAGATCCATCCATGGCAGAAGAAGCTGCTTACTCCCATACATCCAAGCGGAGAGAAAAACTGTAGCAAGCAAATTCTGACACCAGCAGACAGCACAAACTCCACTAAAGCTAAAACTGCTCTGTATACCTGTGGGTTGGAATTCACTTCCACCCCCAGTGACATCCCCTTCCCCCCATAGCAGGAGTCTTCCTATTATGGACTGAAGCTGCAAACTCCATTTTAATAAAACACCTGAGTCTATGGGGCCATACATTCATACTACCACATTCTTCCCCTGGTATCCATAGACTTATAGCCATCTCATACTGCAAATTCTACTCAGTCCAAATTCAAAGGTCGACATAGTCTTTATCAACTTTAGACTATTTGAAAGTCCTAAGTCTTATCTGAGATTCAAGATTCTCTCTGAACTGTGAGTCCTCTAAAATGAAAACAAGTTACATACATTCAACACATAATGGTACAACATAAACATTGCCATTTCTATAAGGCTTAACAAAGAGAGACTAGAACAATGCAAACTCAATAACCATAGGTAAATATCTGTCGTTCAAGTCTGACATCCATAACCAGTGATGATAGTGTCTGGATTTTATAATTTTGCCCCTCTAGTTGTGCAAAATAGCTGAAGAAAACATCAACCCCAAGCCAACAGTACTCCATGGTAGCTCTTGCACAGTCCTGGTATATACACAGCAACTTCAGGTATTCACTGCAAACCGTGGTCCATCTTACAATGACCTCACCAGTCTCTGTACAGAGGGTCATCACTGCCTCCCATGTCTCATGTCAGCAGTGGTTCATGAAACTGTGTGCACTGCATGACCTGCTTCCATACATTTTTCATTCCTGCAAAACCAATGCCAGATGTGCAGAAATACAGCTGTTTTCTTAATCCAGGGAAAAATATGTTGTGACCTTGAAGAGCAGGTTACCTTTTCAGAATTCTGCCTTTCAGTCACCCCTTTTCATAAAGGGTGGACTACACCTGAGGAATCTTTCCCATTGTTTCAATGTAAAGAATTGGCCATCCTTTATGGTGGTAATCAGTTTAACAATAGCAGCTTTAGCAACCTAAAATCAGTTTCTGTGCCTCTAACTCTGAGCTTGCTTGGGTATTTCCAATGTTAATTTGTACATCTTTCAGTTCTATATCTTCCAGCCAGCACACCAGTCTATTACTTTTAACTTCTATAGTAATCAAACTGTTAGGGCTTAGCCAACATAATACAGCCAGCCTTTATGCCAGTAGCCCAGTTTCAACAATGTTTTCTCTTGTCTTTATCTCCTTTGAAAGTCCATAAACCATTAAAATTTTCTGTGCACTTGGTATATTAAACTCTCACCAGGATAGCCCATAAAATTTGGCTTACTGTTCTTTAAGACATCTTCAGTTACAAGTACCAAAACCATCAACATCCCTCCAACATATAAGTTCCAAAAGAACAAAATCCATGTGGTCAGATATATCTGCAGCAACACCTCACTCTTGATACCCATTCGGTTGTAGTCAGCTCCATGTTTCTGGGACAAACTTCCAAACAGGCACAGTTTCAGGGTTCATTTCAAGCTTACATATCCAGAGGAAGTTCTTTCAATGGCTAAGGAAGCTGCTTACATCCATAAATCCAAGCAGAAGGAAAATTGTAGCAAGCAAATGCCAGTAGCAGGAGACAGTACAAACATCACCAGACCTCAAACTACTCCGTGGACGTTTAAGCTGGAATTCAGACCCATCCCCAGTGATGTTCCCCCCCCACCATAGTAAGAGTCTACCTGCTAGGGGTTGATGCTGCAAATTCAATTTTAACAAAACACTGAGTCTGCGTGGCCATATATTCTAACTACCATAGCAACTCTATTAGATACTTTCCATGTGTCTTGAATTGCTATAGTCAATTGACTGTACACAAGTTTAGTCATATATACTCCCCAAACTTTATATCTTTGAATTTTTACACTTCAAATTTTGGAATTGAGAATGGGGGAGGGGGGTTGTTCAGTGGCTAAAGATGCTTGCTTGCAAAGCCTGACATCCTAAGTTGAATTCCCCAGCCACCCATGTAAAGTGTGACAGGACATTCATTCTCAGCAACAAGCAATCCTAGTGTGTGATCTTCTCATACACCTCGTGCAAATAAATAAGTTAATTCAAAATATTTTGGGGTTTGGCTATCAGTTCCTAAGAATGATTAAGGTTGAATTCAGTGTTTCAGTGTTCATTCTCTAGTACTTGCTCCTAGTGACCTACTTCCTCTTTCTAGGATTTGTTTCCTAAATTTTAACAACCCCTTAAAATAGTTCCATCAGTTGTGGACCAAGGATTCAAACCCCAGCTTGTAGAGAACGTTTTAGATTCCACCTATAACACAAATTAGCAGCAGCAGACTCAGCTACTCTTACTAGGGCTGGTGGGCACTGTGGATATCTAGCAGCTCAACCACTGCCCATCAATAAGCCCAAGACAGATCACTTGGGAAAGAGATATTCTAGTTTATGGTTTTTACTATGCAAATGAATGGGGATTACATCTGAGAGTTTGTTAGGGAAAGGCACAGATAAAATATTTATGCATGTGTTGTTCTTTAATGCTGTCCTTTTGAAAAATTCCACACTCACTCAAATGATGATTCTCCTGCACATTGCATTTTATTTCCCCATGTTTACTGTTTTTACTACCCAAAGAAGAAAAATCTCTCTTTCCTAGAGCCCGTGAATAGTTTGAGTTCATTTACGTCCTGGTTTACTGTTATAATTACTGCACATGATAACATGACTGTAATTTGCCTGTGCTGTAAAATGTGAATCACCAGATGTTGATTGCCAGAAGATGATATCCTTCTATGCTAGAAAGTTCCAAGAGTTTTCTTCTTAGGGGAGTGAAGGATGATGTTGTCAGTGTATGAAATTGCAGTGATCTCAATTTTGTAATGAGCAAATAGAAATTCATAGCATGAGAAAGTTAAGATTTTTCAATCCTCACTATGTAGTGGAAAATAATTATGTTGCATCTATTACCTGATGTAATTATGTAGATATTACTAATATGATCTAGTATGTATTTTCTTTTCTTTACAAATGGTATCATGGATATTTTGAATTGAAGTTACTAAGGCTTTGCTTTATATAGCCTAACATTCACTTTCTTATTTTCTCCACTTACCAGGGTTTTTTTTTGGGGGGGGGAGTAGAGTCTCTCTCTAGCCATGTCTGACATGGAATTCACTATGTAGTCCCAGGATCCCCTCAAACTCATGGTGATTCTCCTATGTCTGCCTCCTGAGTACTATTGTTAAAAGTGTATGCTACCATGCCTGGCCAGTTTTATGTGTATATGTGCATTAGCAACTTTTAAATTTCAAAAGACTGAAAAGGGAATCTAACCAACACACATTCAAAATAGAATTGTAGATTACATATTAAATTTTGTACATATGTAGGACAAATACTCCTTGAATACTTTTATTCTTCTGATTCCAAGTGCAAGATAGGAAGCAATTTTAGAGTATGTGGGTATATATTGACATACACATGGATATCGTGATATACCTGTGGTTGTCATTTCAATTAAGCTAATTTGAATTTATGTGTCTGGATATATGTTATGAAGACAGTTCTATGGTGGTATGTGATTTTTCTTCTGAGATGACAGAGACGTCAGCCTGAAAAGTATGCAAGCCTATTGAAGAAGAAAATGTATCTTTCTTACTTAGTCTATTCAAGGTCATCTTCTATGAATCAAGATTTCCTTTATTTACATACTATTTTTTTGCCTAAAATATTTAACTTAAAAGACTTTTCATAGTTATAAGAACAGGATGAACATTTGTATTTCTTCTTTACATTTATGTTGTTTTTTTCCTGCATTTCTCTTGTGACCTCCATTCTATAAAATAAATATAAGTTCTCGAATAAGACAATGTGCCAAGTACTACTGTGATGTTTCAGTCTACAGAAGCCTGACAATTCTGACAATTCCATCACAGATTCTATCAAATAAAGTAGGACTTCTAATTTTAAAGTAATTTGTTTCTGAGAACAATAAAGCTGTGAGAAACATCAGGATGGTCTCTCAACTGTTCTTGGCAGTGCCTCAGTGTTTTATTAGTGCCACTGTACATCTCGCATGGGTCTAAAACAGATGACAATGAGGATTATTACCTAAGAGTCTTAATGATTATTTTGCATAACATATCCTAAGTACATGAAAAGGAACACACAACTTCTATTAGCCATTGTGTTTTTTTTTTTTTTAATTTTGTGTTAGAGATATCAAAGGAGAAATAAGAAACTGTACAGTCTATGAAACAATGATATGCTATTACAAAGGAGGGCTGATATCTTAAGGTAATTCTCTTTTGCAAACTCAAAAGATATTTGGTGATCAGACTCTGTTAATGTGACTCCATGATAATATATTCTTGTCTTGAACACAGCAGTATTTTTTGCTAACATATTCCTTGTAGTACTTACATTTCTATCTGCTGCTCAATTATATATGCATGAGTTCATATTTTCACATTGTGTGTTTTATTAGCGCCCTTCTCTGCACTCGAAACACTTACCCCAACAGTGTTTTATTTATCTCTGCTCAGCATTGTGCTTACACAGGAACAAACTTAGCTACATACTTCTTTAAAAACAACATAATCATAGGTCAGCAAATACACTGGTATTGGACACATTTGACAAAACAATCACTTACTTCAAAGGCAAAAAATAAAAATCAAGCAGCTTTCTAAAAAATTGAGTATGGGGCTTGGAGACAGTTTAGTTGGTAATGTGCCTTAATGTGCACTCATGAGGACCCGAATTTGATTTCCAAGACCCAATGAAAAATGCCAGCCATGGTGGAGTAACCATGACATTTTAGCACTGGGGAGGGAATGACAGATCTCTGGGGCTTGCTGGCCAGCCAGTCTAGCCTAATAGTGAACTCCAGATCAAAGAAGACCCTGCCTCAAAAAAATGTAGATGTTATGTTAGCATGACATCAGCAATTGTCCTCTGACCTACACAAACATGTGTCCACCCCATTACACTCCTGAATCCCCTAAAGACATATACATCTGCACGTATACATGCACATAAAAAAGATGATTGTTTTGTCCATTGTGACTGGTGACAATAACATTCAAAGACAAGAAGACTTGGGAAGGCAATTATAGTAAAAATAGTATAATTTAGAAGGTGGTACATAAGAACTAATACAAAATGACAATGAACTTAAAAGGAGGAAAAGAATCATGGGTTTAGTAATTTCCATCAATAGTAATTGTCCCTCTTTTTAAGGGCTGTGGCAGCTTGACATATGAACTATAGAGGAAGCTGATTACCTCATGGTATCCATGAAGAGAATACAAAAAGAGAAAGGGGCCAGGGTCCAAATAACTACTTGGGGTCATACCTTCAGTGATCCTACCTCTTCTAACTGGGCCTCAACTCTGAGAGATTCTACCTCTTCTCAAGAGCACTGTGGGCGAGGGTCTAAGGCTTTGACATCTAGGCCATTGGGGGACATTTCAGGTCCAGATTATGGCCATTGGCCACTTTTCACACAATTGGCTGGTATATCCCACTTCCTGATCCTTAGATAAAGGAAAATATTTTGTATATCTAAGTGTTTGAGATATTTCTTATTCTAGCATGTGGAGAATCTCTGCCTACTTATAAACTTACACGTGGAATTTCATGAGGGAAGCATTTGTGTGTGGATTTGTAGAATTCTAGACAAGAGCTGTCACTCCTTCTTTGGACAGGCACTTTAGTGGCAATTTTTTTGATTCTTAATAGTGCTTGGATTGTACATCTTTTAAAATTCTTGGAAGCAAAATTTGTAGAAGAAAACCTTCTATAAACCTTCAACAAACTTGGACAGAGAAGAAGACACCTTCTCTATGATCGAGTTGTATTCTTTCCCTTTTCAGCTTTGGTTCCCTTAAGTGACTTAAAGGGACAAGTTAAATGCTAATGCCATTGATGGGGGTGACAAGTCATCAGTGCCCAGCCTTAGAAGACTACATCATGCAGCTGAAATGGCTGATATATGCAGAGCTCATATAATTTTGACAGAAAACAGGTTTCTTCAGGGTTTTATATATCCCTGGTGATACTAAAAGGCAGGGATATTGTAAGTGCCACATTTCCTTGGAAATGATGAGAGGCCTCAGAAACCTAGATAGATTTTAAAAAGTAAAAATCAGAGTATCTGGAAATTTTGCCTATGTCTGTTTCAATGAGAAATTTCATGGTGAAATTTAGTAATATATTTAGGCAACCCTTCTTCACTCTGTTCCTGAGGTCAAATAACAAGTTTTAGTAGGTGAGAAACCAACCCTTCAGTTTAGGACTATGTCTGCTAAAGCAAAATAAACTTTAGTGTGAGCCACTATTAATTGATACAGTGGTAGGCTTTGGGAGGAGGGAACAGGCAAATATGCATGCTTAATGGAGTCTTTTAAGGACTCAGGTAAGTACTTATTTTGGTAACTTTGCTGGCACCCAACCTGTCCATTCATGATTAGCTTCAACCATGTACATATTTATGCCAGTATCTGGTTTCTGCTCAATGGATTAACCATTCCTTTGTAAATCCATGTCTGGTCCTTCATTTTTGGTTCTAACATCTATAGCTAGGTCACTGTTAGAACATGTTGCACTTTTTTTTTAAATAATGGCACAACTGACCATTATCTTATTCTTTGAGAACATTCAGAATCACACATTATGGCCCATGGCAGGTCAAACTATTCAATGTATAGAACTGAGAGCAAAATGAAAATTTCAAGGCCTTTACAAAATATTCAGAATTGAATGGTGATGAAAGTGTTGTGATAGGCTAGTTTTGTGCCTGATTCCACAAAGGTGGAAATTGGTTTGATGTTTTTGAGCCATATTTAACTTTTTTTTAAAGTGTATGTGTGTGTTGCAGCACACATGTATGGAGGTCAGAGGACAACTTTTAGGTCGGTCCTCATTGTTTCACCTTATTTGAGGCCAGATTTCTTTCGAATTCTCTTTGTTTTTCATTTTTGTGGATTGTCAAGAACTTCCAGGAAATTCTTCTGTATTCATTTTCCAGCTTGTCACCTGAGTCCTGGGATTACAAAATATTGCCAAGGCTTCTGGCTTTTTATATGGGGTCTGAGGATCAAACTTGGATATTCAGATTCAAGCAGTGGGTGTTCCACTGACCTATCTCCCCAGCCCACACCATATCTGAAGTCAGATACCTTCCTTCAGGAATAGTTTGGAAATAAATTCTGTCATCACTCAAAATTATACATATTCAACACATCTTCAGATGAGTTTATTGAGAAACTGGGGCAGGAGAATTGCTGCAAGTTCAAAGCTTGCCTGATCTACATAGCAAGAGATAGACCACCTAGAGCTATATCACAAGACCCTATATCATCTATCTCAATAAATAAAAATATTCAAACTCTAGTCTGTATTTTTGCCTATAATTTTCTGAACTGTCACACTTGGTTTCCGAGGATTCCATTTCTCAGAGCCCTTCTTGATGTCAGTTGGTCAGTGTTGAATAGAGCAGTGAGTAACTTCTTTGGTTCAATGCCTTGGATGTGCTATGCCAATAACAGATATACACATATGTGTCTCTCTACAGTGTCAGAGCTTGTTTAATAACAATAAACTCACAACCAATACCAATTTTGTTGGCTGAAACTTGCCAAGTAGTTTCAATTTCCCTTGATAACTGGCCATTAGCAAACACACAAGTATTTATACATTTCCAAATTAATTTGATAAGGGTAGTTAGTATCTTTTTATGATTAATAATAAGTTATTTATCAGTGTGTGCTTCACAGGAGGCACATGAGAGGTGATTGTGGTGATTTCAATATAAATGTTCTCCAAAACCTCATGTGTTTTTTTATTGTTTATTTTTTTATGTATGAGAGAGAGAGAGAGAGAGAGAGAGAGAGGATGGGCAGGCCAGGGCCTCCAGCCATTGCAAGTGAACTCCAGATGCATGCACCCTTTTGTGCATCTGGTTTACATGGGTCCTGGAGAATCGAACCAAGATCCTTTGGCTTTTCAGGCAAATGCCTTAACACTAAGCCATCTCTTCAGCCCCCTCATATGTTTTTGATTAAACCTCATATTTGATCTCCAGTTTCTGGAGCCATTGGGAGGTGGAACATTGCTGGAAGAGGTATGCCAATGGGGATAGGCCTTGGGATTTTATAATCCAGCCTTCCCTTGCCAGTGCTAGCTATCTAACTCTTGAGGTGGTCGCCTAATTCTTGTCTTGCCTTGCTTTCTTGCCCAGCCATGATAAAACTTCCAAACTTCCCCTTGAAACTGTAAGTCTGGAGTAGGGAGAAAGATTTTCTTCCATACACTGCTTCCATTTGGCTGTTTTGACTCAGTGATTAGAAGGTAACTGAGATAGAGGTGGTGGCTAAAGCATCTACATGTAGAACACCATGCAGTGTTGTCTTGCCTTAGCATCTGCACACAACATGGACCAATGCTGCATATAGTATGGAATCTGCAGTGCAGTGTACAGCAAGACCACATCTCTATCCAGCCAGTGATTCAGTTAATACCATGAGAATCTCTTTCTTTGGAGATCAAGTTCTTCCCCTGGAGACTAAAGTAAAGGTGCTAGAACTTAGAAGGTTATGCTTAGCAAAGTCAGATCTGGATCCAGATTGCCTCATTTCTTAGTTAAATGAATGTCTTATTAAATTAAGTTATTCTACAAAATGGGGGAAATCATCAGCAAAACAGAACTATGGTTAGATAAGTCTGATGCATCTCTGATGGGCATTCAGTATGAAGCACCTCCTTTTCATAAAGTAAGATCAGGTTATTTCTCTTAGTGACCAAGAACAATATTAATTAAGTATTGTTAGAAATGTCTCAGATTATCACAAATGATGACTTACAAATCTTAAACAAAAATCTCTACAACAAATGAATTAAGATCCTTTATCTGAAAAAAAAAGGAAATGAAATTAAATAATAAGATAATGTCAAACCTAAATGCAGCAGCAAAATTTTTCTTTAATAATACTGAAATTGTTGCTTAAATGAGTATTTCAATCAGTCTGTATGTATTTGTTTTGTGGGAGAATAATTGTCTTATTACAATTGTACTCTTATTTAGGATACCAATTATTTAAATAAACACCATGAAGGAAATTAAGAGATTTAAAAGGGATGAGTAGTACAAAAGTAAATACATAGTACTCTATAGAGAAAAAAAGAAGAACTTAATCTGGAAAACCTTGAGTGTTAGCCAGTTAACATATTTGCTTTGTGCAAAATGATTTCCATAGCAATGGGGATTTGGAAGTCTCAAAGCAATTTAGTTCTAACATTTTATCTCATTTCCTAATATATTTCATCGTGATAAGGGGCCAAAAATTCTTGTGATATCAAAAGATATAAATATCAATAGATTAAAATTTTGCCAGAAAAGTGGTATTTTGAGCCCAGAAAAAAAATGGTGCATTGGATATAGCACAAGATTTGAATCTAAACAGACTGTTCAAATTCTAGATACCAACATTTAATAATACTCTTGTAATTTGGCAAGTCTTTTAACCTCTCTAGCCCTAGATTATTCAATTTTAAAATTAGGGTAGTAATGCCCAGTTTACAAGGAGCTGCTTAATAATAGAGTATAATAGTGTAATTTACTTTAAGCTGACCATATTATCATCATGGATCAGAGGTAACCTTGCCCTGATTGCATGGACTCTTAATAACAAAATAGTACAGTGATAGCTAGGTTTATGCTATTAAAAACAGGACCATTAACCATTGCCAGGAGAAGAATGGGAGGAAGCTTCAGAAATTCCTGCAATGGGATTCCACTTATCATCCCTCCTGTCTCCAACTACACTTGGGTGACCTTGGGCGGTGCTAGTGTATATAGGAGATGAAGGGTAACTATGATACCACTTCCATGAAGTTGTTATTCATGATGGGATAAGAGACTTTTCAGTGTGGAATCACCCATATTCCTGTAAGTAAACCCACTAAACTCACTGGTTCACCAACTTGGATGGGATGGGGCAATTACTTTGGTCAGTCATTGATTACTTATCTAAGATGGATATGTTCTTGCATCCCCAGGAAATGTAACACAAAAAAATATACAAATAGACTTCCAAAATAGTTACTTCTCAATAAATGTTGACTAATGTTGACTGATAAAGTATTCTCTATTTAGGATAAGAGTGGAAAATCCAAATGTTAACCAGAGTGAAAAGACAACTTGTGTGTGTGTGTGTGTGTGTGTGTGTGTGTGTGTGTGTGTGTTGTGCATGTGTGGGTGGAGGCATCCCTAGTGATGGGCTTATAAATGTGCACCACTATGCCTGGCTATTACATGGGTTCTGGTGAAGGAACTCAGGTCCTCATGCTTATAAGTGTATTTACTTTTGCTTTTATTTTTGGTGTACACATTGTGTGTGTGTTTGTGTGTGTGTGTGTGTGTGTGTGTGTGTTCACATGTGTGTGGATGCTTAGGCACATGTGTTTATGTAAGTGTGGAGGGTAGAAATTTATGTTTCACATCATCTTCAGTTCCAGCTAGACTAGTTAGGCAGTGATCCTGAGAGATGCTCCTGTCCTCCACCTTCTCTAGGCTGGGATTAAAGGTGCATGTAAACATGCCAGCATTTTAAGTGGACACTGGGCATCTGAACTCATGTTTTCACACTTGCATGGACAGCACTTTATCTAATGAGACCAGTCTCCTAGCTCTACTTTAGTTTTTGAATCCAAACATTAGCATAGAAATGTCAGACAACTCAATTCATCAACATTTGATCAATCCAAAGTTTCCAATATTCAGAGTTCTCTCATTCCAATATATCTAGTAGTCAAACACCCCTGAATATTTTATTTTTACTTTAATACTATGAATATGCAAATGCCTAAGTATAATGGCAAATAGTACTTAACAGTCCATTCTAACATGTGAGCAAATGTGAAATGGTGGAGGCTGTGGCATGGGAGAGCTCATGCCCCATCTAACAACTCTGCTAATAAATTTTGATATATGAATTCTGAGCTATTTTTCTGATTAGATCCAGGCTTGTGGATTTCTATGACTGGTTGAAATTTGCAAACATTTTTGAAAGTGACAGTGGCTTAATAGATTCTTTAGAGATCTCCAGAACTTGAAGAACAAGTTCGTGCAGTTCTTGCCAAATTGAGGAGGCTTGAAAGAGTATCCACCCAGGTAGCACTGGCAGGAATGCACCTCAGGTGCTGTGAGGAAAGATTTTTGGTTCAGAAAGACAGCTCTCTTTAAAGAAGGTATTTGGAGCTTCCTATTTCAATATGGGGAGTCCCAGATAGTCTTTCTCTACCCTACCCTCCACATGCTTGTAGGCCAATGTTATAGTTCTCTGTTCTCTGGTATGTGGCTCATAACTGATATAATACTATTGCCTTCCTTCAACTCATGGCTTCTATTCACCTCATGGTTTTTTGTGATTTCCTCTCAGATCAGTCTCCGGATCAGGGCAGATTTTATTCAGTCCTTCAGCTCTCTGCATATTTGCTGTTCTTGGTAAAGCAGAGCACTAACCTATGGACAGAGTGTTTTCATGTCAGGTAGCTACTTGGATCCAAACTTGACTGTGGTCAAGAATGGTGGATTTGCATTCACCAGTTCCAGGGAACTCCCAGAGCTCTGAGACATCCCAGAAGAAAACATGGAAACATTCCAGCTGGCAGCATCTTTTGTGGTACATACTAACATCGTTCCTCTTTCCCTGGTATTACCATAGGATTTCAAGCATTTGAAATGATTCACAGACTTTCTATCAGCAACACAAAACAGTATGATTTTGTTCAGTAGTCTTGAACTTAGAGGTTTTTCAGCATCTATTCTGCCCAGATATGATTTATACCTTTGCTACTAAAACTCTATTAAGAGTTGATACAGTTTTAAAAGAGAGTTGCAAATTTCCATATTGCATGCAAGAAAGTTCCATGATGGTGTGAAGCAGAAGTGTGGTGCAGCTTAATTCAGAGGAGTAGGTTAGTGAAATATCAAATCAATTACCGGGAGAGATTTATATGAAGTGTCATTTCTACTTTACACTGATGTGTCTGTCTTGAATGCTTGATTTCTAATTAGCAGCAGAGCTTAGGCACTAGCCAGCTATGCACATATTCAGAAAGGCAGGAATCGTTTGGCAGGAAAACTTGCGATGAACAGTGGCCTCCAAGTACTCACTTCTCCATTTTGATCTCTATCTTTAATTTTCTTTTCCATCAAAGTGAAGTAGAGTTTAAGTTTCTGAACAAATATTAACATTTAATTTTGAAACTAGTGTATTTCTTGCTTAAATCCAAAGTTAGAATGCACTATTCATAATGAGATACTTTTTTTTTTTTTCTTTTGGAATCCTGTTCATTTCTTTCTCACACATTCAGATCACATGTAAATTTAGGCATTCTGCTAAGTACAAAATTGGGATATTCTAATTACAATGAATAAATATTTCTTTAAATGATTTATTCTACTTAAGTTTTACTTTAGAAACATTGTTAGCTAGGACACTTAGGCAACTTCCTGAAAACCTTCAATGAACATAGCAACCATCACTAGAAGTTTAGGACAATAAAAGATCAGAGAAGACTTTCAGTTTATACCTCAGGCTGATCTCATCTTCAGGTAAAACAAAAATTAAAAAAAAAAGTTAATTCAAAATGTATCTATGAAACACATAAGGTTGTTTATAAAAGCATCAAGTAAAAACTGTAAAATTTTCTTGCTACTGGGGGATGTGACAGTGAGTTCCTGGGGATGATACCAAAGTATAGGCAAAAATCAGAGGAAAAGACAAACTAGACTTCAGGAAATAAAATGTGAACATTTTTGTTAATGCATTGACAATACTATTATTTGTTAAAAAATACATTGTCAGGGCTGGAGAAATGGTTTAGCAGTTAAGGCATTTGCCTGCAAAGCCAAGGGACCCAGGTTTGATTCCCCAGGACCCATGTTTGCCAAATGCACAAGGGGGTCCATGCATTTGGAGTTTGTTTTCAGTGGCTGGAGGCCCATTCTCTTTCTCTCTCTTTCTCTGTCAAATAAAAATAAAATTATATATAAATATATGAAAAATTTATATCACCTCTTGATTTGGATTTTTTGAGAGGTTTGAAAATCTTTTCATGTATTTGTAAGTTAATACATTGCCTTTTCTATCAACTACATATTCATATCATTGTTAGTTTAAAAAATAGCATTTAAAAACTATATAAGCAGTATCTGTTTTGTACTTGAATGTGTGTATGTTGTGCATGTGGATATGTACATGTATGTGCCACAGCATGTGCGTGGAGGTCTAAGAAAAACCTCAGAGTGTTGGTTCTTTCCTTCCACCTGCTTCTTTTTAATTTTTTAAAAAATTGACAGCTTCTATACTTACATACAAAAAAAAACCATGATATTTCCCTCTACTCCCCCCATTCCTCTTCAGAACTCCATTCTCCATCATATCCCCTTCCTCTTTCCATTAGTCTCTCTTTTAATTTGATGTCATCATCTTTTTCTCCGATTATGAGGGTCTTGCAAAGGCATTGCTAGGCACTGCAGAGTCATGGATATTGAGGCCAATTTCTGTCTAGACAGTTGCATTGTAAGGAATGGTACTCTTCCTTTGGCTCTTACATTCTTTCCACCTCCTCTTCTGCAATGGATCGTGAGCCTTGGAGGGGGTGACAGAGATATTTCAGTGCCACCTGTGTTTTTGAGAAACTGTCTATCTTGTCTTTTTGCTGATGGAAAGAAAGCCCAGTGAAGCTGTATCACAAGTTTCAGGGTTGTCCTGCCTCTGACTGTCAATGTCACAGAAACATACGGATTACAGACATGTGCTATTTGTGCCACTTTGCAACCAGTTTTACAATGGTACTGTGGATATGAACTTCATTCCTCAGACTTGTGGAACAAGTATCTCTAACCTTTGAGTCTTCTCCCCATCCCCTGATTCATATATTTGAACACTAAAAAACAGTCTTTTTTCTGACATTTTTATATAAAGATGTAAGGCTAATTTCCTATTATCTGATGTCTCTAGATAAAGATAGTTTATTTGACAGGAGATAGTTAAGACTAAAAAACACCAAGTATCCCTTTTCACCCTAATTTTGGTCAGATAAACCTAGAACTTGTACAACACTGAGATAATGCTTTGAATTCAAAATGACCTTCCCAAATTAAACATCCTATCCTATTAAAGTTAAACTTCTAGAAGGAAGACTCTTCACATTTTTATTTTTATATAAATTACACTTGTTATGCTATATTTAGCCTGTATTCTGGAATAATTTTCATTCCTAAAAGGTGTTATAAAAATAGCTGAGTTCATTTATGTAAAAATCCAGTGTGTATTTATAACTTTTCTTATCATGTTTATTTTGCCTTGATTCCTACATGAGTAATGTATTGTATTATTTCTTTACATACATCAGTTTGAATTTAATTTGCTGAACAGCATTATTCATGAATAGAAAAATCAATAATTATATGCTAGACTTTAATATTCCTCTGTCTTTGAGCTTGATTTGGTGTATATTGTCTAGACTATAGTATCTTCAAAAAAGTCATATACACTTTGGAGGCTTTAAAATTTTCTATTATGATATCTACAAACAATATATTATAAAGCATTTTCTTACTTTTACCATGAATATTTCTTAATTTCAATTAAATCTTAGCTGCTATTAATTGACCTGTGAAGAGTCAGTTGCCATTGTATTACATAAAATTGATGTTTGACAGTGAAAATAATTTAAGAAAATGTACCATAACATGTTGCTTAGCCTATGAATTTTTAACAGCCAGTCATTATTTAAAATTCAGTCCTAAGCTATGGCTACTTTAAAGAGTTTCCTTTAGGATTTTACATTATTCTTGTCATGGAAGTTGAAGAATAAATCATGTATACAGAACTCCCTATCAAATGTATTATTTTGTTAGAATCTGATATAAAGAATCAGGAGACTGAAAGAACCACCATCATTCCTGTGAGTCAACATATGACAACATGGCCTCCATTCTCAGCCATTTAGCCTTTGATTCTTATACTCATGAGAAATGTTTAGAATTACAGAAGGATTTCTTATAAGTTTTTGGATTTATGTCTTTGAATCCATTTATATTCTGAAGAACATTTCCTTCTACATCCTGCAGTTGGTATGCAGCCCTGGTCTCATCACTTGAAGGAGCACACTGTGTACAATCTGTTCCAGAGGTACAGTTCCATGTTTCTGTAAGAGTACTTGGTGCTTCACATAGAATTAATCACAGCTGCTTGTCATGCATATTCTCTTCTCTTACAAGATGTTTCTACTTTTTCAATAATGCTTCACAAGAATTAAGTAGGTTGATTAGTCAATGCAAGTCCTAGAGCTTTGTTGGGTTAGGATTCTCTAGAGAAACAGAACCAATAGCTGTTGTCCTGAAGGCAGGAGATAAAATGTCCTAACAAGTAAAGTGATAGCAAAACAGGGAATGTCCTCTCTGGTCTTTCCAGGAATTCAGTGGATTAGGGAGGACTATCTAGAGAGAATACAGATATCTGGAAGAATCTTCTCAGAAACACGCAGAAATGATGTTTATTTTGAGTGCCTCATAACCACTGAAATTGACAAATAAAATTACCCATCATGTCCTCTTTTTATTTCCTTATCGATTCTCTCCTCCTGAAGTCAGTGACTCTTAAACTGTGATCGCAGTATCAGAAGTGCCAAGGCCATTTGTTTGTTTGTTTTTAAGTGAAGAACCTTAGAACTACAAACCAGGTTTATATAATAAAGAGGAAAGAAATTATAGGTAATCGATATTCATTGTGAATAAGTTTTATGGAAGGTCCAAATGATCTTCTCATATTCATACTCTGGAGGTGTCTATGACTGCGTGAAGTTTAGAAATTAACAACAATTATTAATAAAAATAAAAATGTGCCGGGCGTGGTGGTGCACACCTTTAATCCTAGCACTCGGGAGGCAGAGGTAGGAGGATCACCGTGAGTTCAAGGCCACCCTGAGACTATATAGTTAATTCCAGGTCAGCCTGGGCCAGAGTGAGACCCTACATTGAAAAACCGAAAAACCAAAAAAGTAAATAAATAAAAATAAAATAAAATAAAAATGTAAGAAAATCTAAATATAGATGATAATTCTATTGTCATATCAAATATAAAACTGTTAAGAAGTATGAAATTCTGGGGCTGGAGAGATGGCTTAGCAGTTAAGGCATTTGCCTGCAAAGCCAAAGGATCCAGGTTTGACTCCCCAGGACCCACATACGCCAGATGCACAAGGGGGTGCATGCATCTGGAGTTCGTATGCAGTGGCTGGAGGCCCTGGCATGCCCATTCTCTCTCTCTCTCTCTCTCTCTCTCTCAGCCTCTTTCTCTCTCTCAAATAAATAAATTAAATATAAAAAAAGAAGTATGAAATTCCTATTCCTACTGTTTGCTATAGATTGCATCATCTCCAGGGAGATGCTGTTTGGAGTCAGTACAACTTTTGAAGTTTGGAGCCTGTTGGGAGATCTTTGTATTACTGGGATGTACCCAAAAATGAGTGTTATGGGAACTTTCATTGCTCATCTTTTCACTTTTTGCTTCCTGTCTCATGATACATGCTCTTTGCTGTGGCACCCACCACTGCCATAAAGCACTTCCCTTGTCAGTCTCAAAGCCAAAGGACAACTCAAGTGTGAGCTGGAACCTATAGAATCCTGAGACAAAATAAATTTTGTCTGGTTGTGTTAATGTTTTCCAGTGTTTCATGGGAGAGAAATGGAGTCATCTAAAAACAATTTTCATTTTATTATATATTATCAGGTAACATCACCTAATTTATATGCCTTTTTTTTTTAATGTCTCTTTCTCCACCCTCATATAGGTGGACTTAAGAAAGGGGCAACAGAATCAGAAAAGACTCTTGGCCTTCCATTCCCTGCCTCCCTGCTGAACTTCTTTCTTAAAGGCACAAAACACTCGACAGGAGAGGAATTGAAGGAAGATATCATGCAGAGAAACTGGAAACTTGGTCTCACACCTCCATTGATAATCTGGGGAGAAATTTTGTCCAGATATTCCTTGTCCTACCAAGAGACTCCCCAGCAAATTTAGAGAACACAACGTGCACACAGAGGGAACTTAGGTCTGGTTTGCATAGTCCAGAAACCACAGGCAAACAATGACCACAAAATGTTTGGTGGCTTCTCACATGTTCTAAACTTGAAAGAAGGCTTGCTGTCAAACTCTGCTGTACTTAGACCAGTCCTATCTTATCAGACCTTCCCTGTCTCCTGGGAGATCCTGAGAAACTGCCACAGACTACCCTTTGGAAACACAATTTCTATTCTGGGAAATTAACATTGGAAGTGGACAAATAGCACGTTTTTAGGGAAACACCTCCACAGTTCTGTGACATTAGCTAGTATTGTGATATAACACATTACTGGAATACTTGTGTCTGTCAAAAAAGCAATCACAATGGAAAAGCAAAGACATGAGGCGACTATTCACAAATGACCTCAACTGTTCCACTGACCCTGAGCTGGACTTGGGACTATATAATCACTTTATGAGTAGGAGTCTGTGACTGTGTGTGTGTGTGTGTGTGTGTGTGTGTGTGTGTGTGTGTGTGTGTGTACATGAAGTAAATTACAAAGACAAAGGGAATTGATTTGACTTACATATCTGTTTCTCAATTGAAATATTAGACTGCCCCAACTGTTTTCCTCTTGCTTAATAGGAATGAAGAGATGGATCAGTGGTTAAAGATGCTTGCTTACAAAGCCTGATGGCATAGATTTGATTTCCCGGTACCCATATGTACATAAAGCCATTTGTACAAACTTGTACATTTACATGGAATTTGTTTGCAGTGGCAGGAGCCCTGGTGTGCCTATACCCACTGTCCTCTCTCTCTCTCTCTCTCTCTCTCTCTCTCTGACTTTCTGTGTCTCTCTCAAATAAATAAAATAAAATAAATCCTACATAGATTTTGATTCTTTGTTATACAAGATACTATAATATGATTGAAGGCAGAATATAAATGTTACCAATTATTATACTTTTTAGTTATTTGAAAATATTTTAATGTTATTTTGATTGAAAATAGTTGTAAGTAAAGCGAGATGGGAAATCAAGATGTGTTTCTAGAATACAAGTTTCAAACCTCAAAATTGACTTGTAGGGAAATCTCAAATTAATTTCTATTAAATATCATGAGTATCCTTGCTTCTTGCCATCATGTTTTTAATAGTTTAGCCAATAGCTTGACTTTATTGCCATAATCAAAGGCATGATTGATTTATTAGACTTTTTCTTAGCATTGGGGATGCAGATGAGTTTTTTGTTTGTGTATTTATTTAAAAACATTTTATTTTAATCTAATATTTTTCATGTTCTAATTGAATATACAAAGTCATAAAGGAATAGAAGCTATGGGAAGATTCTTGAAGATGGCTGAGCAGGTAAGAAATCTTTGCTGTGAAAACATGAGGAGCTAAGTTTAATTTACAGTATTCATGGATAAATGTAGATTCGGGTCACACATACCTGTAACCTAAGCACTGGGGTATAACTGTGATTTGCTGGGAGCTCCAGGTTCAGTGAGAAACTCTGTGTGGTGGTTAGATTCAGGTGTCCCCCATAAATTTATGTGTTCTGAATGCTAGGTCTCCAGCTGGTGGTAATTTGGGAATTGGAGCCTCCTGGAAGCGGTGTATTATTAGGAGTGAGCTTGTAAGTGTTATAGCCAGCTTCTCCGTACACTGTTTGGCACACTCTCCTGCTGCTATTGTCCACCTAATGTTGGCCAGAAGGTGATATCCAACTTCTGCTCATGCCATTATTACTCCTTGCCGTCATCTAACTTTCCCTTGAGTCTGTAAGCCAAAAAACAAAACAAAACAAAACAAAACAAAACAAAAACACCACCACCACCACCACCAACAACAACAACAAAAAACCCTTTCTTCTCAAGCTGCTCTTGGTCCAGTGTTTTCTACCAGCAACACAAAGCTGACTGCAACAGTAAAATTGGTAGTAGAGGAGTGGGGTCATTGGTAGAAACCTGCATGTGTCTTTGTTCAATAGGAACTGATTTCAGGGAGGAATGTGGAAAGATTTGAAATCTTGTTCTAACAGACACTTTGCAGTCCTGTAGGTACAGGTTGGTAGACTAGGATCTGAGTTGAAAGTCCTAAGTACAGCAAGAACTATGGACTGTGGAGTTTGGCTTATGGGGGGAAAAAGAGCTTTTTCCAGACTGGAATAAAGACAGTTTGTGTGAGAGGCTTGCAGTTATCCCTGTGTGCTGAGAACTTGTGCAGGTTTACATTGCATAGAAATAGACTCATTTGAGAAGATGGATATGGCATAGAAAGAAATGAAATCTTTGAGCTGAATCTATTGCCTGTTCAGCTGCAATTGTTTGAGAAATTATAATAACTGATATTGGGCCTGCTGATCTACATTGGGACAACAGAAAGAATGTACACTCTTTTGAAGACGGCTGAATGTTGAAGGAGTGTCCTGTTCTTCAAAGTCTCCTTTATTCTCTCCCCCTCTGCCCTAGATTAACAATTGGTAGCCCACCTGGTACTATGGAGTATAACAAATATAGGAGAGAGAGATTATTGAATTTGCAACATGTTTTGTATTTGGAAAATGGTCATGGGCAGTGTGAAACAGGCTTGATGGATTATCTGCATGGAGCCCAATGGAGCCATGAGGATGAACCATGGGTTGCAGTGGAGACCCAATGGAAATGCTGGAACTATGGGATGAATGCCAAGGAGAGCTGCTGGCACTGAATGGAGTTTTCCAGAACTGTGAGTAGCTTAGTTGGAAGGGTGGAATTGGAACTCCAGAGACTTGTCACTAATTAAAATTAATGGAATGTGAGACTTGTCACTGGTTAAAGTTGTCAGACTTGGAGCTACAGAGTTTGATGTTTGCCCTGTTTGTTTTAAATGTTGTATTGGTTGAATGTTACTTTGCTATGACCAATACCATCTTTTGTAATGTCAATATTTACACTATGCCATTATGTATTTTTTTGACTTTTTGGTATAATGGCTCCATTAAAAGACCTTGAACTTTGGGGATGTTTGAACATCATTGGGAATGAATGCATTACATTTTACATCCTGGATAGATATCAGTTTATAGGTACCAGAGTGAAATGTGGTGGTTTGATTCAAGTATCCCCACTTATATGTTCTGAATCTTGGGTCCCCAGCTGATGGCAATTTGGGAGTTGGAGCCTAGTGGAGGCCGTGTATTATTGGGGGTGGGCTTGTGGGTGTTATAGTCAGCTTCCCCAGTGTTTAGCACACTCTCTTGCTGCTATTGTCTACCTTATGTCCAGGTGGTGATGTCCACCTTCTGCTCATGCCACCATTTTGTCCTGCCATTGTGGAGCTTCCCCTTGAGTTTTTAAGACAAAATAAACCCGTAATTCCCACAAGCTGCTAATGGTTCATGTTTTCTGCCAGCAACATGAAGCTCACTACCATACTCTGTCTCAAGTAAATAAGGAACAAGAGTAATAGAGGAGGGCACTAGGTATATTCCTCTGGTCTTTCATGCATGCATATGGGACACATGTATGTATACACACCTATATGTCACACACACACACACACACACACACACACACACTACATACACACATAAAAAAAGAAAAAAGAATAAAAAGAAATGGAAGTATATTTGGAAGTCAGGACATCTACTTATACAAACTGCTTAAAAATATTACTGTACTCATAATGCCTTCCTATATGTTATGGTTAATATTTACCCATATTTTATTAATCAATATTTCTTCCCTGTCTCATGATGCTATGGAGTAATGCATGCAAAATGGCAAGTGCTATTGTCATTGATTTCCTTACATATTAGCTTGAGATTTTAAAGCATCTATTAGAGAGGAAAATGAACAAAGCTAAATAGGTCTGCTGAATCATTTGAATGTATCATTAAAAAAAAAAAAAACTTTTTAAAATTTATTTGATAGAGAGCCAGAGACAGAGAAAGAGGCAGATAGAGGAGATAATGGCCATGCCAGGGCCTCCAGCCACTGCAAACAAACTCCAGAAGCATGTGCCACCTTGTGCATCTGGTTTACAAGTGTCCTTAGGAATCAAACCTGGGTTAGGTGGCTTTGTAGGCCATCTATCCAGCCCTGAGGGTGTTATTCTGAGAAGCTACTTATACTAGGAACTCTTTCCATTGGTAGAGAGAAATTTTAATTCATTCTCTGTAACTTTAAAGCAGTATTTGACATTTTGGTACTAAAAGAAATTTATTTGGCCCATAATTCTAGAAGTCAGTGGCAGGGCTCTGGCATTAGCTTAGCCTTGATGAGCCCAGTGGCTGTGTCCTGTGTTAGAAAACTACACGATTAGTATTTGATGGAGAAACAACCTGGCAATAGATGCAGTTAGAGAGAAACTCAGGGATAACTTTTTCTTTTTCTTTCTTCTTCTTTTCTTTTTTTCCAAGGTAGAGTCTCACTCCTCTTTTTCTTTTTGTGAGGACCTTCTTGTGAAAATGAGTGAGGAATGTATGACAGCAGTCCCAATGACCTAATTGGGACTCTCATTGGGCTCTGCTTCTTAAAGGTTCTAGACTGTAGGCACAAGTGAAGGTCCCCAAGCTACTGGAGGTTTAGACAGACCTGGCCTGTCAGGCATGACTAAAGGCCCTGGACCCCAAGGCTGCAGCAAGCCTAAACCTTGAGACTGGCAGGAGTGAGGCCCTTCCCTCCTCAGAGCCCTGGGACACCTGGACATCCTGATAAGACTTAGGTTTTACATTCCCCAGAGACTTGGGACCTTTGTCCACTTACCTCACTATATGTTAATAAGGTATCAGCCAGCAGCCTTCACACAGCAATGCCCGTTACCCATACCTTGTACTTCTTCCTGCCACTACATGAACATTTATAAACACACTCTGCTGGCAAATAAATGATCTGTCCTCTGGTGCAATCTCCCTGGTGTTTCTTCCTGTAATACTCACAGCAACTCAAGACCCTGCTCCACAGTTGCCTGGATGTCTCTGGGGAACTGTGGTCAAAGGGACCCCAGGAACCATAGCTGGCACCTGAACAGGGGCTCTCTGAGATGCTGTAGGGTAGGTGAGTGCTCCCTCAGAGGGACATTGTCCTCTAGGTAGACATCGGCCCCCTGCAGCTTTGCCTCCATGCTTGAGGGCTGGCAGGTTTCTCTTTTTTCCCTTCTTTGTTTTCAGTTCGCACCATCCCTAGCACCCCTGTCCCCTCCCCATCCGCTCCCTTACTGACAATCGCAAAACAGCTATGTGAACCCAAAGATAACAATACAAATACATATAATCAAGGAGTCCCAGCTTTTCCTGTTAATGTTCAAACTCATTGATTTTGAAAAATTCTGCCAACGTGCAGGCAAATGGTCCAAATTTTTCATTTTGTGTGCACGGTCTTCTCTCTGCTCTATCATGCTCCCACTAAGAAGGTTTGTCTTTTGTCTCCAGAGTTGTAAATAGAATAGAAATTTAAAATGAAAATGCATTGCTTCTGAATGAATGCATGAATATATGAAGGGAGATGGTTGTCTAGAATCTATATGAAAAGTGCACTTGAAATAAAAGTGTGTATGTGAGTATATATGTGGCTCACAGCCCTAAGGCTGTAAAGTGATTTCTGTTCTGAACAGTGCCATTTCATTGTGGGGAATGTTTTCCACCAAACCCACTGTCCTAGACTGAATGACCAGATTTTAATGTTGAATGGCCCCCAGAAGGAACACCAAAAATAATTAAGATCATAGGCAGGGGAAAATGCAAGATTCTCCTATTCTTAAAAAGTTTTAAACTGGCAGAGTTAGAGAGTTACCCTTTATTCCTGACAAAAACTCTCCCTGGGGTGGGCAGAACAGCTCACCTAAAGTCAGACCAGAAGCTTCAAGGCCAGAGAGCACCCCCAAACACAGTTGCCTCCTAACAAATTCTCCACTAATGAGGTACTGGCTGGCAGGACTTGAAAATAGCTAAACCAGCCACAGAAAGGGAGGTAGAGAGAGAGAGAGTCCTGTCTTGGCTATTCGGAAATTCCAACACTCCAGGGCTTGACACTGAGGAAGGGGTTAAACAATGGAAGGATTTAAACAAGGTGAAAGTCTCTGCAAGGTTTTGCAAAGGTCTGTGAGCTAAACAAATGTGACTGGAAGCCACTCAAGCCATAAACCCAACCACATTCCTATCAAAAGAGGAAGGAGAGCCCTTCCACATTTGCAAAAAAGGTTATGCTGTCCCTCTGTGTTCCTCAGAGTGGCTGGATCTACAGATGACCAGGTGTCCCTAAGAGTAAGAGGGAAGCCTAACACATCTCACTGTGGACAGAGAGACAAGACACAGAGCTCTCTGGTGTTTATGCTGCCCCTGGAAAATACCTAATGGCTCTTTCTTAGCTTCCCTGCCTTGCAGAGCCAGGGGGCTGGAGGCACAAGGAATCTCAGGATCCTGGCCCAAGCATGAAATGGGTGAACACCAAATCACTGTGACAAGATGGGGACTTCCTATAAGAATTTGCAACTGGTTTAAGTTTACTTTATCTCTCTAAGCTTCTGTGGGACTCCTAACAGAAAAACTGTCTCAAGATTTATGTTTAAATTTAGGTGTGCTTAATACTGAATTTGTAAGAAAATTTCTAATTATTTTGGAATCTGCTTTCATATTTAAAAAATATGTTTCCAAAAAAGTTATAAGAAGCAAATTTCCAAAATCAATAAATGATAAAATCTATATGCTTATTGTAGATAGTATAAGTCAAGTCTGGTCTACTCTTTTATTAAAAAAAAAAGTTATTTCAAAAGGCCTTTTATTAAAATTCTTATGGTAAGGACAATGAAAGCTTTTGTTGGTAGTTATAAGATGAACTGACTAAAGAATATAAACTGAAGAGAAAACTTTAAATGTTGGAAAGATTTGATGCAAAAGATTGCTGTAGAGTGGTTACATTGATTATAAAGTAAAAGTATGAAGATGAAGGTATGAGTAAAATGTGTGGATGAAGGTATGAGCAAACTTAAACAGAAGGTTAAAGATGAAGTACCTAATTGGATTACAGACTTCTTGAGATATAAAATGATTATTAGCCTAGGGCTTACATCAGATTAACAGAGTATGATCCTGGCTGGTAGCAGGTTGCTATGATATTCAGGCTGTAAACCTAACATTAACTCATTGATGTTAATCTGGTCACAATGATCATGAAAGACTGAATCTAGAGTACCCAAACAAATTAGCTAGGTTCCTCTATTTGTCAACGTTTTAACTAAATATTACAGTTTAAATTGACTCATTAATATTTAATTCTCTCATAAGGTTATTATATCTAAAACACTGCCTCAAAAAAAATCTCAGGGCTGGAGAGATGGCTTAGCGGTTAAGGTGCCTGCCTCCTAAGCCTAAGAACGCCAGTTCCAATCTCCAGGTCCCACGTTTAGCCAGATGCAAAGTGATGCAAGGGCACAATGCCATACTTGACCACAAGGGGGTGCACACATCTGGATTACATTCACAGCAGCTGAGAGGCTGCTGGCGCGCCCATCTCTATCTGTCTCCCTCTCCCTCTCTCTGTCTTTCTCTGTGTCTCTCTCAAAAAACAAAATCTCAGAAAAAATGCTAATCTGGTCAAAATAATCATAATGGTCATGAAAAACTGAATTTAGAGTAACCAACCAAGTTAGCTAGGTTCCTCTATTTGTCAACTTTTAATTATATCTTACAATTAAAATTGACTCATTAATATTTAATTCTCTTCTAAGGTTATACCTAAAACCCTGCCTCCAAAAAAAAAAAATCTCAGAAAAATTATCTACTGTCCTTTTTCCTATTTTCTAAAGTAAATAGACTACATTTGGAGGCACTGACAGTGTTTATGCTGTCAACCTGCTCCCCTTACTCGCTTCTTCATTCATCTGGCTAGACAAGACCCCTGGGATGAGCACTTCTTATCATCCCCCTCTGGTATTCTTCCTATCTGTAGGCAGCTTGTCCCTGCTCCCTACCTGGTACAAACTAACCACCACATTCTCTCACAGGAAAAACATGTTGCAGAAAAAATACAAGCCACTGTAACATGGGCACAATACATCCAATATGTGGCCAACTTTCTCCCCTTTAGTAACCACCCTAAAACTTCTGCTTCTTTCGCACATCCCCTACCTATCCCCTGCTAACTGTGGCCCCTATTAGTGCCACCATTGAATACCCCACATCAACAGAAAATTATTCCCAACCCCGATTTACTGATATTCCCCTCTTTGATGCCTGTCAAGGTATGCCCCTTTGCCTGTCCAGCTCTAACCCAGCCAGAGCCCAATGTCTCCTCAATATTTCCATAACCAGGACCACTTGTGTCAAGACACTGCTCTCCTTTGGTACGAAGGACTAACCACCCCATACATAAATGTTTCCTCTCCCACTTATTGTTCCCCAGTCTTGATTGTTCCACAGATATATCTCTATGAGGAACAAGAAGTGGCCTACAAACTCTACCACATCGACTACGGGAGGTTTTCCTGTTCCTAGGAGTGGGACTCAGTGTGACGCTGTCCCTTTTGGCCTCTGGTGCTGCAGGAGCCATTCTCTTCCAAACCACCCATCTTGCGGGGAACTTCCAAGACGAGCTTAACGAGGCCATGATATAAACTACCGAGAGCCTTGAGTCTCTTCAGAGACAATTAACCTCTCTTGCGGTGGGGTACTCTAAAGCCGTAGAGCCTTAGATCTCATCACTGTTGAACATAAGGGGACATGCACGGTCTTGGGAGAAGAAAGTTGTTATTTTTTGTCAATTAATCAAATGTTGTTGAAAAAAAATGTTAAAACTCTCCAAAAACTCCATAATGAGCTGCTTGGCACTATAAACCTGACAACCCACCATCTATTTCTCCTTAGTTACTTGGCTTCTCCCCTTCTTTGGCCCCCTCCGGGCTATAGGAACCCTGGTACTCATGGCCCTCTGCCTTATCAGGTCCTTGCGTACCATCTAGCTCTATCTAGACCTGTGGCAGACTATAAAAATCTCTCTCAATATGATGACACAGCCCCATTATAAAAACAAAGGGGGAGCTTTAGGGCATGGTTGAAGGCCCACAGGCTACTGGAGGTTTAGGCAGACCTGAGCTGTCAGGCATGACTAAGGGCTCTGGACCCCGAGGTTGCAGTGAGCCTAAACCCGGAGAATCTCGAGACCAGCAGGAGTGAGGCCACTCCCTCCCCCCACCCCCCACAAGGTTGCAATGAGTCCAGATCCCCAACAATCTTGAGACTGGCAGAAGTGAGGCCGCTCTCTCTCCCCCAACCGTGGGGCACCTGGAAAGCCTGATGAGACTTAGGTTTCACTCTCCCCAGAGCCTTTTGACCTTTGCCAACTTACATCACTATATGTTAGAAAGGTATCAGCCAGCAGCCTTCCCGCACCCAATCTCCCTGTGACCCTGTCCCTCTTCCAACCACTACATGAGTATTTAAAACCCATTCCCCTGGCAAATAAAGGAGCTCTCCTCTGACACAGTCTCCTGTGTGTTTCTTCCCATTGCACTCACAGCCACTCAAGACCCAGCTCCATAGTTGCCTGAATGTCTCCAGGAAACTGCAGCCATGGGAACCCCAGGAACCACACTAGACGGCTTTCCAACACCACCAATTCAAAAGACCCAGCCTCCAGCATATGAACCATGGACAACACTGTCAAATCATACCCAAACCATTACTTCATCTAGTCACGATTTTGAGACCTAGAAGATTGTCAGTTTTTGTGTTGTGCTTGGTAACATGTCTAATAAGCTTAAAATAATACAATCATTTCTTATCTTAAGTAAAATTTTAGGCTGGAGAAATGGCTCATTGGGTAAAGCACCTGCCATGAAAGCATGAAGACCTGTGTTTGTATCATCAACTCCCAGGTAAAAACCAGACACCGTGACAAGAGTCTGCAATCCCAGCCCTCCTATGGACAGACAGGAGGCATAAGCACGAGAAACCTAGAAGCTCATGGGCCATCAAGCCAGGCATTCACAGCAGTGAGAAAGAGCCCCTACCTCAAACACCTTAGAAGGCAAGGACCATCAGAGTGTTGTCATAACCTCTACACGGACACACATTTGTAAACATACACAAACACACACACACCTACACACCTTGGCATGCATGGTAAGGCCCTGCCTCACGAATGGGAAAGAGTAGGGTTGGAGAGATGGCTTAGCAGTTAAGCGCTTGCCTGTGAAGCCTAAGGACCCCAGTTTGAGGCTCAATTCCCCAGTACCCACATAAGCCAAATGCACAAGGGAGCACATGCATCTGGAGTTCATTTGCAGTGGCTGGAGGCCCTGGTGTGCCCATTATCTCTCTGTGTCTCTTTCTCTCTCTGTCTATCTGTTGCTAATAAATAAATAAAAATAAAAAATTTTTAAAAAAGAATGGGAAAGAGTAACTCTTATATTTAAGTTAATGATAATGTTTCCCCATGCATAATGACATCTAAAGACATAGGAAGTTCTCTAAGAGAAGTATAAAGTATCATAGCTTTATATTTCTGTAGAAGCAGTAAAACAAACTATAATAAAAGCTATAAATTTAGATACTTATTAAATGGCTCTGGAGTATATTCAGTGCTGTGATAGCTATTAAATGCATTTTTGCATCCATAATAATTGAAAATGGTATCAGAGCAATCATTATGAATGATGAAACAAACATAAACTAAACAGAAATTGCTATTCATTATCTTGTGTGGCTTTTTCTAGTGCCAGAGAAGTCTTCCCCACTGTGATAATGGTATGAAACATCAATGCAAGCTACAAAATATGAAGCAATTTTCAAGATAGTTTCATAATTATTTCATTATACATGTTCTTATTTCTAAAAATACTTCCAAATACAGTAAGAGTAGTTGGGTTAATAAAGTGGACTTTACACAAAAAAGAAATTGCTCTTGGTTTCATACAATAATTCTTTCAATAACATTTAGTGTGGACTAATTGTGTACAAAGCTTGCACTAAATTGTGAAAATACTGGGGTTGATAAACATGTGTCTTATTTCAATATGTTATGGATTAGTGACATATAATATTGTGAGTAGAGATGTGTACAGCGAACCTCAAGAACATCATAGATGGAATATAACCCAGAATTTCTTAGAACGGCCCCAAAAGCACACTGTTCCTTCCCTATGATCAGGAAAAGCCATAGACATTCTCGAATCATTTTAAGCACAACAGTGTTGAAGTAGACTTGGCAAAACAAATCCCAGAAAGGAGAACCCTTGCACCAGACTCTTCATTTTCATCACTGTAGTTTGTATCCTTTGGTGATCTTCATATCTGGTCCATCTGGCTATAAATGATAACTTAGGACAGCTTCAGACTTGACATCTTAGCTGATTAAAGTGAAAAATTCCTTTGTTTTTTCTCATCCTTATAGCAAGTACTTAATGCATCAGTGAGTTTGTTCCATGTCATATCACACATTGCCATGTAGTCAATGTACACAGTGTTAGATGCATGGCCTTCTCCTTCTTCTTCTCCTCCTCCTCCTTCTTCTTTTTTGCTTTTTGTTTTTTTGTTTTTTGAGGTAGGATCTCACTCTAGCTCAAGCTGACCTGGAATTCACTATGTAGCGTCAGTGTGGCCTCGAACTCACATGATCCTCCTACGTCTGCCTCCTGAGTGCTGGGATTAAAGGCATGTGCCACCACGCTTGGCATAGAAGAATGGCATTCTTGATACAAATGCCCATCTCTGGCTTTAGAAGACTATGTGAAACTCAACCCAGTTCACCTGGACTTGGAGGGAGAGAAGGATGGGTGTTTCCAAGAGTGAAAGTGTCAACAGATGTTCAGTAGATAAAACTTTCCCAAAACTCCAATTTTCTCCCACTTTCCTCCCTCCATCATTTCCTCTCTTTTTTCTTTGCCTTCTTGCATCTTCTCTATTCTCCTTCTCAGCCTCCCTCCTTCTTACTCACCTATTTCCTTCTGTTCTCTTTCCAACTTTCCTATCTCTGCCCTTCCTATAGTCATATTTTGAATGCTTGACACTGAATAAAAAAACAGAAATAATACTTCAAAGTCAAACATGTGACTCTTTCACCCCTACTTTCATTTTTTCCCATACATTCTCATGTACCCCTATTTTAGACAGGAAGGGAAAGTAGTTGTTACTTATGTCTTATGAGATTTCTTCTTCTGGATCTTGAAATAGAGATTAATTTTCCAAAAATTTTGTCTGGAAAATATGTACTTTTCCTTAACTTATGGAATGATAGCCCAAGTTTTGTGGTGGTGGTGGTGGGGGGAATCACTTAAATTCAGTATGCAGGGTCTGGTACACATTAAATCGACCCATGCAGAGGACTGCCTACCTTCTGGCATGGATAGTTTCATCATAGACTGGCTCTCTGACATCTGCTGGGATTTCATTTAATTCTTTTTCTGGTACATCAATATTCTTCAGAAGTAACTCTCACTAGAACACAAGGAATACTGGTTATGATAAAATATTTAAGCTATGTCTATTTTTTATGTTCCATAAAGGAAACAATTTTACCACACTCAACTTCCATAAAATACCTCAAACCAAGAAATATTTTAAATTTTAAATTCTTCAACCAGTCCCTCAGTGTTTTGAACCAGGACATTAGATCATTTTTGGTACTTATGTCTCCATAGCATAAGTAACATCTGGGATGAAATAAATTGTTCCAACTGTGTTTGGAGATCTGTTTTGTGATAGAAAAACTGCTTCTGTTTCCAAAATATTTTATAATAATAATGGATAGTCATGTTTTCATTTTCTAGGTTATTTCTGTTTGTTTTTAACTTGAGGCCATGGAGTTTTCCAGAATTTTTTTTTTTTTTTGTAAATTTCTGTCTTCATAAGGCATTTTATCAGGTGATACATTTTCATTCATATAGTAATACAGGTATCTGATGTGTGAAACAGTGAGGATTTTATGTCAAAAATAGCTCAAAAGCAGTCTCAACCTACAAAGGGATGGGTTCCTTCCTGGGGTTTATACTACCCTCACAACTCACCATCGATATAGGAGGCAGGATCCAGGAAAGACATTCAAGTTGTTCTACATTCTCACTCAATACTGCAATGTAGGACAGGTCAAAAGAAAGAGGTGTTCCTTTCAACCTGCCAAAAGCCATGGATAGGAGAGTAGACAATGCTGAGGATGGTGTTTATGAGAACTCAGCTATAGCTGTACTTACCAAGTGAAGGCTAAAGAAGATCCAGCAAGATTCCATGGCTGTCATCAAGAATACTGGATCTTTATAGGTCTACAACATGGTACCAGTTCTTTTGTGCTATCAGAAGAGACTGCCAAAATAACGCCACTTAACCACACTATCCATGTGAATTTCATTACTGTTTCTTCTCTTCCTCCCTCCACAATCCAAGTATAAGCTTTTCCTTCTCATTCCTATCCTGTATATCTATTGCATGAATTTGGCTTCTTTTCACTCACAGTCTACACCATTCCCCAGGTATAGACTCTTGAGGGTGAGAATGCCATTGTTGCAGGCACAAGACAACATACATATTCCTGATAGCTTCAGGATCTTGCCTTTGTCTATCTGCCACCCTCATCTCTGTCATTTCCTTCATAGTATTTTGCACCAAAGCACTGAAGCCATTTAAGATTTAAGAATCTGTTGGCAACACACTCACATACACACACTCATGCACACACACACACACACACACACACACACACACATCACACACATCACACACATAAATAAATTTCCAAAAGCATGCTTACCTCAAGCCACCTCAAGCATTTGCTTCCTCATACTGTTGATCCTCTCTGCTTTTACTCTTTACATCTCAAAGTAAAGATAGCTCTTAAAAGATCATCCTTATATCATAGATTTGTAATTTTCTGTTTATCATGTTTCACATAATTTATATATTTATTTCAAATATAATTCTTTTATATTATTTTTAATTGTCTCCTAATGTGATTGTTTCTTAATAATGGTCCTCAGGAAAGGGCAGTCTACACCTGCTTACCTGGTATAGAAAGGATTTGGTAGCATGCTTACATCGTCTATGTGCTGAGTAAAGACTTTCCACTTGATTAAATGTATCCTAGTATCAATAATTTGATATTAACATCTATTTCAGTGAGACATTAAAGGTATTGATATTACACATAATTTAAATCCTTATGTTCAGGAGAGGAGTGATTTTTTTTTTCTTTTATTCTAGGTCATGTCCATTTGGGCTTTGATTGCAGCCTAGGAGAGTAATGCTTAACTAACATGCAGGAGGCCCTGAATTCAATCTCAACACTGACAAATAACCCCCAAATCAAAAGTATTTTTTAATTACTGCTATGGTTTGCATGAAAAATGTCCTCATAGGCTCATGTGTTTGAACACTTGGTCCCCAGCTGGTGGCACAGTTAGGGAGGATTGTGTGGGAACCTTTAAGAGATGGAGACTTGCTTGCTGCAGGAAGTGTGTCTTGAAAGCCTTGAGGTTTGATACCTTGGACCTACTTTCTGTTGGTTGTTTGTCTCCTGACTGTGGCTACAATGTGACCAGTGTTGCTTCTTTTGCCAGGTATTTTGTCACAGAAACCAATAAAGTAACTAATATAAGCCCCAAGAATTATAATTATGCCAGGAGACATTTCAAAGTGTCAAAAAGTATACTTATGCCAATAAGGATGGCTTATAGCATTATTTATTTTCCACATAGGTTTAAAAAGTTGAACTTTTATAACCTAGTGTGGTAGAGTAGATGGTTATTTGATAGTATTTCCTTATCCCCATGTACCCTTGTGTTGTAGCATAATTCTTTGTCCCGTGTCTATGGAGTTGGTTGCTATATGCTTTGTCCAGGGACATCTCAACAGATAGGACATGAGATATGAGTAAAGGTTTACCATGGGCTTATGCAGTGGGTCAACCATTTGTGTTTCTGTTAATTTGTGCAGAGCTTTTCCCAGAAAACTGCCATCCAAATTAATGAATCCCTGAGTACACTCACAGGGAATAGAGCCAGCCCAGACAACTTACCAATACAATATAAATTTTGTTTAATGTCTTGGAGACTGTCACAGAGCAATAGTTAACTTGTACATAAAATTTACACATACCTGCATGTAAAGACTATAAGCAAAAACAGGTTGTCGTAGCACATCTGAATAAAGGACACCTACTTAGTTATTGGAATACAATATGGCATAAGGACATTAAGGCTAAGATATAAGCATGATTAACACAGAAGTATCAAACAATCAAAGCATCATATGAATAAATATTTGAGATAATTAAATTTGAGAATTAAGCTGCTTTCCCTTAGTTGACCCACTTGAGTCTGCCATCCTCTCACTGGGGAAGCAAGATCATCTCTGGGTCATATATCTTCCTCTCTATATATCTGTTCAAGTCACTTCAAATGAGATAAAGACCAACAAATCCTTAGCTAATAACCACTAACTAGATTTATCTCCAAGTTGTTGCACTCAAACATGCAGAGATTTTTATGAAACCTAAAACTAATCATTACAACCCAGAAGTAAGATCTTCTTTTCACCACCACAAAGCATCAGAAGGCATTTTAACATGATGCTATAATTCATAATCAGTAAAAATTTCCAGTACGTTGGAAGCTAAAATCTGCTTTCAAAAATGAAATTGGTACTCTGCTTCCATTAATGAGTGCTTTGAAAGATGTAGGGAGATACTTCTCCTCATTTTCAATAATTCTTCTTGTTCATTACAGCATTTGAAGGGGTAGAGGGTGTGGTGTAAAAATACCATTTGAAGACAGAAAAAAAAATAACTAGCAGCAGATGGTGAGACTGTAAAGAAACTGCTTCTCACATGAAGCTTATGGAAATTGGTCTCTTTCTGCTGCAGTCACACATCATTTAGCTACAGAATCAGGGGTCAAGGCAGTACTTGCCATATGCTAACCCCAGTATATCTACCTCTTGCTGGTATAGATGCTACATTTCAAGGAATTTGATTTGAGCCAAAGTATGCTGTATTTTTTTATAATAACAAGCCATGGCCTTTGCTGACATTTTACCACTGCCCAATAATGAATTCTCTGGAGAGCTGCAAGCTGCTTTATGTTTTTATATGAAATAAAGCTTAATCTTACTTAAGTTCTCTTTGTAACACCAAAGCAACAGCATTTTATATACACTGCAGTGTTTCTCTCAGAGGGCAAAGAGCAATAGGTATGTGTGGTGGGGGTGGCGGTATAGATGGGAGCATGACATGTAGTAATTGCTAGGTTGGACAGGCTGGAAGCTTATGGTCTCTCTAAAGTCATGTTAAATATGTCTGAACATTCTTGAATATACTCCCTCCCCAAAGCTGGAATTCCTTCCCTTTTCATGTGGGCTTGGATTTTTAACTTGCTATAAATGAATGCACTTTTGTAAAAATGTTGCACTGTGACATTTGAGACCTGGTCTTTACTTCTTTTGAGTTCTATCAGTTTTTGGAAAAGAAGACCTGTGTTTGAGGTAACTCAAGGAACCTAAAGGGAGAGAATGGCACTCACTGTCAACAGCCAGGGCTGAGTGCCCAGCAACAAGCAAGCATCCACTAGGAGCTTATGATCCTTCCATGTCAGTCAAGGTCAGTTCTGTCAAACATGTGACCAAACCTCATGAGGCACTCTGAGGAACTTCCCAGATGAGCCACTCTCAGGCTCAGAGCTCACATTTATTGTGTGAGTTCATAAAAGCTTCTTATGATTTTAAGCACTAAATCATGGAGTTGTTACTCTGCAATACATGATTGATATAGGTAAGATTTATATTCATTACCTCATCTTGTCATAATAATAAAGTGGACACTGTTACTACATATTATGAGAAAAATTTGCATGTATTATAAAAACTGAAGCTTAGTGAGCTTTAGGAATTAAGTTAATCTATTGATCATTAGAGCTATATATCAGGATTAAATTCAATCACAAGGACCAGAAAATATATCATAAAATACAACAAATACATATTTCAAAACAAATAAATATTATAGATTAGGAAATGCATGCTGACTCCTTTGCTCTCAGAGTGTACATGGCTCTTTGGTGCTTCCATTTGGCCACCGGCAGTATCAGGCTACATTCCCATGCTCACATAAAAGTTGCTGCACTAGGAACTGATGCATCCATTTTGTAGACAGTGAAGAGGATGGGGAAAGCATCAATCATATTCCCTTTAATTAGCTTTGTGTTTATTTATGTGTCAGAAAAATAAAAACCCTTCTCAATGGCCTTTTCTGATACCTCTGAGGCCACATTTACATTGGATGGCCCCTCTCAGCCACATGGGAGGCAGAGTTTACTAACTCTCAGAGTGCATGTGTTGGTGGAGGATGTGGTATCTCCTGAGAGTAAAGGCACAAAAGATTATATTCCTAGCAACTAGCCATAGTTGTAATGACTTACTTCTTTGGTTATCCTACATTCAGATAACCCTTTCTTTTCCCTTTTTTTGTTTTGCAAACATATTCTCATTAAGTAAGAGATGCCCCCCATGCCTCAGCTAGTCACTAACTTTAGCTCAGAGTCTAAGAACTCTAGGTTCATTGTTTCCAAAGTAAAGTATAAATCTGAAACATGATAACTATGGTGGCCCAATATTTCATGGCTGGAAAGAAATGGATGTTTATATTTGATAGCACATAAGTATTGAATTATAGCCACTTCCATTTATGAAACTTACATTCTGTGTGGTTAACATGATTGAGAAACCCAGGATATTATTAGAAAGGGTACTGGGGATATTAACCAGTGGTTAAAGGAGCTTTCTTGCAATCCTAGGAGCCTGAGTTTGATTCCTCAGTGCCCACCTAAAGGCAGATGTAAAGAGGTACACACATCTGTGATCTTGAGTCACCTACAGCAATGGGAGGCAGAGCCAGGAGAATCTAAACTCTCAAATTGAGCCAGAGTGTCACACACATTGCAGCAAAGTTACAAGAGAGAGCCTGTCTCAGAAAGAAGGTGGAAAGAGAGGGCAAACACCCCAACATTGACTTTTGACCTCCACAGGCATGCCATGATATATGGCACATATAAACACACATATCACATATATATATATATATATATATATGGAGAGAGAGAGAAATATTAAAATATTGTCACAATATTTAAGATATATTTGATAGACTCAAATTACTTAATTCAAATATTTATACTTGCTTTTAACTTTGATATTTTTCTAATTCTTCAGTGAAACAGGTAATTATGCATCAAAATTGAAAGTAGCCTTCATTTCATACGACTGTTAATCTTGAGTTTATTAAAATGCATGCTTTATTATCAAGAAACAATTATGTGCAATCACTGTGAAATGTATTAAACTTGTAAAAATTGTAAACTTAAATTCAAATGGTTAGGGGCAGGCACGGCGTTCCCTGTGTGGACAGTGTGCAGCGGCCATGGCACTGTACAGTGAGTAGGCCAGACCCCTGTCTCCCGGCTCCTCCAGGATCCTCCCAGTGCCTGGTCTGTGTTCCTAGCACAGTCACTGTAACAGGCAGGGCAGTATGGAGTGAATAGGCCAGACACCTGTCTCCCAGCTCCTTCCAGCTCCTCCCAGTTCCCAGGTCTGGGTTCCCTGGTGGCACTGCAATATGGAGTGAGTAGGCCAGACTTCTCTCCCCTGGCTCTTCCCAGCTCCCCCATGTCCCATTTTCCTGGTAGGTCCCATCGTGCCTTGATTCAGGAGGCCAGCTCCTTGATTGAGCTTTGGAATCAGGTCTTTTGCTCTGGTAGCCTGACTGGCCACTGGATACCAACATTCCTATTCACCTGAGTCAGAGGGTGTACAGGTCAAAGGACAAAAACTTGATTCCTCCTTAATAAAGAGTATCGCTAAAATTGGTAGACAACAATGCAAACAAGCCAATGAAAGTCAGAAAACTGAGGGATCTCCACCAAGGACGCCTAGTCCTACAAAGAAGCATCTAGTGAACTCGTAGAGAAATTAACAGAACTTCATTCCCAAAGTGAAAATAAAACAACCAATGAGACCCTAATCAAAACAATTGTTGAACTGGAACCAAACCATCACAGAACCAACAACTGTATCAGTGAAATTGAACAGAATTGATTCTTAGACTATTCAGCTTTTGACAGTAGACTTAACTTGATGGAAGAAAACATTAGAACCTTCCAAAGATATGAATGAATTGAAGGTGAGTCAAGAAATGGAAGATCTCAATAACTCGTTGATTAAGCTTAATGAAGACTTGATCAAATGCAAGAATGAATTCCAGGAAGCATCAAGAAAATCAGAACTTGAACTGAAATCATACCCCCCAAAAGAGAGAGACATGATACAAAATAACACAACAGAAAACAAAAATCAAGTAGAAATTATGAAAAGTTCTCTAGAACCATTTATCAACAGAGTTACTCATATGGAAGACAGATCCTCTGACGTGGTTCATCAAGAGGCCAAAAACTTGGCTAAGTTCAAAAAATAAAGTTAACAGAATACAAGGGGACTGTGAGATACCCTAAAGTGACCAAACATCTGGATTATGGCTATAACAGAAGGAGAGGAAATCCAGGCTAGAAGCTTAGAGAACATATTCAACAAAATTATTTAAGAAAACTTTCCAAATCTCTCAAAAGAGAGGCCTATCCACATATAAGAAGCTCACAGAAAAACTTTCCATGAAAAAAGTCAACTGTATGAGTATATGTACACAAAGCCAAACCTAGAGAAAATACTTGAGGGAATACTCCACACAAAACAGTCAAAAAACCAATCTCAAGAGCCAACAACAAAAATAGACCAGGGTCAAAATAGTACAAAATTCAAGAAAGCACCAAACCCCATAAAACGCCTCATTATGGCAGGGATGAGTTCAAACCTCGCAGTATAACTTTAAATATTAATGTACTTAACTCTCCCATCAAAAGACACAGGTTATCATGGTGGATCAAAAAACTGGACCCTGCTATCTGCTGTCTTCAAGAAACCCACCTCACCACTAAAGATAAACACTTCTTCAGGGTGAAAGGTTGGAAAATGATATTCCAAGCAAATGGATTAAAAAAAAAAAAGTAGGTATTATTATCTGATAAAATGGACTTCAAACCAAAAGTAATCAAAAAGGACAAAAAAATAAAGCCACTTCTTATTTTTCAAGGGAACAATCCAACATGAGCACATCACAATCATAAATATATATGCGCCAAACACAGGTGTACCACAGTTTATAAAACAAAATCTTGACAATAAAACAGAAATAAACAACAATAACAGCATAGTTGGAGACGTCAATACTCCACTATTATCAATAGACAGATCATCCAAGCAGAAAATCAACAGGGAAATGATAGAGCTCAACAACATGATAGATCATCTAGACCTAACAGATGTCTACAGAACTTTCTACCCCAACTCTACAGAATACCACAGAAGAATTGGGGAAATGAGCAAGAGTGCTGCTTTCTTAGTGAATCTGGTGTCAATACAAAGGTGAAGGAAATAAACACTGAGGACCCTCAATGCCTACCAAAGCAGAGATCCAGAGGCTCCTAAGTGCCCATAACTGAAGTAGACTTAAAATATTACCAGCATGGCTTAGGGAATTTTGTGGAGGAGGGGCACAAGTTGGGACGGTTTGTACAGAGACATCGCCTGTCCCCCATAACTGACTGCTGCCCCCATAATGCATAACCCACAATCCCCATGGGATTGACCTGCATCCCCAAGGAGGAAGGACTCTTCAGAAAAGGGGCAGGGAGGAGGGAAAGGATGGTACACACATGTGTTGTTTACATAGTAAATATGTCCATATCTAATAAAAATACATTTTAAAAAATCAAATGGTTAATTGAATTTTCTCTACATTTGTACTTTTTATTTATAGAGAGTTAATAGGCTCCAATCAATCTCAAGAAAGTAGCCCTTAATAAAGCTGAGATTTTAAAGGATACTTTTCTAAGTACTATTTTGACATTAAATTCAAATATTTAAGTGAGAATATTATTTGAATCCATCCTCCAAATTTTATTAAGTGAAATAATAACAAAAACAATGGATACACAACCCACAAAGTATTAGGATAGAAAACATTGCTATCAAACCTCAGAGTGAGTAGAATTTTATGAAATAAGCCATGTGCTGATCTTACTGTGTTACTCATGGAGAGTTTGTTATGTGAGTTTAGTTAGTAATGGCAATGTTAATTAATACTAGTTGTAACAATGTTATATACTGAATTATGCCTCCAATTCATATGATATTATTGTATTTGGAGATAAAACATTTATTAGAGGCTAAATGAAATCAATTAGATAGAGCATAGTACAAGATGACAGGCGTTCCTTCAAGAAGAGGAACTCAGGACACAGACATCCACTGTGAGAAGAGAAGAAAGGAAAGCCAGAGAAGAATCAGCCTTAGTCTTGGACTTTCAGCCCTAGGCCAGTAAAAGTGTTAATGTGTGTTGTTTAAACTTCTCAGTCTGGCAGAATTATTAAAATTAAGCCAAGAGCTGCCTCAACTTGGGAGAATGTACAGTGACTATGCTAAATCAATTAAGTGGGCTAATGTCATCATTCATGACAGAAAAAACAAGACTATGACTCTACTTCATTTAAGTTTTATTTTAAAGCAGCATACATTTATAATATAAAAATACTGCCAACCATGAGAAGTAGTAAAATGATTAGGTGTAATAACTATCAGAAATAGGAATACAAAAGGATAGAAAAGAACATTTATTTAAAAAAATATTCTGTACAATGTGACAGTTTTTGGCCAAGATTGCTGTTAAAATAAGTAGAATTAATAAAGTTTTCAATTTTGAACAATCTGTGGGTAGTTAGAATTGACTTGTGACTTGTGTAGCATGTATTTTTTCCTTGTACATTTTTATTTTGGGAAGTGTTTTGATTTTCAGAGTGAAAAAGAAAATTAAGTGTTTATAGGGTTAATTTATTCTTTTTTTTCTTTTTTTTTTTTTTTTCCCTAAAAGGGAGGTCTAAGAGATGGACTTCAAAGTAGATGTTGCTGGAAGAAGTGAGTAGGAGTAAGATGGAGTGTGGGCAGTGTTTGTAAATTATAGCTATAGCCATGGGAACAGATGGAGTGACAGGTGGTAAAGCAACAGATGATATATAGAATGCTCATGAGGATATGGAAAGGGAAATGACCAGATTCAATTTACTGGAAGGGTTTCAATTCAACACATTGCTTTTGAGAAAGTTGATGCTATTTGAAACAATTGAAAGGCAAGTTTGTTGCACCCATGACTTAGGCATTGATATCACTTGCATAGAGTGGTCAAGTCTTGCAATTTTTTAGAATATGAGCTATGTCTCATTGATTAGCTGAAGTCAATTAGAGATTGGAAATGGAAAAGGATTAACAATGCGGAACTAGGGAGGTTGCTCAGTAGATAATTACTTGAAGAGGACATAAATTCAAACTCCCAGCATACACACACACACACACACACACACACACACACACCAAGGCCAGGTGAATGTGGAAGCCTTTCTGAATCAGTGAGTTTTGGAGTGCATGTGTGAGATCTTGCATCAGTAAATAAGGGGAAAGTGCTGAGGAAGATATATGAGATCAAACTCTGACCTATGCATGAACATACACACATACAACACACAGACACACACACACACACTGGCACTCACATGCAGCCCCACTTATGTGAACATACACATTCACACCCACCCCCTCTATACCACACTTGCACATGCAGAAAAAATAATAAATTAAAATTTAAAGCTCATCACAAAACTAGGATTCTGGATCAAACTAATATTGTAATTTTGGGAAAATGATAAATTGCATCAAAAATTTGAGAAGTAAGATTTCTATTTGTTTTATAAACAAAACTGAGATTTTCATGAAAAAATATATTGCTAAATATGTGCCAGGTAATTTGGTTATTCATATTGGGGCAAAGAATTGAAAGGTTAAAGTGGACAGAAGTCACCCACAGACAAAAAGTTGCACTAGATCATCTCTGGTGTATGCAATTATTCAGAATGAATACCTTAGGTCTTTATTTTTAATTGACCAGAAAATGTCTTCTTTGTTTATAAAAAATATTATCATCAATTGGCAGAAATGACTGTGTTTCCATCTTTTAGTTACTTTCTTTTCTGTTACAGAAAGATGGATGACAAGACACACACTTGTTCTTTCTGCTTCCTCCATGCCTATCACAGCTCGATGCCTAGGACCTGATTTTGACTCCAACATCAATGAAATATTATTAATAGATACACCGGGATTTTTGTCCTAATTAAGCTTCATCTTATTTGACCTATCAGCAGATGTGAACTACAGATGTTTCTAATATTCTACTTATTATTTCTATTTGAGTGTTCCTAGGATAACTGAAAATCAGGTTTGCAAGATGGAACTCAAGTTTTTTCTTATTTTTTAAGTTTCAATTAGATCAACAAACAAAAATTCATGTTAATATCATTAATTCTTCCAAACTATTTGCTATTCTCATGTGTAAATCAGCAATCAAGAGTGTTTACACTATTTTTTAATCTACCACTTCTCTCTTCCTTCAAGTCCTTATCCTAGCAGTGCCCTCTAACACATATTGTTTTTTGCATTCTTTTATAGCTCCATTTGATCTGCCACATTCCAGATAAGACAGGCCTTTTAAAAAGTAAATCATCCAATCATATCTACATGTACATACATTATATGTATGTGTATATGCGTTTGGTGTGTGTTTATAGTTCAGGGAGAATAAAAATTCTAAATATTTAATGTGGTTTAAAAAATCCTGTGTCATTTCTGTCATCTCCATGGTATATTTATGTTTAGTTATCCATCCCAATCCTACACTATATTTGCCCTAAACTTTACATTTTATCCATATTAAACTACTTTTACTTACAGAGTAATGAAACCATTCCTTCTTCTCCATTTATCATTTTCAGCCCAATTTTCCTTTTATTTGAAGCTTTTTCCCCATGTGCTTTCCTACTTTCTCACTCATTTTATAATCATGTGCATTGAAAGGTTCAATGGTGGTCCTATAAACTTCAATCTGGCTCCTGAACACTGAGATTTGCTCATGTTTTATGACATCAACTCAAGGAATACCTGTAAGTGTATCTACACTGTGGCAAGATAAATGAGAATCTAGCAGGTTCTATAGGACTGGCTGAAGCATCTGTTTTTTGAGTAGTACATATTGACTGAAGGGGAACACACCACATATTCCTTTGCATGTGCTTAAAAGGCTAGATATAAACAGTGGAGTGAGCTCACAATGGAGACTTTACAACACTGCACATTACTAACATCTAGTTTACTTATCTGTCTGTGAAGTGACATAGAATCTGTGTTGGGAGTCATGCTAATTCTACAGTGCCAATGTTTACCATGCTTTCTTATTTCCTTTAAATATTTTTTTTTATTAATTGTGGACATAGTATAGAAGTATCACATGTTGGTATCATCCGTTTGCTCATCCCTGCCCCCTTTCTGAAGGGGGACCTCCTCAATGGGGTCCTAGGTTATCCCTGTGGGGATTGTGGGTTATGCATTGTGGGAGCAGCAGTCATTTATTGGGGAGAGGCAATACCTCTGGGCATGATGTCCCAACTTGTGGCTCTAACAATATTTTTTCTCCCACTTCCACAAAATTCCCCAAGCGATGTTGGGAGTGTTTTAAGCATACAACAGTGATGAATTCTTGGAAGCCTCTAGATCTCTGCTTTGGTGGGTGATGAGTGTCTTCAATGTCTTTTCTTCACCCTGGGGCTGATTATCATGTTCACCATGGATATAGCACTTTTGTGCATGTCCCCAGTTCCTCTGTGGTTTCAGCAAGGCTAGGCTGAAGTGCAATGGGTAGTTTATCTACTCGGGTCTCACTCTCATCTGAAAAAGAGAATCAGATTCTCCAATGGAGAGTGAAGTCAGCATAGATTAAATGGGATAAGCATTATTAATTTAGAGGGAGTTTGATGGATTTAGTCCCTCTTTTAGCCCAAGATTAGTGGGGACTTGACATTGGAAAGCAAAATTGTTGTCTGAATATGATTAGGACTTGTTTCCCACTTACAGATATGGGTTCCTTTCCACTGAGCAGATCTCTTAATCAATCAGAAAGCTATTGGTTACCCATGAAGGCTGTGTGCCACTATTGCACTTGTGTGTCTATCATATCAGGGTGTTTGTTTCTGAGTAGCTTAGATCCCAAGTTGCTCAGTCATTTTTTGGCCACTTTCCCTCAGTTATTCATGTAGCACTTTCCAGAGGTAGACAGGGTAGCTTTCTGAGGTCTTGCTCTCTTCTGTATTCCAGCCAAGTCTCCCTATGTTCCAAACTGACAGTACATGGTGTCTTCAAAAGTAAGGTCTAACCATTTACCTCAGGCAGATAATCAAGTGATTTGTAACAAGTCTATCTTGTTTGGGGGACCTTGTAAGACTCTGGGATTAGCAGTTATTTGTGGGTGGTAACTACATCCTGGTACTGGGAGTTACAGGCCAGGGCCAAGGGTGGGGGGTGGAGAAGGAAAAGAGAAGAAAAGTTTTAAGGTTAGCCTTCATTCCACCATTTCCAGGGCCCTTCTTTCAGGTGCTCCCCCTGTGCTCCTATTGATGTTCCAACCTTTTAGTCTATCTTCAAGCATGGAGGTTTCTGTGGTAACAGTTCATTTTAGGTTCTGTGTCTCCCCTACCCTTGCCCTCCCTCCAAGCTCTTCCCCTCCCCCTTAATGTCTTTCCTTCCTATTGTCAGGGCTATGAGTTGTCTATCAGGTAAGTAAGCAACTCAGACTGATCCAAGTTAGGAACTGCAGATGAGTGAGACCATGTGGCAATTTGTCTTTCTGTATTGTGTGAGTTCAGTGAGTATGATCTGTTCCAAGTTTAATCATTCTTCTACAAATTTTATTGTATCATTTTTTCTTATTGATGAGTAGGATTCCATCATGTTGATGTACTGCAGCTTGTTTATCCATTCGTCCAATAATGGGCACCTGGGTTGATTCCAGTTCATAGCTATTAGGAATTGAGCAGCTATAAACATGGTTGAGCAAATATCTCTGTAGTGAAGCATGGAACATTCAAGGTAAATGCCCAGTCAGGGAATAACTGGGTCTTTTGGCATCCTTTTCAAGAACTTCATATTGATTTCCATAATGGTTTTACAAGCTTACAATCCCATCAATAATGAATGAGAGTTCCTATTTCTCCACATCTTCACCAACATTTGCTGTCATTTGATATTTTTAAAAGATTTCCATCCTTACTGGAGTAAAGTGGGATCTCATAGTTGTTGTACATTGACCAATTTCTGTATATTGAATCAACCCTGGGTCCCTGAGATGAAGGCTACTTGATCAAGGTGGATAATGATTTTGATGTGCTATTGAATTTGGTTTTGTGAGGATTTTGTTCAGGATCTTTGCTTCTAAGTTCATCAGGCATATAGGCCTATAGATTAATTTTCTTGTTTTATCTCTGTCTAGTTTTAGTATTAGAGTGGTGCTAGCTTCATAAAAGGAGTCAGAGAGGATTCCTTGGTCCCTAATTATGAAGAACAGTTTGAGAAAAATTGGTTTTAGTTCTTCAATGAAGGTTTGATAGAATTCAGCTGAGATGCCATCTGGTCCTGGACTCTTCTTTTGGGGGAGGTGTTTGATGACCTTTTCTATCGTGATGGGTGTGTTAGGTTTGTCTAGATTAATTTGCTCTGACTTTAGTTTTGGTAGGTGGTATGATGTCTAGAAATTCATCCACTTCTTCCAGATCATACCATTTTGTGGAGTAAAGGTTTTGAACATAGGTCCTGATGATTCTTCCAATTTCATTTATTTCTGTTGTGACCTCTCCTTTTTCTTTTCTAATTTTGTTAATTTGAAGCATCTCTCTCTCTCTCTCTCTCTCTTCTCTCTCTCTCTCTCTCTCTCTCTCTCTTTGTTTCATCAAATTGGGCAGGGTTTTATCAATCTTGTTTTTTTTTTTTCAAATAACCAGCTGTTTGTTTCATTAATTAATTTTCTTAATGATTTTCTTCATTTCCAATTCATTAATTTCTATTCTGATCCTGATTATTTCTGGAGCTCTTAGGGTTGGATGCTTCTTGTTTTTCCAATGCCTTTAGGTGGTCAGTTAGGTTATTAATTTGGGATCTCTATGTCTTTGTTTTGAAGGTATTTAGTGCTATGATTTTTTTTTTCATTCCTTTTGAAAGCCCAGTAAACTTAGGAAGAGTTGAAGCTCATGATCAAAGAGTTAGATTTTTAACTCAAACCCAAGACCACTACTGCAAGGAAATCACAGAGGAAGCCATGTTTCTACTCATATATTAGCCTTTGCTAAAGGCCTTAAGGAACAAGAAACATTTTATGACTGACCACTTAAGCCAAGGATTGAAAACCTTTGTGAGTTCATAGAACACCTGTTCTATATGCATCTCTTCAACATATATATATATAGCTTATTGTAATTATTCCTTATTTTTGTCCCTCATTAAGTTACATGGTCACTATTGGTCCTATTTATTGTTTCCTCAGTATCTACTGCAATATATGGTACTAATTATAAAATTATTGTGTAATTAGAAGTCTTAAATTATCTAAATATCTCTGAGCCGTGGGATGACAATTAAGGTTCACCAACTAAGACTAATTTTTAAATTTTCTTTCCATTGCTTTAGTTTACTATTTCTATGTAACAAATTGTCAAAACACGTTGGCTTAAAGCTAAAGGGACCATTAATCTGGTCCATGGCTGTGACTGGCTATGACAACCTACTTTACATGACTGAAGGGGATGGCTGTACTTATTACTGCAGATTTGTGCATCATCTGGAGAAGAGATCTTATGTGTCTCTCTGACTCAGGGTGGCAGAGGTAGCACATCAGGATTCTTGGGACATAGATTTGGAACTGGCACATTTTTCACTTTTCCTGGCATAGTCAAGAGCCCAGAAGATAAACTGGCCATTGGGGCCATGGATGGAAGAATGAATCTGCAATGTGAATGACCATACTCAATACCAATGTAGCTGTTATCAACTTTATAATATATCACTGGAATTCTTACAGTGATTTTTTTGTTTCCTTCTATATTTTTATTTATTTCTGTGTATATGTATGAATGTATGTGTGTATGTGTATGTGCTGGGCATATGAAGGTCAGAGACAACCTTGATATGTCTGTGCACCACCTTATTTGAGAGAGGATCTCTTGATGCCACAAATAAATGACAGTTATGCTGGCCTGAGAACTTCAGATTCTCCTGTCTCTGCCTCCCATTGTTGTAGTCATGTTGGGATCACAGATGCATGTAACATTTTGCATTTGCCTTCACATGGATGCTATGGAATCCAACTCCAGACAGCAGGTTTTCAAGTAAGCACCTTTAACCACTTATCCATTTCCACAGCTCCTTGTGTTATTTTTGAGATAATATCTTTTTGTGCAACCCAATCTTGTTTGAATTCTTGATTCTTCTGCCTCAGCCTCCTGAGTGCTAGGTTTACAAGGAAGGATTATAGGCATAACTCACCAAGCCTGGCTTTAAAAGCATTTTATATTTGAGTCACATAAATTATCTGTAAGTTTATGCTTAATGTTTCCCCACGTTATTGATATATGCTATTGAAAGTTGAGGTCATCAAAGTTGTACAGTTATGCAGAGCACAAGTATATGAGTGAAATCAGAGTGTCATTTAAATGGATAACAAGCAAAAAAGAAAGTCAGAGTTCATTCTCAAGCTTCTAGCCAGTGGTACTCTGGGTGTGATCAAGGATCAGTTAGCCATACCTCTCATCCAGCACAGGATCTCTCTTTAACAGCTTTCTCATTTCGCATTAAAAAAAAAAAAATTCATTTGAAGGCATTATGCTTTCCTATGTGGATCTGTGAACCTACTATACTTTACTTGAGTTTCATTGTTACTATGGTCATTATTTTGCATCCTTCTCCTATTCTTTCTTCATCTCCAAAGTCCAATCAAAAGAAAGCTTCATCCCTTCACTAGAGTTGTCTGATTCATGACAAATTTTCCAAACTAGCTGACCTCAGTCTTTTATCCTTTCCTTGCTAAGCTAATTTTATGTATGTGTGGTGTGTGTGTGTGTGTGTGTGTGTGTGTGTGTGTGTAAACTGAGATAAATTAGGAAAGAAATTAACTGTAAACCATATGCATCATATATATTATATATATGAATTTAGAATTGTATACTATGTTATATATACATATATATAGCAATTTTATTATATATATATATATATATATATATATATATATATATATATATATATGCACACATACATACATACATATTATATGCATGTGGGATGGTGTTTATATTTCCTTATGTCCATGTAAAATCTCAGCTCTTGATTTTTTCAGGTAAAATAATTGTTTATTGTTGAATTATATGGTTAATTTTCCTGATCATTGACCAGTCTTGTCCTGCTAGCACCTGATTAAACTTGCATTGCTCTCTGCTAAGCAGATGTGATAGTCATTAGCATTACTGAGCAAGTTTTCATCTTTTTTGAAATTTGTTTTAGTCAAAGACAAGATCAATTACATCTTGAAAATACTGTTCACATTGTTAGAAACCTTCCAATCAATTCAAGCAGGGAAGATTCAGATTCATTATTTTATAATCTAGGTAGCATCTAAAGTAATGATGAATGCTCTCCTTGGAATGAAAACATGCATTAACTTCTTTTCTAAGCTACAAATAACTTGTATCATTCAATATTTTAGCTTTAAATATCAAAGAGTAGATGATTTAAGGTGAGTCAGTGAATTTATTCCTCTTGACTTCAAATGTGTCCTTTATTATATGCATTCCAGAAAGAAATTATTCTAAAAATAATATATTTTGATCATTACATAATCTACAGAATCCATCCATAATTGTTTTTTTTTTAATTTAAATTTATTTTTTATTGACAACTTCCTTAATTGTAGACAATATCCCATGGTACTACCCTCCCTTTCCCCACTTTCCCCTTTGAATCTCCACTCTCCATCATATCCCCTCCCCTCTCAATCAGTCTCTCTTTTCATGTTGTGATTTGTGCATAGTAAAATGCTCTGATTTTGCAGTGTTTGTGATGACTTGAATCATATGTGCCTCACATACTTGTGTTTTCTGAATGCATCGTCCCCAGCTAATGGCAGCATGGGAGGTTGATCTTTTCTGAAGGCTATTCGTTGTTAGGAGCATGCTTTGAGTTGCTTTAGTCATTATTTTCCCCTGGCATTATGAAGCTTCCCCTCAAGCCTGTAAACCAGAATAAGCCCTTTCCTCCCATCAGCTCCTTTTGGTCAGGTGCTTTGTCCTAGAAACAGGAAGGTAACTGCAACAGTGTTGTTAATTATAATACTCTGCAGAAGGCAACATGGTGAAAAAGTTCTCAGAGCATTGACTGAGTCCATAGAAGCAGACACAAGAGAGTTAGACAGAATGAGACTGTTTTAAATAGTTCATTTACTAAACCCTTAATCATTAACATTAGAACAGGGAGTAAAAATGCTTATGTAGGAAGTTTGTTAGATACTATGTCTTTCAGATTTTCACTCCTTTTAAATTATCTTCTTTTGGTGGCAATATATAAAGAAGAAAGTGACTGAAGTTTCAGCCATTTCCAAAGAATGCCCCACAAAATGTTGAGAACTTATAGATGCTCAATAAAAGTATCAAGTGACCTCTGCAAATCATTTTTATATTTTACTGCATATGTGATAGGATGGATTAAAGTTACTCTTAACTAACTTCTTTATAAAGTTGTTCTGTTATTTGGTTCTTGTGTGTATATATTTGCTTAATGACCATAAGAGATAGTTCACCATTTTGGAAGAATGGAATATGAAAAGTAGCTCATAGAGATCAGTGGTTACACGTGACTGTTGCATGTTCATATCTTTGTAGATGTTTGTTCAATAATTCCATCTGATTATAGATGACTTCATATAACACTAGATTTTTCAAAGAGAATGTGCATGGATTTACTCAGGAGCTTTAGATTTGTTAGGTCACAGATAATTAGAACCTTAGGGATATGAAGAATTATTAAAAGGATTGTACTTTTCTTATTTTCCTGGTATTCTCTGTCTAGTATCTTATTATATTCATTCTTAGAATGAAAAGAGAATTACAGGAGGCAGGAATTATGAAGTGAGGCTATAGCATATAAAAGTGAGAGAGATTTATATGATAGGATGGACTTTTGAAAAGATAAAAAAGTAAAATCTGAAGAAATCTAAAATAAAATGGGAAATAAATTCACTCTAGAACATTGGAATAAAGTCACCTCATAGATTCCATTCACCTATGAATAGGAAGAATATAAGATTATGTGTTAAACTCACTGAGAAAACACTTAGATTAGTTTTGTATGTATACACAAATGTTTGGTCATGAAATAAACATCTTAAGTCTATGTGGGAGATAACCTTCAAATTTATGGATACTTGCTGTTTTCCAAGAACTATGTTAGTCAGTTTTAAGCATCTCTTCGATTCTTTGCAACAACCTTGGGAGAAACAGTATTTTATGGCCAATTCTTGCAAAGGTGAAAGTTGAGATGGAAAAAGGTCATAGATTCCTATAAGTTTAGATGGAGTTTGAAGCATATGTAGGAAGGGATGAACAGGTATAAATGTTCCTATGATGTGTGCCCATGACACAAAATTGGCACTTCCATCACTGATTACCATCAATGGTGAAAGCAAAAGCCCTATTTGTGTGAGTGCAGATTCCTGAGGCACAGGAGGGATAGCTTTAACCTTTCTTCAATGTGAGGCTGAAAGACATTCTGATTGTGTTCTCATATTGCAGTATGATGGCATCCAAGCCAGACAGACATTTAGTAGTTGGATCTTTCTAAGAAGAAGGAAAAAATAATAGGAAAAAGAAATCTAAGTAACCTTTTAAAGATATAGCTAGAAACCTTATTTAAACCTTCCAGAGAGCTTCAGTACCTAGATTTAATGTGCAGAATTTAATCATTTTGCTTCATCTAACTCTGTAACAAAAGCTTACAGATTTTAACTATTTTAGGAGACAGTCTGGTGACCACAGAGAGAAAATTTCTTTTCACCGTATTCTTTGCTTGAAAGGATTCTAGCTCTCAAGGGTGTTACACTAGGAACTCACAGACAATAAAAAAAAAAAAATTGAAATTGAGACACTGGACACTGTTGAGTTATACTTGGTTTACTAATAGGCTGCTTTTCAGTTTAGAACAGAATTTGGAGTCACAAATTAAGTTGTATGATGATAGGTTACCAGCTGTATGAAATTGTTTCATGTTCCCTATAATTTGAGACTTTATTAGTTATGTATATATTGTATATACAGCTATGATTGTACCATCATTAGCCTTCTCCCTGTCCTTCCCCCATGGGTAATGTGGGTCTTGCATTATAGCTATCAGTTATGTGGGAGAGGCAATGACTCTGTGTATAATGACCCAACTCATGGCTCTAACAATCTTTCCGACCCCTCTTCTGTGAATTTCCCTGAGCCGTGTTAGGTTTATTTTAGGTCTATTTCAGTGATGAGGTTTTGTGGGTCTCTGTGTCTCTGGATATCTGATTTGGATGGGGTTGAGTATTCTTTGTGTCTATCTTCTTCTCCCTTGTCCTGGTACCAGGTTCACTGATAAAGCAGCACTCTTGCTCATTTCCCTTATGACTATGGCTTCATCTGGTGCCCTGTTGAGGTGCAATGGGCTGATTCTCTCCTCAGGATATACGTCCATTTAAAAGAGAGAAGCCGATTCTCCAATGGAGAGTGAGGTCAATTCAAGGTACATGGATAACCATTATTATTTTAGAGAGAATTTTATAGGTGTAGGCCCTCTTGTATCCCACTATTGGTGGGACCTTGATATTAGAGAGTGCGCTCATTTTTGGATATGGTTCTGACTTGTTTCCCCATTCCAGGTATGGGTTCCTTTCCACTGAGTGGATCCATTAGCCAAATCTAGAGCAGTTGGTAACCCACCATGGCTGTGTGCCACTTCTGCACTTGTGTGAGCATCACATCAGGTTGTTTGATGCTGAATAGTTTAGAATACGAGTTGCTTAGACAGATGTTGGTCATTTTCCCCCAGTCACTTATGTAGCGCCTTCTGGCACTAGACAAGCTAACTGTCTGGGGACTGACTCTCTTCCAGATTCCAGCCAGGTCTCTCCATGTTCCATCCAAACAGCATATGGTGTCTTCAGCAGTAGAGTCTTACCATTAACCATTTGTGGATCATCAAGTACTCTGACAGAAATCTGTCTTCTTTTGGGAAGCCTTGTAGATCTCAGTGATCAACAGCTCACTGTGGATGTTAACCACATGCTGGTATTGAGAGTTACAGGTCAGTGCCAAAGGAGAAGGAAGAAAAAGTATAGGTAATATGAAAGAGAAAGAGAGAAGAGGCAGTGATAGAGAGAGAAACAGGAGAAGATTGAAGTTAGTCTTCATCATACCCTCTCAGGCCCCTGTGATTCAGGTTTTCTCTCCAAGCACCTGATGCAGGTTCGACCTTTTAGTATGTCTTTCAGGATATAGGATTTTATGGTACAATTTCCATTTAGTTTCAGTTTTTTGTCCCACCCACTCACCCTTTCCCTGCCTTCCCACCACACCATCCCTATTGTCCACTCCTCGAGATGTCTGTTAGGTGTGTCAGCATCTTGGGGGAATACAAATTAGTAGCCACAGATGAGTGAAACCATGCAACACTTATCTTTCTGTGATTGGGTGAATTCGCTAAGAATTATCTGTTTCATGTTTGACCATTTTTCTTCAAATTGCTTTCTGTCATTTTTCTTTACTGCTCTATAGAATTGCATTTGAGACTTTTTGAACAGCCTTTGTTTCAGATTATTTACAATTGATTTCACTGACACTTCTGAAAACAAAGATGTATGAAAAGATATGATTGTCAATTAATATAACTTTTAAATCTCTTTGGTTTCCGAGCTTTGTGGATACCCTAATGCAATCTAAGTGCTTATTGAATGACAACTGTCAGTCTTTCCAAAGGCAAGCTTTGTTGTTAAGACAAGGTCCACTATGTTGCTGAGGCTAGCCTCACACTCATGATCCTCCTGCCTCGACCTACTAAATGCTTGTTTATAAGTGTGTGCTATTATATTTGGCTTCAAATGCAACATTGAAAATTAAGCTTCATTTGCTCAAATAGGTTATGCTGTTCTACGTGAAAAATCTTGGTTCTCCAAGTTATTGGACGGGACTATATCTAACAAGTCACTGAGAAATAAGACTGAGTTACCAGTATTTTCTCTCAAGAACTAGCTGTTCTCTAGGTCAAAACTTTTCTTCATTCTTTTGAGTAATGGAATGAAGGTATGAAAAGGGGGAAAATCCTTGCTGGTAATTTCACTGGGCCTCATGTTGCTTTAACTTTGAATAAATTCAACAGCAGAAGTCTAACAGCAAATCTGAAATGGTAAATTCGAGTGTAAGATCTGTAGAGCAGAGAATGAGAAGTGGATTGCTTAGATGAGTGTGAGCACGGTGTTGTATGCCTAGGTTTTACTCAGCATTCCAGCCTATCTTGTTCTGCATGCAACTTCCAGGTTGTGGTGGTACCCTGAAATGTAGCCACTGACCCCTGGAGTCCTTTTACCCAGGAGTGAACCCCCTACTTCCTGGTGAAGAGCCTGAAAGAAACTAACTTTTGGAGCCATTTAAACCAACAGTGAGATCCCTGTGTCTGCTCATGCTATGGCTGTGGGCGTCCCTGCAGCTGCAGCTTCTGCTGGCAGGCACTCATCCGGTATTTTCATTGAACAGCAAAACTGGGCTGAGAGGAGGGGAGACTTACCACAACCTTGAGGTTCACGAGTGATAGTCAAGCAGCCAAAGGAAAGATGTTCTTCCCCTGGCACACAGCTGTCTATAACCTTATTGTGGTGGGTTTCACCTTCTGGCCCAGGTGAGCCAGAGACACAGCTGCTTGTTCTGTGCTAGGAGCTGGCTCAGAAAGAGGCTAATCATAATGCCTCTGGGGGCTGAACTTGATCAATACAATGTTAGGATTTTATTTAAATTCCAGGAAAGGGGTCCTTCAACCAGGAGATCTCAGGTTGTTTGTGGTAAAACAGATCAACTGAACTCCTTTAGGCGAGAGATAAGGAGAAGCCAGCTTCTCTGATCTCTAGCAAAGTGGAGACTGCAAGAACAGACATCCTTGCCCTTACTTTTGGGACCCATTCACCCTAAATTACCTAACAAAGCTGTCTTACTTTCACTCAAGTACATGAGTGAAGGACACCAATACATGAGCAAGGGGCAAAGAAACTTTTACCTCTCCCTCAAAATTCCTTAAACATTTGCAGAACACACACACACGTGCTATTCACAGAAGTTATCACTCTAACTGTTGATTTCAACATCCTTGTGGGCAATTCATTACTTTTAACATCCTTTTTTTTTTTTTTTTTCGAGGTAGGGTTTCACTCTGGTCCTCACGGCGATTCTCCTACCTCTGCCTCCCGAGTGCTGGGATTAAAGGCATGTACCACCACGCCCAGCTCTTAACATCCATTTTTGAGAGCTCTGCATGGTAGCCAACATATCTTATTCACACACACATTGTTCTGTGCCAAGAGTAAAACCATGTCAATAAAGACATAAAACAAAGAACATGGCTTCAGGTCCTATGAGCATGTCCTTCATTCCTTGTCATATTGATCATCTGGTCTGTTCAGGGCAAAGGCAATCTAAGGCACAATACATCTGGTTGCATTGTTCTCAGAAGGCTGTTTACATGGCTTAAAATTAATTCCAGAATTTTGTCATATGACAGGATAAGAGTTTAGTAGAAAAAGGAATCAATCTCACAGGAATATTCACAGAAAAGTTATCTGTAAGGTCCATAAGAAATATTTTCCCCAGTTCTTTCTCATGGTTTATTCCCACAGGGAGCATGCTCTGCTTTCTTTTGGTGTATTCTCCACTGTTTTAGCTGGCTCTCATGGGGCTGGTGAAGATACATCCTACATCCTTTTATGGTTTCAGTTCAAGGCTCTTGGGTGGACTGGCTGGGTTTATATCTAAGTTTAGTACTTATTAACAGTGACCTTACACAAGCTCCTTAACCTGTTTGTATACATTGCCTACATCTAACACAAATATAGTAGAGCACCTTTCTCAGTGCTTCATTGTAAAGATTTGTTTAGCTTGAGTTTCCCTCAAAGCAGAGATGAAGACCAGGAATGACAGCAAGTCACTCCAAAGTGTGGGGATTTAGAAAGAGTTAAACAGGGATGGAGAAGCTTAATCTAGGCTTTTTTCCATGCTGTCTGCTGTCTTGGGCACTGGGACTACAGCCTGCTTCTACCCCATTTGAGGACTGTGAAAACTAGAATGGAGAATTGTCTCTAAGGATTGAGGAAGGATGTGTCTGGTATGACTCCCCAGATTCTGCTGGTCCATGCCAGGTTTTTGCTTTCTTGCATGTGTATTTTTCCACATCAGAGTCAGAATGTTTGCGTAGGAGACTGTCTCAACTCAGGGGCAAAAAGAACTGACAGAAGATTGTAGATTTGTTTTGAAATGGGCAAGATACTGTGATATCTTAACCAACTGGTTAACATAAGGTTAAAGAAGACGAGGACAGGTGAAAAGGGAGAGGATGTGATAAGGTATTAAAATATTTAAAAGGATCCAGAACCTCTAGGCCACTGACTAGTTATAAGTAATCTCTTAACCCTTGCTCAGTAGCAAACAAGGACTTTTCTGGGTAACATCATGAGAACTGTTCAGAGTCATAGCATATCTTTTTCATCTTCTATTGCACCCTTGTGATGGCTTAGGATATATAAATCTTCAAAGCTTCAGTATATGTGTTCCAGGATAGTCATAGTAGTTTGTGCTTTCTACATTTTGCCAAGAGAAGAAAGAATTTCTTATAATTTGACCCATGTTTAAAGATTTGCAAAACTTTCCATGAAGAGACTTCTGGAGTTACAAGATTTACTACATTGCTATGGGCCTAAAGTTTTCTAATCAATGCAAGTGCCCAAAGGGGATCTGTTCCCATCCTCACCACATTCATGTGTTCATCACTTAGCCCTCATGCCCCCACACATGTGCTGAGCTAACAGAGAGCTAACACATGCTCTGTCTCTCAGAAAGCTTTATGTTTCCTTACATCCAAAAGCAAGGCCAACAATTTGGACTAATCTTGAAATGCCCTGCTCTCTATTCCCAGTTACATCACTGAGAACATAGAACATTTCCTAATCACCATGGATTATAATAAATTCAGCTGTGTTTTAAACATAGTTTTTGTGTCAATATACAAGTGTTTAAGAAGTGTTTCCTTTTGTCTTTGATTTTCCTTTAATACTTCCTCATGGCATTTCAACTCTGATTTCTAATACTGATAAGCTATGCAGAAGCATGGGGAGAGAGCATATCCTGCAAGGTATCTGCATGTGAAGACTTTTACTTTATGTTTCCTACAGATGCTAAAGGCACTGGATATACTAACAAGGGAAGTAAATAAGAATAGTGATTGTAGCTCTTTTTGCCCCTAAAAAGAAGGGGCAAATGCTATGAAGAAAAAATAAAACTACACATTCATCAGCCTTGTTCCTCTCCACTCAAATATTCAATTGCCTCCAAAAGTCATTTTAAATATTTTAAATTTATTGCTAAGTTTTTAAAGTTATTCATATTTCTGGACCTGTCTGCATGGTAAGGGTTAATTGCATCCTTTGCAGTGTTATCAAAAGCCAAACTATTGACATGCAATTTGACAGCATCTCTTTGCTTTATTAAATCAAGCATTTGGACCATTTTGTGTATGACCTTTAAAATCAAAGGACTGGTAGGATTTTTGAAAACCCAGACGGCAATGGAATTGCTTACTACCAGAAGTGACAGGTAAAGGAAAATTAAGCCTGTCAAGTCATTGTATGAAAGAGTGTGTGAAGGGAGAACTGGGTGGGGGGACCACTTAGATTCCATTAACATTGCCTGATGCATCTGACAAATCAAGTCAAATGAGTGTGTTCGTGGTTTTTATGTGTCTTTCACAGGAAATGCTAAGAAGGTCAGGTGTGAACCCCCAGAGGGATTTACCTTGGTCCCTCACAACACATTTAACTACAGCAGTGATAATGAACAGTCACAGATAGAGGCATAAATCTAAGATTTGGGATGTCCAGGACTGGTATAAAGAGTGACTTACCATAAATAAGGACGGGCTGCCCTTGAACATTTTTAGAGCATGTTTGAATCTGGTGTTAAAACTAGCAAAATTCATTGCCCATTTTCCTTTTGCAAGTGGAAAAATTTACAATATCTCTCTTGGGTCTCTTGAGCTATGTAGGGATACACAAATCTTGGTTTTAGTGAGAGCCATGCTCCAATTTTATGAGTCTTATGGGACCAAGAATCAGTTCCACAGACCGGGGAATTTGCTCATTGTAGAAAAGTACATGGACTTTTGTATTTAGGATACTCTATATTATCTTAATTGTGACTCTTTCAACATACTTATTGCTTAATATACAAAGCTTCCTTTATAGTCTTTATTACCTTAACTCTGTTGCTTTGGTTTGAAGGATGCAGTAATTAGACCAAGATGACTGACCTTCCCCAGGGTCATTCTGGAAAACCAGCAGCCACTCATGACATAGTTTCAGGACAGTGACCATCTAGATTACTTAGTATTAGCAATGGCAAGTAATGTAGTTTCTCATTTTATATAAGGTGATGCTTTCCAGTTGATTTTATGCAAAATATATTCAATTATAGTTGCTTGTATTTATTATATGATTATTGCCCACAAGATGCTGGAAAAAAAACAGTAGAAATGTTTCCTAAATATGCATGAGCTTACAGTCTGATGTGGTCATTGAGCCACCTAAAAATTATGATTTATCCCATAGAAATGAATATTAATATTCAAATGAAAGTATCCACTCATGATAGCAAAAAACTGGATTTATTCAAATGTCCATCAATTATAAAATGAAATACTATGCTGAGTGTCACTGAACTTTTTACTGTGTTATAACTGTAAAAACAATGAGCTGTGAGAGAAGTCAATTACAACCATATGTGTCAATACAGGTGAGGGTAATAAAGGCTGTGTTAAGTGGAAGAAGCCAGATATGAAACAGTATATACTATATGATTCTATTTATGCCAAGAACCCAAAACCTATGTGAGCTGTTGGCAGTCAGGAAAGAGTTACTCTTGAGAAATTCTTTGAATATCAGGGGTGAGGAGGGATATTTGTGCATATTATAACATCCTGTGGCTTTGTATTCAGTTTATGAAAACGCATATTTCCTACAAGAATGACTTGCATATTTTTCCTTATAGATACACTTCAGTTGAATTTTAAAAAAAAAAAAAGCAATATCTTTGTGGATATCATTTAGTTATAGGGAACTTGCCTAGTATGTTCAATGCCTTGGTTTCAATACCCAGCATGGTTAAAAAAAAAAAAAAAAAAGCAAAACAAAACAAAACCAATTGCACAGTATCACACCATGGAACACAGTGAGGCCTTTGTGGAAGAAATCTTTTGTAAGAAAATGTGCTTTTATCCATTAGATGTCACTGAATTGGTTTTCTTGAATAATTGGGAAATTTGAAGATCTAAAGATAGACATATTCTTGGGAAAAAAAAAAAAAAAGCCATGAGGAAAACAACACAGAGGTGGGAAGTAGTATTTGGGAACAGGCAGAATGGATTTCCAGGAAATTGAAGGGAACTTGGAAAGTACCAAGAGGAAAGGACCAAGATGGATTTGAGCTCTACAGTTAAAGAAAGGTTCAAATACTATTAATAAAGTTTTCATATTTTTCTGTAAGTGATGAAAGTCAATGAAAAATTCTAATGGCACCATTAGAATTCTGTCTCTGGGTATCTTCCATCTTAAAAGATAAATTGAAAGGCTAAGATTCTAAAAGGGAGAAGATTTGATTACCTTTTTTCCTCTAGGATTAGAGGATAGATACATATGTTTGGATATTGGGTGACTATGAATAGAGGATAGTAAGTCTAGAATTTCAGAGTAGCCTAGGTTGTATGAGTCTTTTGTCCATCCCTTCAAAATACCCATTGAAATAAAAAGACAAACTTCCCTCAGGTATAACCCTAGACCTCTTTCTTGAATTTTATATGAACTAGAGGATGACAAAGACAGTATTCTGTCTGGTGATATGGTTTGGTCTGCTTCTGGAGCAAAGACACACAGTAGTTGATTTTTGCCTGTGTTTTATGTCAAAATTCTGGTCTTTGGAATCAGCTTTAAATGAAAAGAGAATATATATTGTTTAGTTATATAATTCATGGTTACTGGAAAGAAATCTGGTACATTTGATGTCAACTGGCTGGTCATTGTGTCTGAAGAGCATAGGAGGGAATGAAGTAAAGATGTGAGGCAGTAAGAACTGGGAAACAATTTATCACAAAGTATGTGGGTAGTAAGAATGCCTGGACCATCTACCTCTTCTGAGCTAGTGTGTGCTGAACTGAATCTACCAGATAATTATCTTTATATTCTCTTTGTACTCCTTGACACAGTTTAATTGTGAGGGAATGAAAAAGGACAGAAAGCTTAGCTGATTCATTATTTAGTAACAAGTACTTGTAATTCCAACTTGTATTTTAAATTTGTCAACTGCCCCTTGAGCTATATGTTGCCCAATTGCAATCTACCTTGTACATTCTTGCTGATACTATCATTTAGGTTTTCTTGTCCTTGTGTCATTCTACATGTATGATGCACAATATTAAAGAGAAGATTTTAGAAGTACTACTCCTTTAGTTGATAGTTCATGTTAACAATCTGTCTGTGGAATGAACATGTTGATAAAAAGAGAAAATCTAAGAGCCTGGTGTGGTGGTGCGCACCTTTAATCCCAGCATTCAAGAGAGAGAGGTACGGGGATTACCAAGAGTTCAAGGCCACCCTGAGACTACATAGTTAATCCCAGATCAGTCTGGGCTAGAGCAACACTCTACTTTGAGAAACAAACAAACAAAAAGAGAGAAAAATCTATCATTAAGGGTAAGCTCTGAAGTATCATGACCATAAAAATGATTTTTACTTAATTTAATATTTTACTGATTATATTTTAAGCTATCCACTCTGAATCAAAACATGCTCCAGACTTCACTGAAAATATCATTTAAATTTAAATACTGATTCAGCCAAAATTGAGATGTCAGCTTATGTTTTATGAAGTAATTCTGCTTTTCTATTTGTTTATCATGAGACAAAAATGAATTTGAGTTGAAATCAATAGACCTGAAAACTACACCACCCTCTAAAGATTTACTCAGAATTTATAAGTAGAGATCAGGCTAAATCCAGATTAATTACTAAAGGAGCCAAATTGTTCCCTTCCAACTCAAAACAATTTCTGAAATCTAAGACAATGAAAGAATATTGCTATCAATGTGTCATTAATTTTTGTAACAATTTAAAGGAACTTACATGCCCAGACTCCATAAACATGCAATTGTTTTTAACATTCTATTGTTGTGTTGAGGCAGACATTAGCAGTCATGGGGGACATCAGCGGGGATGGGGGGGGTTCCATTACTAATCTCCTGGTAATGACAGGAAAGAAGGTGGGGACATCAGTGGGGACATCAGGACTATGGTTCCTTCCCTTAAGTATTAATCCTGTATAGCCTGCCAGTCATTCATCTGGTCAAGAGATCACTCCTCACCTGAAAAATACTAATGACATGGGAAGAGTAGTTATCACCTTAATGGGATAATATACTGTATTTCCCAGAAGACCCTCCCTAGCTACAGTTGCTCACAGACCCTAACACTGGCATGACTGACTTTCCAAGGTCTATTGCTTTCCCTTCTCTTTTCGTTGTCTTCTCTGAATGCTAGACAAAGTCATATTTTTGGCTTCACATTTTGGGTCATTTTACATTTATCTCAATAAGTCTCTTTGCCTTATTCCTCATTGTCTGTTTGCCAGAGTTTTCATGATTGAGAGACAAAGGACTCACAGTATAAAAATCCATAACACACCCACACAAAAAGTATATATATATATATATATATATATATATATATATATATATATATGGTTCATAATGACAGACAGACAGAAAGAGAAAGAGGCAGAGAGAGAGAGAGAGAGAGAGGGAGGGAGGGAGAGAATGGGCACACCAGGGCCTCCAGCCACTGCAAATGAACTCCAGATGCATGTGCCATTTTGTGCATCTGGCTTATGTGGGTCCTGGGGAATTGAGCCTCGAACCAGGGTCCTTAGGCTTCACAGGCAAGCCCTTAACCGCTACGCCATCTCTCCAGCCCTTGTTTATATATTTTTTTAAACATAAACTCACTGGTAATTTTACATAATCTTTTCTGCAATAGAAAAATTAATATAAAACTTCAAAACTTCCATATACAAGTTGGGGATGCTAAATGAAGGAATTTTTAATTTTTTTTTTTTCCTTTGAACTTCCTAATACATAACTTCTATCATAAAAAGAGTATATTCTGAATTCATAATTTTCTTCTTTAAAGATGAACTCTCCTCTTTTATGACATCTATCAACTACCAGACACAAGTCATCATTTCCAAGGTATGCTTATATAAGGTATTATTATAGGAAGATAAGCAATGCAGCCAGAGAGATGCATCTTGTTGTTTTTCACCTTTCAATTATTTTTTCTTTTACTTCCACAGATTTACTTTCTCACACTTCATCTAAAAATATTTTTTGTTTAAGAAGGAAAAAAAGTCTTGTGACAATTTGCATAATATGTTAATGCAGATATGCATCTAGACATCTGGATGGCATTTTAATATCTCATTTTCATTCAAGGAACTAGACCTCACACAGATGGTTGAGACAATTTTAAGAGCATTGTTGTAAACAAATAAGGCAGCCAGGAAACCAAACACACTCCAAGATAGGCTTTGCCAGCCAACGAAGCTTTTTACTGAGATGTTTTGACTACAAGATTGTTCAGCCCTTATCAGTCTCTGACAAAAGGAGAGTACCAGCAGGCAGCTCTTCTGTGCAAAAAAAAAAAAAAAAAAATACCATTAGCCACAAATTTCCAACTTGGAATATTGTAAATATTAGATAAATTTTATATTTTATATTGATATATGTGTACATATCTGCATATGTATGTATACAGAATGCTATATATATAATATACATACATTCACATGCATATTTTTTAAAAATCAACTAATAAAATAAAATAGATTCAATTTATCAATCCTTCTTTCCTTAAAGTTACCAGCATTCTAATCTTTGACTGTTAAAAGCACAGACGGAGGAATCATTTTGCCTAGGGTTATTTATTTATTTATCATTTTTTTTTATATGTGTAAGTGTATGGGCAAGCATGCCAAGGCACAAACGTGGCGGTCAGAGGACAACCTTGATTTTTCAGTCCTCTCCTTTCAACCTTATTTTGAGACAGAGTCCCTCTTGCTGTTGTTTTTGCCACTGGATAGCTGGCTCATGAGCTTCTGATGCTCCTGGCACAGCCTGCTATTGTAGAGAAGAATGAAAGGTTATACAAGCCCAGACGAATGCTTTAGGATTATCTTTAGGCAGAACTTTCTAAGAGAGTGGTATATTACTTTGATATGTACATCAAGCATAGTATCCATCTTCACATAAATGAGGAAAGGCAGATATGAAAGATGGAAATATATTTTCCATGTCTTATGTAAAATTTAAGAGACAAAATGCACTCAAAAAGGAGAGTGAAACACATAAGAGCAAAATTAAATAACACACTGCCTACTTTACTATGTCCTGAGGAAATGGAAGAATAAGACTTCACATGTCCTAAAGATTTAGGAGACTGAAAACTGTACCAATCTGTGGGCAGAGGATTATGAATGTATAAATATATATTAATGAGCAAGTCCAGCTGTCTGGAACAGATATTTATGTAGAAAACAAAGGTAAATAGAATTGACAGGGCATGCAGAGGAGTCTGAGGATAGCCTTTGCACCATGCCTAGAATGTAGATTTAATTTGTAGGCAGTGGAAAATATCTAATAATGCTTAATTTGTATTTTGTACTTTTCAGAATTAAAAACCTTAAGATATCATGGACCAGTTTCTGCCTTAATGCAAGGGTGTTCATTTGTTGATTTGAGAGTGACCAATGATTATTTATGCTCAAAAATATAAATAACACAACTTACATACATCATTAAATATTATCAGAGTTAAAGACAAATTGGAGGACTTTTCCACCGTGATAAGAGATAAAATGACTCAGGCTAAGCTCTGTAAGGGATTGATTAAAATCTGTATGCTCATCCAACTGTTTTATACTTGATTGCATATACAGCATCAGGATCTAATTAGAGCAAACGTTTTCAACTTTTGACATTTTGTACCAGATAATTCTTTATTAGGTAGGGTTATTCTGGTATATTGTTTAGCAATTGTCCTGGCATGCCAGTCAACTTTGCATCAACACTGTGACAAAATATCTGAGAAAAAAAGCTTAGAGGAAGGAAACCATTACAATGGTTCATGGCTTCAAGGGTTTCAGTCCTTGGTCATTTGGCAGTTGGATTTTAGGCCTATGGTGACCATGACAGTTGCACAGATTAGAGGAAAGCTGCTCAGCTCATGGTGGCCAGGAAGCAAAAAAGACAGAAAGGAAGGAACTGAGGACAAACTATGTACTTTAAGAGCATGTCGTCCAAGACATACTTCCTCTACACTAGGTCTCACTTCCTAAACTTTTTCCTACTTCCCACCAATCCATTAAGTTACAAGTCACTAGCCTTTGATGATATCAGTGCACTTAAGATGAACCACCTTCTAAAGTCCCATTTCTGGAGACCAAGCTGCACACATGAGCTTTACAGGGACATTTACAATCCAAGTCATAGCACCTGGCCTCTATCACTAGATGTGAACACTATCCTACTCTCCAATCAAAAGTGCCTTTAGATACTGTCAAATGTCATCAGTGGCTTACAATCTTTCTCAGATGAGATACACTGATTTGAACCATGGTTTTCTTTCTTATAAGGTGGAATAGACAAAGCATTTGCCTGGAGTTCCTTACAGAATGGTAACATATAATTAGAAAATAGTTTTCAGAAAGACTTAGTGTGGGTAGAAAAGAGAATCTATAAGAATATGTAGCAATGGGAATACACTGAAGAAATACAAGACAGTACATTACAGAGATGCCTGTGAATCCATTTTTGTTTGTTTGTTTGTTTGTTTGTTTGTTTGTTTGTTTTTTCCTCAATAGCCAGGTTTCCAATGGAATCAGCATTTTTTTTTTTTTTTTTTTTTTTTTTTTCTGAGGTAGGGTCTCACTCTGGTCCAGGCTGACCTGGAACTCACTATGTAGTCTCAGGGTGGCCTCAAACTCTCGGCAATCCTCCTACCTCTGTCCCCCAAGTGCTGGGATTAAAGGCGTGCGCCACCACTCCCGGCAGCATGTGCGTTTTTGAGGTTTCCAGTTTGAGTGTCAGAATAAAATGGCTAGACCCAAAGCTAAAGGGAAAGAGACTACAGAACTCTGGGAACTCTCCTGGGAAAGAAGAGTTTTAAGAGTTTTCTTGGGGAGGAAAAAAACTATACTGCTAGGGAGGGGCCTTTCATGGGAAGTGACTATGTTAGTGACAGAAGGAAAGGGGACATTCCTTCTTCTCAGTTCAGGTGTAATGAGGCTTACCCAATTACCATTACAATAGGTAATTTCAATTTTCCAGTGCTAGTCTGACTATCACTGGTGGGAGGAGGGAGAAGAGAAGAGACAGACAGCTCTCTTGAAATATTACACTGTCCATCAAGAGGTAAATGGTTAAAGAAAATATTATATATACTCACAAAATTGACTTTTACTTAGCCATAAAGAACGAAACAATTCCATTTTTGGAGAATGTATAAAAATGAAAATTATATTAAACAAAATAAGCTAGGTGCAGATATAAAAATAACATCACAAGTTTTTTTTTTTTTTTTTTTTCTGTATGTATAACTTGGGTCTCTTCTTTCTCTGTGTATCTCTCTTTCTCTCTCTCTGAAAATAAGAGATAGGAATATGAGGCCCATGGAATGGGGAGAGAGCAATGACAAAATAGCAGTGGATATAGTCAAGGTGCATGATATACTCAAAAATGCCCTTGCAGAGGCTGGAGAAATGGCTCAATGGATAAAGTGCTCATGACTTGAGTTGGATTGCCAGACCCAAGTAAAACCCTAAAGTTGAGAAGGGGGTTGGAGGGATGGCTTAGCAATTAAGGTGCTAGCCTGCAAAGCTAAAGGATCCAGGTTCAATTCTCCACAGCCCACATAAGCCAGATGCACAAGGTGGCACATACTTCTGGAGTTCATTTGCAATGGCTAAAGGCCCTGGTACACCCATTCTCTCTCTCTCACTCACTCTCTCTCTCTCTCTCTGCCTCTCTTTCTCTGCCTCATTCTCAATTAAAAAAATAAAAATAAAAATAAAAATATATAAGAAACCTGAAGGTGAGGAGGGCTTCAATAATCCCAACATGCTGATGTGATATAGTTGTGAGATGAGAGGCAGAGACAGTACAATTTCTTAGAAGCCCATGGTGAGTATAGCAAAGGTCAGAAGGGGAGGAATCCAGACTGAGAAATTCTGCCTCAAATAAGTGAACAGGTTAGGACTTGTCCTATAACTTCCACACACATGCTATGGCATACATGTGCCCACACCCTCATGTACACACACACACACACACACACACACACACACATAAGTAAAAAAAAAAACTGCTCTTGTGAAATCCATCTTTATGTACAAATAAGATACAAGAATGAAAACTAAAAGATAAATTTAAAAAATTAAAAAACTTATTGGGGCAGGGGCTGGAGAGATGGCTTAGTGGTTTAGGTGCTTGCTGTGAAGCCTAAGGACCGAGGTTCCACTCCCCAGAACCCATGTAAGTCAGATGCACATGATGGTGCATGTATCTGGAGTTCGTTTGCAGTGGCTAGAGGCCCTGGTATGCCCATTCTCTCTCTCCCTCCCTCCCTCTTTCTTTGATAAACAAATAAATAAAAATTAAAAATTAAAAAATATATATATTAGGGCTGGAGAGATTGTTCAGTGTTTAAGACACTTGCCTGCAAAGTGTAACAACCCAGGTTCAATTCCCCAGTTACTTATGTAAGGTCAGATGCACAGTGGCACATCCATCTGCATGGAGATTGTCTGTTGTGGCTGGAGGCCCTGGCATGCATATTCCTTCTCTCCCTTATCTCTATCTCTCTGTGCTTATAAGTAAATAAAAATATTAAAAACACAAAATCAATACAACATCAAGAATCGGCCAAAATCTCTGATGATCAACATGATGTCTGCCTAACTGCAGTTTGCCTCATAGGAAGGAAAGGAAAAATCTTTGTGGTACCTAGGGGTTTGGAGATACTCCAGTGGGAGGGCATGGATGATCAAAGAAGGGAATCCGCTGATTCCCATGCTCTCTGGTAGCCTACCAGTCCACCAGATCCCTCAAGCAGCAGTCCCAGCCACTATCCCAGCTGCCATCTCATCCTCAGACCCAGCTGTCCCACCTGCAGTCCCAGCCACCATCCCTGCCACCCCCTCCTGCACTACTACAGGCTAAGTGGTCCTGGGCCAGCAAGCTAGTGTTCCCCCTCCATACTTGGGTGTTCCCACAATCAGATCCCCATCCCAACCACAGTCCCAGCCACCTTCCCAACCACAATGTCAACCACCATTCCAGCTGTCCCATCCTGCACTACCACAGGCTAAGCAGTTCCAGAGCTGCAGGCTAGCATTTCTTCTCCATCCCTGGGCTTTCACACCACCTGACCTCAATCCCAGCTGCGACCAGGTACTTCTGCACATCCTGCAGGCAACTCCTACCCTGGCCAGCAGGCTACCATTCCCTCCTCCTTCCTTCCATTTTCCTCCCCCTTCCTGCCACCTGGACCACCATCCATATCCCCCATGTGTCACCTGACCCACAGCTCCCTGCCCCACTGTGTCATAGGACCCAGCAGTCTCATCTGCCACCCTACACAGTCCCAACAGACCCCAATCCCACTATCCCATCCTCTCACCACTCTGCATCATTGAACCACACAATTCCATTCTCTCTACCTCCACAACCCTGCCACAACACCAGTCTGCTGGGTCACATTCCCCCCTACCCTCATCAACTCCAACCACATGGCCACGCAGTCCTATACCCCAAACACCAACCAACAAGCCCCTTCATCAGGTCCTCAGGCCCACACCAGAGCCTCACTGGCACCTTTGTCTAAGTAGACAGGCCGCATTGCCATCAGAAGCCAAATTGAGGCAAACATAAAAGGCAATAATCACTCAAGACACTTCAAGGGTAAAGTATAGCTTCCTCCTAAATTAAATAAGATTCCTACACTATGATGGGCAGACCACAGTACAAAAGGAATAACATGAAAAATTAATTACAAGGAAATCCATCAAGGTCACCCAGTCCCATAGTGGAAGTCTCTAATCAAATCATAGAAGAGACAACAGGATCAGAACCCCAAAATGAAGGCACAAGCAATGCAACTCTGGCCAAGCAAATAGCAGAACTTGCAGAAAACCTACAAAGGGTCAATAATTGTATGAATGTTAATCCTTGCTATATTAGACCTAATAGAAAAGAACCAGGATGGATTCCAAAGACAGTTAAATGATCTAATCTAAGGAGAAAAAAAAAAAAAAAAAAAAAAAAAGACGACCTCAAAAATCAGCTGGCTTCACTCAATGAAGACATAAATAAATTCAGGGATGAATTCCAAGAAGCATTAAGAAAATCAGAAAATGATGTGAAAGGGAACTCAATAGAGGAATGGATACTATACATAAAAAGGTAGTAGAAAATAGAAAATACAAACAAAATTGAACAAGTCCAAAACTCTAGAGAAGCTCTCAGGAACAGAGTCAGCCATGTGGAGGATAGCAACTCAGAACTGGAAGAAAAAACAGAAGGAACAGTTCATAAGTCCAAAAGTTTGAATAAGTTCAAATATTTTTGTTTGTTCTTTTGAGATAGGGTCTCACTATAGCCCAGGGTGACCTGGAATTCACTATGTAGTCTCAGGGTGGCCTTGAACTCATGGTGATCCTCCTACCTATGCCTGTCAAGTGCTGGGATTAAAGGTGTGTGCCACTGAGCCTGGCTCAAAATTTCTGTGAACAGAACATGAGGGAACATTCAGATCATGGGAATACCAGAAGGGGAAGAAATTCAGACCAAAGGCATGGATAATTTATTCAATAAAATTGTTGAAGAAAACTTCCCCACTCTCTCAAAAGAAAGTCCCATCAAGTTACAAGAAGCATACGGAACTCCATACAGACTAGAGCAAAAGAGAAGTTCTCCAAGACATACTATCAATAAGACTCTAAACATGGATAGCAAAGAGAAAATCCTAAAAACAGCTAGGAAGAAGCAATGCATTACATATAAAGGTAACCCCATCAGAATTACTTCAGACTTCTTAATGGAAACCATGAAATCCAGAAGGGCCGGGAATGGAACACTGGAAGGTCTAAGAACTTATGGCTTCCAACCCAAGCTACTCTACCCAGCAAAAGTATGCCTCATAATATATGGTGAAAGAAAAACTTTCTATGATAAAAGTCAACTTTACAACTATAGGAACACAAAGCCAAACCTACAGAGAGTACTTCAAGAAATTCTCCACACATAAGAGTGAAATAACCAACTGCAAGTGCCTACAAGAAACAGATCACAATAACCAAACTTAAAGAAGGCACAAAAGCTACAAAGTCTAAGAAAATACCAAAACAACAATATGGCAGGGATTAAACCAAACTTCACAGTTATTACCCTAAACATTAATGGCCTTAATTCATCCATCAAGAGACATAAACTAATTAAACTAATTGGGTGGATCAGAAAATTAGGCCCCTCAATCTGCTGTCTTCAAGAAATCCACCTCACTACTAAAGACAGACACTTCTTCAGGGTGAAAAGGTGGAAAATGATACTCAGGCAAATGGAAATAAGAAACAAGTAGGCACTACTATACTGATATCAGATAAAATAGATTTCAAACCAAAAGTAATAAAAAAGGCAAAGAAGGCCACTTCTCACTTCTCACAGCTAGAAATTAACAACAAAATGTGCATCAGGACTCCCACCAGCTTCTGGAAACTGAACTACATACTTTTAAACAATAAATGGGTAATGGATGAAATAAAAAATGAAATTGCAAAATTTCTAGAATTGAAGGACAATGAGAACATATCATACCAAAACTTATGGGACACAATGAAGGCCATCCTTAGAGAAAAATTCATAGCACCAAATGCCTTCATAACAAAGACAGAGAGATCCCAAATCAATAACCTAACCATACACCTAAAGGCAATGGAAGAACAAGAAGAATCCAACCCAAAAGCCCCAGAGGGAAAGAAATAATTAAGATCAGAGCAGAAATTAATGACTTGGAAACTCAGAAGACAATTAAGAAAATTGATCATAAAAAAGAACTTGTTCTTTGAAAAATTGAACAAGATTAATAAACCCCTGGCCAATTTGATCCAGCAAAAAAAAGAGATGCTTCAAATTAACAAAATTAGAAATGAAAAAGGAGAGATCACAACAGACATAAGTGCAATTGGGAGAATCATCAGGACTTATTTCAAAAACCTCTACTCTACAAAAATGGATAAGATGGAGGAAATGGATAAGTTCCTGGACACATATCACCTACCTAAGCTAAACTCAGAGCAGATTAATCTCCTAAAAAAACCTATCACACCCATCAAAATTGAAAAGGTAATCAAACACCTCCTCCAAAAGAAGAATCCAGGACCAGATGGCTTCTCATCTAAATTCTATCAAACCTTCATGGATGAACTCAAAGCAGGCTTTCTCAAACTGTGCCATATAATTGGAGAACAGAGAAAGCTCCCCCAATTCCTTTTATGAAGTTAGTATCACCCTAATACCAAAATCAGGCAAAGATGCCACAAGAAAAGAAAACTATAGGCCTATTTCTCTGATGAACTTAGACGAAAAGATCCTGAACAAAGTCCTTGCAAACCTAATTCAACAACACATTAGAAGCATTATCCACCTTGATCAAGTAGGTTTTATTCCAGGAATGCAGGGTTTGTTCAACATATGGAAATATGTCAATGTAATATACCACATAAATAAGCTTAAACACAAAAACCATGTGATCATTTCCATAGATGCAGAAAAGGCCTTCAACAAAATACAATGTCACTTCATGATGAAAACATTGGAGAAACTAGGCATGGATGGTTTATATATCAAGATAATAAAGGCTATATATAAAGCTTCAAAATTCCAAATAATAATGTGGACAGACTGAAGGAATTCCCACTGAGATCAGGAACAAGACAGGGGTGTCCACTCTCACCTCTGCTGTTCAACATATTATTAGAAGTCCTAGCTTAAGCCATAAGATAGGAGAAAGAAATAAAAGGGATATAAATTGGAAAGGAAGAAGTTAAGTTAGCCCTATTTGCAGAAAACAAGACTGTATACATAAATGACTCAAGAACCTCCATCTCAAAACTCTTAAAAGTGATTAATTCCTTCATCAAAGTAGCAGGATACAAAATCAATGCACAAAAATCAGTAGCCTTTCTATATGCAAAAGACAAAGATACAGAGAAATAAATTGGAAACATTGTCCCATTTTCAATAGAAACAAAAAAATAAAATACCTTGGAATAAAATTAACCAAGGATGTGAAAGACTGATATAATGAAAACATATAAACACTCAAGAAAGAAATTGAGGAGGACTTGAGAAAATGGAAAGACATCCCATGCTCCTGGATAGGCAGAATTAACATTGTGAAAATGGTAATCTTACCAAAAGCAATATACAGATTTAATGCAATACCAATAAAAATCCAAGTATTTTTCTTCACAGAGATAGAGAAAATGATCTCAAAATTCATATGGAATGGCAGAAGGCCTCGGATATCCAAGCACATCCTCAGCAACAGAAGCTCCTCTGGAGGCATCACAATACCAGATCTAAAGGTACATTACAAGCCATAGTAACAAAAACAACATAGTACTAGCATAAAAATCGGATTATAGACCAAGGGAACAGAATAGAGGACCTGGGCATTGGGTTAAATGAGTACAGCTACTTGATATTTGACAAAGGCCCTAACAATGTAGACTAGAAAAATGACAGCATCTTTCACAAATGATGCTGGACAAACTGGATAACTAGATGCAGGAAAATAAAACTAGATCCACACATCTTGCCATGCACAAAAATCAAGTCTAAATGCATCAAGTACCTCAATATAAGACCAGAAACTCTACTATCCTAGAAGAAAAAATAGGAGGGACTTTCTACCATGCAGGAGTGGGAAAAGACTTCCTGAACAAAATCCCAGTAGCTCAGGAAAGTAAGCAATCACTCAACCTTTGGATTCTCATGAAGCTGACAAGTTTTTTTTCACAAACATACAATAAGCAGAGCCAATAGATTACCCACAGAATGGGAGAAAATTTTTACCAACTATACAATGGACAGAGGCCTAATTTCTAGAATCTATAAAGAACTGAAAAACCAAACAATTAAAAATCAAACAACCCACTCACAAAATGGGGCAGAGAACTTAACAGGGAGTTCTCAGAGGAAGAAAAACAATGGCAAACACACACTTAAGAAAATGTTCAACATCCCTAACCATCAGGAAATGCAAATTAAAACAACTATGAGATTCCACCTTACCGCAGTAAGGATAGCAAACATTAAAAAAATCAAATTAAAACAAATGCTGGTGAGGAAGTGGAGAAATAGGAACCTATAGTCACTGTTGGTGGGAATGCAAGAGGGTGCGTCCACTATGGAAAACAATATGGAGACTCCTAAAAGGGTTGACTATAGAGTTACCAACCAACCTAGTTATTCCCTTACTGGGCATTGACCCTAAAAGCTCCTTGCCTCAGTTCAAAGAGATTTGCTCAACCATGGTTATAGCTGCTTAATTCATAATAGCTAAGAACTGGAATCAACCCAGATGTCCATCATTAGATGAAGGGATAACCAAGATGTGGTATATCTACACAATAGAATTCTACACAGCAATAAGGACAAATGACACAATGAAATTTGAAGATAAATGGTTGACCTTGGGACAGATCATTCTCAGTGAACTCACCCAATCACAGAAAGATAATCGTCTCATGGTCTCATTTATTTGTGGCTGCTAATCTGGATCTGCCTGAGGTGCTAACAAACCAAATAGGCATCTCATGGACCAAACAATAGGGAGGGTGGGGTAGGAGGGGAGAGTAAGGGTGGGGGGTACACAAAAATGTACCATAAATTATATATTCTGAAAGACAGACTAAAAGTTTGAAACTTCATCAGGTCCTTAGAGGGAACACATGAATCAAAGGCCCTGAAGAGGGTATGATGAAGACTAACCTTAATCTTCTCCTGTTTCTCTCTCTGTCTTTTCTCTCTTTCTGTTTTATATTACCTATCTTTTTCTTTCCTTCTTTTCCCTTGGCACTGGCCTTTAACTACCAATACCAGGATTAACATCCACAATGAGCTGTTGATCAGATAGATCTACAAGGTTTTCCATAAGAAGACAGACTTCTTTCAGAGCACTTGTTTACCCATCAAAGGTTAATAGTAAGACCCTGCTGCCAAAGACACCATATGCTATTGATATGGAACATGGAGAGACCTGGCTGGAATCTGGAAGAGAGTCAGTCCCCAGACAGTTAGTTTGTCTAGTGCCAGAAGGTGCTACATGAATGACTAGGAAAAAATGTCAACATCTGTCTAGCAACTAGTGGTCTAAGGTACTCCACAGCAAACAACCTGATGTGATGCTCACCCAAATGCAATAGTGGCACACAGCCATGGTGGGTAACCAGCTGCCCTTGAATTGGCTAATGGATCCACTTAGTGGAACAGAACCCATAGCTGGAACTGGGAAACAAGTAAGAATCAAATCCAAAAATGAGTTTGCTCTCCAATATCAAGTTTTTACCAATCTTGGGCTACAAGCAGGCTTATACCTATTAAATTCTCTCTAAACTAATAATGGTTACCCCATTTATCTGGTGCTGACTTCACTCTCCATAGGAGAATCCACTTCTCTTTTTTCAGATGGATGCAGGACCTGAGGAGAGAATCAGCCCATCACATCCCACCAGGGCCCCAGCTGAAACCGTAGAGTAATTGGGGAAATGAGCAAGAGTGCTGCTTTCTTGGTGAAGCTGGTATCAGCACAACAGTGAAGGAGATAGACACCAAGAAGCCTCAACTGCTACCAAACCAGAGATCCAGAGACACAGAGGATCCCAAGACTTCATCACTGAAGTAGACTTAAAAAAAAAAAAAAAAAAAAACATGGCTCAGGGAAATTCATGGAAGAGGGGGCAGAATGATGGTTAGAGCCACAAGGTGGGATACTATGCACAGGGACATTGCCTCTTCCCCATAACTGATTGATGCTCCACTATGACCCATCCACATGGGGATAACTGACATCCCCAATGAGGAGGGCCCCTTTGGAGGGTGGAGGACAGGGAGGAGGCTAAGGATTGTACCAACATGTGCTGTTTACACACTGAGTATGTATATAATTAATAAAGAAAAGAAAAAAAAATAAACCTCTTTTCTTTGTATACTAATAGAAAAGAATAGGCCAAAATGAACATATCAATTTATACATGAGTATGGCAGGTAGATCATGACCTAGAATCTCTGGAATTAAGAAGAAAGAAAGAGACTTCCTGATAGGAGGAGAAGCAGTAGTTGTCAAGTCATGCATGATGTTTCTTGAACACAGATCGTACTTTTCAAAAGCAACATATGGTCTCTCCCATTTTGTACATTGGAAACTGAGATTTAGTGGTCACCTGAGATTGATTTGAGATTTAAACTAAGATCTTCCTATAATACTCTCTACTGCCTCATTCCTGAAATAGAAAATTTTATATTATTAGATGCCAACAAAATGGTTTCACATTCTATTGTTTGTTAAATTATGTGATCCTTTCTTCAACCCCATCCTGTATCTTTGAAGACAGAAAAGTGATGGAAGTTGTTTCTCTTATGAATGCTTAGACTTTTGTAAGGCTTAGGTTTCTGAGAGTGGCATGAGTTAGTAAAAAGAGGAGTGGTTTACTGGTTAATATGCTCATTTTCCAAAGGCACATTCTTTTAGGATTCTTCCTTTTCCTTACTAATCCTTTATAAGAGAAAGTATGATTATTATAGAACTAACAGGGCCAGTTGTATGTGTAAGGGAATGTATTAGTCAGGGTTCTCTAGAGGAACAGAATGGATAGAATGAATTGTATTAAAAGGGAATTTATTGGATTAGTTTACCAGTCCAGCAATAGCAGGTTGCAGGTCCAAGAGTCAAAAAACCCGGTAGCTGCTCAGTCCACGAGGCTGGAGGCCTCAGCAGTCCCAATCCGGCACTGAAGGCCTGGAGGCTTCCTGGAGAGATGCTGCTCTTCAAGTCCACCCTGGTCTTCAGTCCACACTGGAGAGCAGCAACACCAAGCAGCAAGTACCAAGCAAGCACCCAGTGGCAAGCAGCAAGCAGCACTGGCAGCCAGGTGGGAGAGAGAGCCTTTCTTCCCAGAACTCCTTTTTATCAACCAGCCCACTCCTCCAAGAGAGGCCGCCCACTCTGGGGGAAGGGCTCACCCATGGGGGAAAGATTCTTCCTTTAGTTAATCCTTCCTAGAGGCAGCCTCAGAAACACACTTATGAGGAATGTCTGTGGGTTCCTAAACAAATCAAGTTGACACAACTTAACCATCACAGGGAGTATTAAAAAATAAACATAAATTTTTGACATTACAAACTCTGTTTGTGAATGATAGTATGAAGAAAGTGTTTCATGCTCTTTGACCCACATTGTTTTTCCCCCATAAGTAGATCTTAGAATTTTAGTATCACATTAAGTACTGCAAACTTGAAGTTCACATTGATAACTAATTAACTCTTTTACTTTCCCCCCATGGGTCTCCAAGCTGGTAATAGCTTTTCTTTTCTTTTTAATTTAAATAACCTTTTTTATTTCTGTAAAATGAAATATTTAAAACACCAAGTAGAAGAAACAGTTGCATTTAGGGGTAAGGAACAAGAAAAACTCCAGAAACCATGTCTAAAGTTGATTAGAATATAATCCAGGTGACATCTAATTACTGACAATAATACAGAAGCTTCTACCTGAAATAGCAGGTAAGTTATGCTCATGTTAAAATTATAAATTGCTGATTTTAATTGTGTAACATAGGGTAATTTAATTATCAACACAAACAGGATTTAAAAATAAATGTTTGAATATGAACCTAATTTATTTAGCTTTTCTGAGCTTAGCTTCTAAGTAAATAGTGTGGGAATGAAATGAGTCCCTAAGTGGTTGTGAAGTGAGTCCATGAGAGAGTAAAGATAAAATGATTAGATGCCATCTAACATAAAGCATAATGAATCTAATGACTTTGTCACAATAGCAAATATATAGCTATGTCTATAGTCTCATATAGGGGATGCAGCTGAAGAGATTAAGCACAACTGTGGTCCATTCCACTCAATCCAAATCCCAGAAAATTTTCAGCTTTTCTACAAGGCTTTATTTATTTATTTTTCCTCTCCAAATCTGAAAGGTGATCTTTATTTAACTCTCAGTGGATTAATACCCTTCCTTCTTGTAATGTTCCCTCTGTGTCATCAGCAAAAAAATTAAACTGTGATATCATAAGAAGAAATTTAGTAATGTGACCCTGGGATGTGTCATTATAGGTGGGCTATATGAGTTTTATCATGCACAGGCTTTATTGCAGAGTCATTATGATCTGTGCATAAATCTATCTATCTGTATATACATATTTGGAGATAGGTTTCACTCTAGCCCAGGCTGGCCTGAAATTCACTATGTAATCTCAGGGTGGACTTGAACTCATGATGATCCTCATACCTCTGCATCCCAAGTGCTAGGATTAAAGGTGTGGACAACCATGAGGAGCTCTAAATCTATATTTTAGATCCTTAGTCTGTGGTAACTGAAAATTCACTGAGTATGATATACTTCAAATGATTTTCTCTTTTTTGTATTAGTTTTTAAATTTTAATTATTCATTGGTTTAACAATAAAAACATGGCATTCTTCACAGAAATAGAAAAAAAATCCTAAAATTCATTTGGAAACATAAACAAGACCTTGAATAACCAAAACAATTTTGAGCAACAAAAGTAAGGAGGGTGGTATCACCATACTCAATTTAAAGCTATATTACAAAGCCATACTAACAAAAACAGAATGGTACCAGCACAAAGACAGACATGTAGATCAATGGAACAGAATGGATGACCCAGATGTTAAGCCAGGCAGCTACAGCCATCTTATTTTTGACAAAAATGCCAACAATATTCATTGGATCAAGACAGTCTCTTCAACAAGTGTTGCTGGGAAAATTGGAATCTATATGTACAAGGATGAAAATAGATCCATATCTTTCACCATGCACAAGAATCATGTCCAAATGAATCAGGGACCTTAATATCAGACCTGAACTCTGAAACTGCTTGAGGAAAAGGTAGGGGAAACCCTTCAACATATTGGCATAGGCAATGACTTTCTGAATATAATCCCAATTGCTCAGGAAATAAAATCACTAATGCACCACCAATCTCATGAAATTACAAAGCTTTTGCACAGCAAAGGACACTGTGAATAGAGCAAAGAGACAACCTACAGAATGGGAGAAAATCTTTACCAGCTACACATCTGACAGAGGATTCATATCCAAAATATACAAAAAACTCAAAAAAAAAAAAACTCAAAACAAACAAACAAACAATAAGCACTGATAGGAGACCATCCAGTGAATTTTTGGCCAGGGAGGAGCTTGATGCCTCAACAACATTACAGTAACAAATGGCAAGACTCTTTTGCTGAAGACTTCACATGTCTTGGGTGGCAAGGTCACTGAGAAATCAAGCTGGTGCTGAGCTGAAAACCTTCTTCCTGTAGACCAGCCAACTGAAAGCTGGAAAAAGCTGCACTGAACGTAGCTCTATGGGAGACAGAAGTCATCAGTGTTAAAAACAGTAGACTCTGGAATCCTCAAGTTTGGCCAGACAGGCCAAATGACAAAATTGGTGCAATAGTGGCATGTCTGCTCTGGGGGAAACCAACAACTCTCTAATTGGACTGGAGGTCTGCTCCATGGGAGGGAATACATTCCAGATACTAAAAACCTACAACAGGGGTAATTATGAACCCTAGAGGTATAACATCTGCTAGTGTCTGGCTAAATGTCTGGCTCACCACACAGCCCAGTAAATGCTTTTCTTAATGTCCATACCCATATATTAATGTTACTCTAACTTTTGATTAGAGCAGCTTCTCTTTTCAGATGGGGGTGACCTTGGGATGACTCAGAAGGCACCATGGTGCACAGAAGAAGTGACAGAGGAGTGTTCAGTCCTCTCTATCACATCTTCCAAGGCTCAGGGTCCATTGGGGAAGAGGGGGCAGAAAGAATGTAAGAGCCAAAGGAAGAGTAGGACTCCTTACAACATGCTCCTCCAGACACAAAATGGCCTAGATGACCTTGACCTCACAGTGCCTGACACTACCTACACAAGACCCTAATGATAGGAGGAAAAATGATTACTTCAAAATAAAAGAGAGGCTGAGAGATGGAGAGGATATGATGGAGAGCGGAGTTTCAAAGGGGAAAGTGGAGGGAGGGAAGTACCTTGGGTAATTGTCTACAATTATGGAAGTTGCCAATAAAAAAATAAAATATGAGTCAAAGTTCACTATTTATGGATATTCCCTATAGTCAGAAACAAAAGTTATGCATGAAGTTGAAACGTGCTTTAAAAATGGTTTGAATCTGGCTGGTTGATATAAATAATATTTACATCTATTATTGTGTGGCTACATAAGACCTTGTGTCAAAACAAACCAACCAACCAAAATCAAGGAAAGAAATTACACTCACTTGGATGCTTCTGGTAACTATTCCATTACTGAGAAACATATATTAAAAATCTTTTGCATTATTCCTTATCTCTATGTATGTGAGCATTCTGTGCCCATCCTTTGAATTTTGGTTTGTTTTTTGAAGATGCCAATGAGCATTTCAGAGAAGTAGATTCCATATCTAGAATTTCTTGTATTCATCCACTCACAGGTGCTTATGAAGTTTGTTTCCTAACAAGAGACCTTAGGGGTATTTCATATCAAAGGTTTTACTCCCTTTTGGTGGAAACATGCAGAATGTTTGTTTTTGCTAAAAGTACATGAAACATTTATTCTCTTATCTCCCTCAGGAACAGCAGCTCTCTGTTATTCATGTTTGTAAATGCAGTTGACATTTTGAAGTTTATGCTCATGAGACTAAGATTGTTTCAGAATCTTTTGGTGATATTGAGTCCAGGACAATCTAGTGTTTGTAATACCTACAGTGCCTGCCATATGTTAACTAACTCCCATGAACATTTCTCAGCAAGGAAAAAATACTAGAAAGTGACAAAAGAAAAATGGACATTTAATAAAAAGAGCAGTGTTCTCATCAAAATTATGATATAGATGAAGGATAAATAAATATGGGTAGGAAGGATCAATTTTTGAGCCAAACTATGTTTAGTTTATTGTCATTATAAAGTAGAAAATGTGTGGAAGAATGAGGATGTTATACTTTCAGTGAAAATGTCAATAACATGATAACACAAAAGCAGCACTCACCCTGAAGAGCTGGCTGCTTCTGTGATGTCCTCCTTTTGCTTATTTATCTGTCACAAAATCTGTGAGTGACAACATTGCATATCACACCTACAAGACTACAAGTGTGCTTTTGAATCTACTCCAGTCCACCATGTAGTGTTTAGAACTAAGACATTTTGCTCTCTGTAGTACAACTCCATCCCATTTCAGAGGCCCAAGAAAATAATTCTCTCCTTGGGGGGAAGAGATATGACTCAGAAAGATAAGAAAACATATGATTCATCTAACTGCCTCTGAATAATTGGTTAACTTAGGCCACTTGTATTCATAAGCGTGGGGGTGTGTGGTACCACCACACTTTCTCCACCAGCAACAGCTGTATGAACTTGCCAAAGAAATAATTTCACCACAGTGGAGCATTGCTACCTAGACAATGCCAACATGAGGGATAAAAACATGAGGTTCCACAGTGACAAATAATTGAAGAGAGTGTTATAATATGAATTCCATCTACAAATCTCTTTTGACAAGTAGAATTGGCAGGTAATGGATGCATGCTAGTATAACCCTCCATCCTTGTGTTCCTAACCTCATTTTTTTAAGCTCCCAACCCACCCCCCAGGCAAACAGATACACAGCTGTATGTCCTTGCCAAATAACCACTCATTTCATTGTTCGTTGGTTCTGGAAGGGCACGGAATACAACTCTAGCCTGGAAACATTTGGAAAAAATAATATTGTTCATGGTATCTTTGTTTTTTCCTGACTGATAGTTGAAGGTGACTTTTCCTTGTATAATCCTGCCTGCCGTTAGCAATTTTCCAAAATTAAATACCATATTTTGTGTTTGATAGTCACAGCTGTGTCTGTTACCAAGGGCAAATCCACCTGCACAAAACTCTGCAGTCATTTATATACTGAGAACTTTATTTAGAATTCAGTTTTATAGGGGAAAAAAGATGAAATTGTGAGGATCAATTTTGAGGGCAATGAATTCTTGAATTCTACTCTGAGCAATGAAAAGCATGAATTCATTTGCTTCCCGTAGATATATTATATGCCTAGTCAAAAGCTCAACAATGCTCCCAGTAGAATGTACTGTGTACTTATGTGAATAATGTGGACAACTTGCTTCTGAATAGATGTTTAAAACTCCATGTTTTCCTAAAATTCATAAAATTAGAGGAAAGTGTTAGGACCAAGGGAAGATTAATGCGAGTATTAGCTCTGTGTTTTGGACGTACTACTGTATTTCCCAAAACCTTCATTGGTTTTTTTCTATCATGTGAGCAAAAGGGCACACAGTTCCCAATCCTTAGCAGTCTAGAGGTTCTACAGTGTGATGGCTGCAGAAATAAAGTACATGAACTATTGCCAATATGACAGCATCTCTTTAGGCAAAATCAATTCAATGCTGGAGATAAACTTTGATATTTATGTGATACCTTTTTGTTAACATTTTATTTTTTATTTATTTATTAGAGACAAGGAGAGTGAGAGTGAGAATGGGCATGCCTAGGACTCTAGCCACTGCAAATAAGTTCCATATGCATGTGCCACCATGTACATCTGGCTTACGTGGGACCTGGAGAATCGAACCTGGGATCTTAGGCTTAACAGGAATGTGCTTTAACTGCTAAGCCATCTCTCCAGTCCCCGAGATAGCACTTTTAATTATGACTCATAGAATGTGCCTCACAAGAGTAGCTCTGCCAGACCAGTAGTGTCTGGTTTCAGTGATTTGGCTTTCTTTCTTTTCTTTCTTTTTTTTTTTTTGTACATACTTTCTTTTTCCTCCTATAGAGTCACTTGTTTTTTTTTTTTTTTTTTTTTGTTTAGCATATACCAGAATTGGGATCTCCTGGTTAACTTTTTTTAAATCATGTTTCCTGTATCATAGTTGGCTTTAAGTATTCAATATCCTTCCTCTGCTCTTCTAAATTCCTCTTCAACTTTGTCATCCTGGTCTTTATGCTTAGAACTGAAATGTCTGGGTAAAACCCTGGGATCCCTTTCCACTTGCTTCTGGTTATTTGTCAGTGAAGATCTCTTATGGAAGAGTGAAGGAGGAAGAAGGGATTTGAGCAGGAAAAAAGTCAAAGTACATGCCCTTCTTATTTTCCTCTTCCAAGCTGACTTACTCCCTGGCTACCTCTTCCTACCAGGTAACTACCTCCAACATTCTCCACAAAGTTCTGATAGATTCTTTGTTTGTTGTTATGCCTAACCTTTCAGTTCCCAGCTCCTTTCTGTCTGGTTGCAACCTTCTCACACCTCTAAATTTCCCTTAGGTTGGATAATCCTCTGATTTAGCAAATTTGAAAAAAATATTTTTGCCTGCAAAAAACCTAAAGTATACACATAGTAACTTCATTGCTTTCACTTTGCTGCTATATAATGTTATTGTGGAAAATATGTCATTATATTCAAAGTGAGAAACATTCTTGTGCAATCTAAGCATCGAGAACACTGTTGTATGAGCTGACTTCTGTTTTCCACTATAATTGTTCAAGGACATTGACCCTTGAAGTCTTAGTCTTGGGCCACAGAGCAGAAGGTGTAGAGAAGGGTCAAGATGGGGGTGGTAGGTGGTGGTGTTGGTCGGGGGGCTGTGCAGAAGCCAAGGCCTTGGACCTTACTGATCTCATATGTTAAAATAGGTAACTTTGATGAGAGATTTCTGACTGTAGGGAGGGATTAGATTCCACAAAGATGCAGGAGATCACAAGACCATGGACCCCAGAATTTGGGTCATTGCCCAGGTATTCACAATTGAAAACACAGACACAGAGAAGAGTAAATTATGAATTATAAGGTTTATTTTAGGGAGATTTACTATCCACAGGGAAGGCAAGCAGGAAAGCCCAAGCCAAAAGAAGTTCTCTCCTTTCACAGTTGGGAAGTGGAAGGGGAGCCGGTGAAAATCTGCCCTCACATCTCTAGGATAGAAGCCGTGGAGGAAGGGGCGACACACACACACACACACACACACAGAGCAAAGCAGGAAGTCTAAGCCAACCAAAGATCCCACTTGCATAGGGGATCAGAGAAGACTGAGAGGAGAAGAAGGGACAGAACTTAAACACAGGGCACACAGGTAGCAGGGTACATAAGCACCCAAAAACAAAATAGGAAAGTGTGTAAAGAGAAACTCTCTCCAAAGCTGGGAAGGGAGACAGGATTCAGAGGATGTCCCCCTCCTGCGCATACTGAAAGAGCCAAGGGTGCAAGGACCAGAAGGCTTACACATGTGTGGCAGAGGTAAGAGGTAAGAGGAGAGTGAAGGAGAAACGGAGGAGTGGAGGGGAAAAGAGAGAAGAAAGAGAAGAAAAAGAAATTTACACACACATGTCAGGCCCATTATGGATCAAAAATCCAATTAAGATGAGCCTGATCATGAAACTAAGGTGTATAAACAAGAGACCTGATTGGTGGACTCATGAGACTGATTCATGAAGGGCCAGCCCACAGGTGTGTTAGCTCAGAAAACCTGAAGAAGTTGGAATCTGCTACAGAGTGTTGCTCACTGCCATCTTGGTTGAGACTGGTTCAGACACGGGTTCTAGTCCTGCCAGGGCAGGTAAGGTGGAGTCTTCTTAAGCCTTTGTCCTTAGCTGACTGCCGAAAAAAAAATGTAAACTCATTCCTACCCTCTACCAATTTCATGTTTGGCAAATGTCTATAGACCTTTGCTGTAAATGTTTGATGGTCAACCTTCAATTGAAATTTATATTTAAAAACTCAATTAACAGTCAGAATAGATATTTCTTTCTATTGCTGGTCTCTAGGTATCTCTCTTTAACTGTGATTCTGCTTTTCAGTCAGTTTGATCAATTCCATACTGATAAAGTTCCCCAATCCAATGAACGTGTATCATTCTAATAAAGACATATCACCAGAGGAAGGAATAGTTTCTGCTACAGTAGAAAGATATTTTTATATGGTAGAAGGCATAGGATGATTTTGTGGGTTATCTCTGGCCTTCCTGACATTGCTAGCAAGGAGCTTAAGTGAAGTACCTCACATTTCCAGGTTTATAAGTCTATCTATCTTAGCAGTGGTCAGCCACTGTAGGCTCTCTAGGAATGGGCAGAACAGAGAAAAAGTTACTTCTGAAAATCCCAAGGATCTGGGTCATGTTTAAAGGTCTACTTTGGGAAAGATGGAGAAGACATTAATCTTTAGTTATTTGTAATTTTACCCCTCTCAGTGAGGAGAGAGGAGACACTGGACTGTTCCCACACATCTCATTTTATTGATGGTTATGGAGTATAGTCAAAGGGACAGGAGAGAGAACGCTAAGATATCAGAGAGAATTTATGGAACAATCTACAAGTGTATGGTGAAGAAGCTATTTTGGGCTTAAATATATGGTCCAGGCCACAAGGACCATACTCACTGGAGAAGAAGACCATAACAGAAAGCATGGAAGATACATTGCTTTGGGGGCCAGGAGTATGTCATAGGGAGATGTTGGAGATTCTGCCACAAGGATATGAAATTCTGTTAGTTAGAATGCATAAAAAAAAATCATTGGGATTCATTTTTCACCAAAATCTATGAAAAGAAAATTTCCACTGTTCTAGGCAGTTGGAAGAAGAAGGCTGCTCTACAACCAGTATAGTATGTTCACATTTGCTACATAGGAGGTGTCATGAGGCTTCATGTTTGTTCCTATACACGTGGAAGGTCTTGGCTCCAGATGAATACTCTCACAGAAGGGAAAGTGAGAGCCTATTTGAAAAATGACTGAAAGAGGTGTACTTTGGGTGACCTATTAAGAATTACTGGTTCATGATCTTACAGGTGGAAAAAAAAAAGAATAATGCTTACCTGTATACAACCTTCCATAACAAATTCCAATTATACACCAGAGATAAGAAAATTGATTATCCCCCACAGGAAGCAGGGATATTTCCTTTCATATCTCACAACATTCTACCTTTGTCTGGCTACTAAGGAATTTTGGTTCAGGCTTGTGCCATCCCTGCACATAGCTGTAGTAATCTTCTTTGTATTCAGAAGCATTTTACCACTAATTTTTCCACACATTTTTCAAATCTTAATTATATATCATCAAAACAGTCTTACAAATGTTGCTGTGTAAATAAATGTGATAGTAACTTTTAATTATGCATTCTTTGTTCATCTATTTTCAATACAATCTGAAAACAGCAATTTATAGATACAAGTTAAAAATTTACAAAGATCTTTTGCCACTACATAAATGTATGTACACTAAATTTCAAGCATGCAAATACATAGACCAAAGTTGGGGTGTTTTAGTAAGTTTGATTGGAATTTTTCTTTTAAATGTGAACAAAAGGAGCCAGGATGATAGTATCTGAACCTGCTGTCCCAATTACAGTCTTGCAACCCTTAGCTCCCAGCACAGTGGGAAACATTTATCTACAGAATTTGTCTCTTGGTGCTTTGCTTCCAAGGAAGCAGACAAAATAGAGTTCACTACTTTAATGTTTTTTTCTTTTTATGTTCTTCACAGTGCTCTGCTTTTAGCAAGCACACCCACATATTAAAAGTGTGTTTCCTATGTAATGTCAGAAATGTCTTTAGTAAGCTTGTCCTAAAAAGTTGCCCCAGAGTTGTAAAAGTGTGCTTAAAACATCTATTTGTGCTTTTTTGTTTTCATTTCAACTAAAAGTATACTTCCTTTAAAATGTGCACTTGCAGTAGAACTGTTGCTGATGAAACAAATTTTAATATAAATTCATATTTTTCTTCTGCACTTTGTAGTACCACCTACGAACTTAGGGCAGTCAGGGGTTTGTCTAAGACCTCTCTTGAATCAATGGCATTGTAACAGACAGCTTCAGGTTCACTGAGATGAACTTCCAGACCAGGCACAGTTATGGAGGAAGGGATATTGTTTATTGAAGCTTACAGATCCAGGCAAAGTTCCATAATGGCAGAAGAAGCTGGCCTGCCTTCACAGGGCCAAATACAGAGAACAAAAGCCACAAGCCAAAAGCCACACAGCACACTTCAGGAACTCCAGCTTGGCACACTTTGCATATCTTTAGATTGAAATCCTAAACACACCACCACACCTTAAGATTTGCCCAGTGACACTGCCTCCAGCCAGGTGGCTGCAGATGCAAACTGTAAACTAATAAAACACTGAATATATTGGGGGGGGCATCTATTCAAACTACTACAGGCATCTTAATATGTAGCTATATAATTGAATTTTTGACATATGCAAAAAAGTTGTAAAATAGATAAGAGAAAAAGTACCATAAATAGACATTTAAAAGAAGGGAACAGATGGCCTCTTCATGAAGATGTTCCAATGATGCTGGAAAATGACAAACAGATGGTTTGCACGTATGTGATAGCTGATGATAGAAACGAAAGCTGGTGAGGCAGAATGGACCCAGTCTCAACTGGTGCTCTATAAACCGGAAGTTTGGATTATAAGAAGAAAGCTCTGTAGACAATAGGAAAACAGAGATGAGCTATCAAAAGTGTGATGTTCTCATTTTATAGTCCTGCAAACATTCCCTTACATTTCGGCATTATCTCAATTAGTAAATTATGCAAAACTGAAGAGGAGGAAAGCTTGAAATGTGAGGACCAACATCTCAACTGGTATTTATTTATTTATTTATTTATTTGTTTGTTTATTTTGTGTGTGATATTGGTTAAGCTTTGTTTTACCAATATTTGCTGTACAAATAAAATTCTAAAAACCTTTGGGATGTTTCTACTCAATTTCTATTATAGAAACTGCTATAATACTTTTACTTATAGAAAATGAATGGAATTTTTAAGAACACAGTGAATGTGTATTAATGTATTTTTCTCCACATTGAATAATTCTCAAAACATTCACATATTTTCTATTAAGTATAATGACACAGATCAAATTTGAATGCTATAACTTAAATATTCCACTGTGAAAAAGGGTCCCCATCTTTTCCAGTGTTCTCATTCCCATCATTCCTCTATTCTCATTATCAGTGATAGTCATTATCATTTTACCACCATGTACTTTTTCCCTCCTGTGACTTAAATGTGTTTATAATTGTGTTTATTTTGTTAATAGTTTTAATTTATTTCATAAAATAATAATGCCATGATTATTTGGAGAATATTCAGCCTCTTTGATTTAAAAAATCCTATGGCCAATCATGCTTTATTAAGCAAGTCTGAGCAGACATATTTATGGTCATGTACAGGACAAGTGAAAACCAAATAAATACAAAAATGTTACTGGATGCACCAAAATACATTTAACAAGTTATTTCTCCCACTAAGATTATCTGAGAGCAATATAAAATAATTTCCCATCAACAATGAATAAATACTGGTTTAATAAGTATTGGTGAACTAGTTATGTAAGTTATTAGTTAATATCAAAGACTGTCTACAATTTGTGCTTTTTGAATATTACCATGCATATAAGCTGAAATACCTCTGTAATACTGAGTATTCATCTTAGCCCTTCCATAGAGAATCAAAGAGAAACTTTCTTTTTTTTTTTAAATGATATTTTTCTTTTTTCTTTCTTTTTTTTTTTTTAATTTTTGGAGAGAGACACAGAGAGAGACAGACAGAGAGAGAGAGGGAGAGGGAGACAGATAGAGAATGGGTGCGCCAGCAGTCTCTCAGCTGCTGTGAAGGAAATCCATGTGCATGCGCCCCCTTGTGGGCAAGTGCGCCATTGCGCCCTTGCGTCACTTTGCATCTGGCTAAATGTGAGACCTGGAGATTGGAACCAGGTTCTTAGGCTTAGCAGGCAGGCACCTTAACTGCTAAGCCATCTCTCCAGCCCTTTTTTTTTTTTTTTTTTTTTTTAATGGGTGCACCAAGGCCTCCAGCCGCTGCAAATGAACTCCATATGCATGTGCCACCTTGTGCATCTGGCTCATATGGATACTGGGAAATTAAGCTTTGAACAGGGGTCTTAGGATTCACAAGCAAACACTTAACCGCTAAGCCACTTCTCCAGTCCCAAATAGAAACTTTCTATTCTATGTAAAGTCTACATATTAAAGTCAACTATGAAACCTCTTCAGAATTTTGTCTTCCATGGACTAGATATTCCTAACTTCTGTAATAATGTATCTTTATATTAGTCAGTTTAATGTTTCTTTTTTTTTTTTTTTGTATTCTTGTTTACTGTTATAACATAGAAACACCATATTTAGAAAAGCACGTGAACATTCTAAATAATTCACCAAGTACTACATGAAGAGTATCAACTCATATTAATTTGGTCTTCTACTGCTTTTCTTACCTCTCTCAAAGAAATTAATGAACTATAAACAAAATTTCAAAGACATATCTTTCTTCTTGAAAACTGGTTTATGAATTTGTAATTGTTGTTTTAGAATTCATGCATGGAGATGGCTACTCAGGGTTGTATTCCATTTCCCCATCACCTGTCCTTCCTGCCCACTAGGAACTCATTAATTATGCACAAATATTAAAAGTACAAGAGGTTATTTCTGTTCTAAGTTACTTGGATTTGGGAGGTAAACTTTTTTTTCTTTATCTGCTCACCTTTTTGGCTTTTTCTGATCACTATCATTACTTTTGATTCTCCCCCATTTCTGTATTGTGAATGATAATTACTGAGATATTCTACTGTAATTGATTTCTCTGTTCTAAAAGAGAGGAAAGTTATTTTCTTGTCTGCTTGGTTTACCTGTGAGTATCCTGATCTATGCAAAGATAAATTTGATTGATCTTTTTATATGAAACACATGATTCTTTGCCATAAATATAATGAATTCTAATTTTTAAGAAGATTCCACTTACCTCCTAAAATAGACAGATTTAGTAGATTTAGTGTTTGGGGAATTTGTTTTTGTTTGTTTGGGGATTTGGTCTTTCATTTGGCCCTAGTGGCCTCAAACTTGCAATCCCCCTTCCTCAGACTCTCAAGTGCTGTGATTACAAGCATGTCTATATCCACATGGCTCCAGATAGAGGCTGTTTATTGGTTTGATAAGTTCCTGCTCTGGGCTGCATGCAGTGTCTCTGGTCACAGTGAAGTGTTTCACTAAAACACACAGTAAGTCTCTGAAAGGAAACCGAAATGAAAGCTATCTGTCACATCACGGGGAGAAGCACCTCTTTTTAAAGTTTTATTTAACTAGAAATAACATTGAACCTGCACCCATCACTTTCCCATTTCAAACCACCTGTGTGTTTTAGTTCAAATAATACCACATTATATGAGGTCCTTGTATTTTATTGTGAACAAACAAAGCTCCCATATTCCAGGGTGGCCACCTTTGTCCTAATTCCACTGCTCTATCTCTTTGGTATCAGGGAAGGCATTCTGATATTGTTTTTCTCTAGCTTCCTAGAAACAGGCAAATTATCTCTTAATCTTGATTGCTTTATCCCAGGAGTCCCAGTAATCAGCAGAGGCAGCAGCTGCTCACTATTTATTTGTTTCCATTGTTCTGTGTTATCTTTAATACAAATGAAACAATACTTTCAGATTTACAAAACATGTGTAGTTTTCTTCAGTAAGTGAGAAAGAATAGATGGATGTCTTTTCTGGCAAACATAATCCCACATTTCCGTGAAATTGGCTTCTTTCAATGTTTGTTTTGCTTGCATGAGTACGATATATGTTAGTACAATAAATGAATACAAGGTTCTTGCTTGAGTACAGAGGATTTTTTTGCATACATGTTTTTATTTAAAACTTTTTAAATTAAAAATGAATATAGTTAAAATTACAACCATTTTATTGCTTCTGATACATCTTTCTAAACTGATAATGTCCGCATTCTAGGACACATATTCATTCCATTTGTGAAATGTTTTTGTTGTATTTATATATGTGTATGTATGTATGCATGTGTACATACATGTGGTGTAAATGTGCTTGTATGCATTTTCATATGGCAGTGTGTACATGCATGTGGAAACCAGAGATCAGTGCTCCAGGGTTGGGTGATTTCTTCCATCCCTTTTCACACTTACTTTTGAACCTGAATCTCACTAGTTTTGCTAGGCTAAGTAAGCAGCAAGTCTCAGGGATCTTTCTGTCTCCACTTCTACAATGCTGGGATTATAGGCACTTGCTGCCTCAACTGGCTTTTACTCTGTGTAGGTGCTGAGGATACAACTTGGGCCCTCTTCTTGTGTGTCAAATGCTTTGCCATCTAAGTCATAGCCTCAGCCCTTGTTATAAATGTTTGAGTCACATATTTTACAATTTGCTAAACTTCCCTCTTAATTTATTTAGAGTATGAACTATTGCATGTTTTCACTGTATCCCAGTTAGTACACATTCCCAATCTTTTCCCTGTGTTTACTTATAGTATTTCATTTTGTAGCAGTGTTTTTAATTAATTTATTTATTTTAATTTTACATTCATGTTGGTGCCTCCGGTAGCCTCTTCCCTGTCATCCCCCCTCTGAAGGGACCCTCCTCATTGAAGAATGTAGTTTGTGCATTATGGAGGTAGCCAAGAGTTATGGGGGAGAGGCAATGTCTCCATGCATAATGACCCAACTTGTGGCTCTAACACACTTTTTGCCCCCTCATCCAAGAATTTCCCTGAGCCACATTAGGTTCATTTTAGTTCTACTTCTGTGATGAGGTCTTGGGAGCCTCTGTGTCTCTGGATATCTGGCTTAGTAGGGGTTGGATGTTCTCTGTGTTTATCTCTTTCAGCCTTGTTCTGGTGTCAGGTTCACCAAGAAAGCTGCACTCTTGCCCATTTCCCCCATCACTCTATGGTTTTAGCTGGGGCCCTGGTGAGGTGTGATAGGCTGATCCTCCCTTCAGATTTGGTGTCCATCTGAAAAAGAGAAGCAAATTCTCCAACACAGAGAGAAGTCAGCACCAGATAGATGGGATGGCCATTGTTATTTTAGAGAGAAATTTTATATGTGTAGGCCCTCTCATAGCCCACAATTGATGTGAGCTTAATATTGGAGAATGGGCTCATTTTTTGGACATGGTTTTGATTTGTTTCCCAGTTTCAGCTATGAGTTCCATTCCACTGAGTGGATCTGTTATCCAAATCAAGAGCAGTTGGTTACCTACCATGGCTGTGTGCCATTATTGCACTTGTTTGAGCATCACATCAGGTTGTTTACTAATGAGTAGCTTAGACTGCAAGTTGTTTGGACAGATGTTGGTCATTTACCCCCTGTCGCTCGTGTCACCCTCTGGCACTGGACAAGCTAACTGTCTGGGTGTCTGGGGACTGAACCTCTTCCAGATTCCAACCAGGTCTCTCCATGTTCCATCCCAACAGCATATAGTGGATAGTGTCTTCTGCAGTAGGGTCTTACCATTAACTTTTCATGGGTCATCAAGAACTCTGACAGAAATCTGTCTTCTTTTGGAAACCTTGTAGGTCTCCCTGATCAACAGCTCATTGTGAAAGTTAACCGCATGCTGGTACTGGGAGATACAAGTCAGTGCCAAGGAAGATGAATGAAGAAAAAGATAGATAATATAAAAGAGAAAGAGAGCATAGAGAGTAGAAAGACAGACAGAGAGAGAGAGAGAGAGAGAGAGAGAGAGAGAGAGAGAGAGAAATGGGAAAAGATTAAGGTTAGTCTTCATGATGTCCTCTCCAGGGCCCTGTGACTCAGGTTTTCCCTCTACAGGCCTGCTGAAGGATCAATGTTTTAGCCTGTTGTTCAGAATATAGGATTTTATGGTACCATTTCCATTTGGGTCCCTATTTGTGTCCTCCCACCCTTATGTTCCCCCCACTCTTGCCCTCCCCTCACATCCCATCCTCCCTATTTTCTGTTCCTCAAGGTACTTATTAGGTATGACAGCATCTTGGGCAGATTCAGGTTAGGAGCCACAGATGAGTGAGACCATGTGACAATTATCTTTCTATGATTGGGTGAGCTCACTGAGAATGATCTGTTCCGTGTTTCACCATTTTTCTTCAAATTTCATTGTTTCATTTTTCCTTACTGCTGCATAGAATTCCATAGTGTAGATATACCACATCTTTGTTATCCATTCATCTAATGATGGATATCTGGGTTCACTGGAGCTCTTAGCAATTATGAGTTGTGCAGCTATAAACATGGTTGAGCAAATATCTCTGATCTGAGGTTTGGAGCTTTTAGGGTGAATGCCCAGTAAGGGAATAACTGGGTCTGTTGGTAGGTCTATAGTCATCCTTGTCAGGAGTCATAGTAATAAAAACAACATGGCACTGGCATAAAAACAGCAATATAGACCAATGGAACAGAACAGAGGACCCAGACTTTGGGTCAAGTAACTACATCTATTGATATCTTACAAAGGCTCTATCAATGTAGACTGGCAAAAAAACAGCATCTTCAACAAACTGGACAATCATATGCAGGAAAATTAAACTCAATCCACACCTCTTGCCATACACAAACATCAAGTCCAAATGGATCAAAGACCTCAATATAAAACCGGAAACTCTGCTACTACTGGAAGAAAAAATAGAAAGAACCTTCCATGATAAAGGAGTGGGAAAAGACTTCCTGAAAACTAAAACCCAGCATCTCAGGAAATTAAACAATCACTCAGCCATTGGGATATCATGAAGTGGAAAAATTTCTTCACAGAGAAATATACAATCACCAAAGCCAACAGATTACCCACAGAATGGGAGAAAATTTTTGCCAGCAATACAATTGACAGAGGCCTAATTTCTAGAATTTACAAAGAACTCCAAAGGCTAAACAATAAAATGTCAAACTACCCACTCACAAAATGGGGCAGAGAACTGCACAGGGAGTTCTCAGAGGAAGAAATACAAACGGCAAACACACACTTAAGAAAATGTTTAACATCCCTAATCATCAGGGAAATTCAAATAAAAACAACTATGAGATTCCAGTAAGGATAGCTTACACTAAAAAAAACTAATGAAAACAAATTCTGGTGAGGCTGTGGAGAAATAGGAACCCTCTTTCACTGTTGGTGGGACTGTAAAATGGTACAACCACTATGGAAAGCAATATGGAGACTCCTGAAACGATGACTATAGACCTACCAACAGATCCTGTTTTTTTTAACCTCAGAAAGTTCCAATATGACTAAAGTGTGTTTAAAAATTCACAACAGGGGTGCTGAAACAGAATCTTGAAGAGGAGGATAGTTTGTATCTTAATACCTATTTTAAAAATTATTATAATGAAAAAATCATTCAAAAATAAATGAACATCATTATGTCACAAGGCCCATTTCAGTATTTTGGGCAAGTCACTCCTGATGTGCTGTGTATAGAATCTGAGAAGTGGGCTCTCTACACAGCAAGGATGCTTGCCTCAATTGGTCCCTTAATTATATTCCTTCATTGCTAGAATTTTTTTTTTTTTTTTTGCCTCTTATGCTCTATTGGTTAACCAAAATTTGAGTCATTCTAATTTTGAAGTCTCTTTTTTATGTGAATAAAATACATAAGTAATTAAGCCAATTCCTAGTTTAGCCTCCAAAATTGAATTCCTAGCTTTTGCATTTCTTGCCACATCAAGTTTCTCTTTTGTAAATTCTGAGGACATTTTCTCCACAAGTTCACAGTTTGCCACAAGTCTAATGTATTGATACATTCTGGTTTTAAGAGTCATTATTTCTTCCTTCATGTCCTTATCTTTTCTCCACATGTGCATGTTTTTTAATTAGTTCCTTCAGAGGATGTACCCACACCTGTAACCCCAGCATTTGGAAGCTGGAGCAAGATGAATTTTTGTCCAAGGCCCTCCTGAGCTACATAGCAAGACTCAGATTGTTTTTGACTGGCTATGTTCATTTCTTCAGCATTTCTTCATTTATCTGGATCTAATGTCTCCTTCTTGCCTTTATTTTGTTAATAATTTTTGAAGACTCACTGGCATCCATTACTTTTCTTCAGTATGTACTTATTTTTCATATTTTTTGAGTTCAGACAGGAATAATCTATTAGTGTAAGTACTCCATGGCTTTCAACTTTAGTGGAGTTTATGCTTATCAACCATTTTTGCTGCTCACTGGCACTGGAATGAAATGAGACATCTGTCTCTTTGCTAGGATCAGCATATTCAGGCATTGGCAGAATGGTTTGATTGAAAATTTTCTAAATATGATCACCACACTTTATAGATATTTTTTTCCTTTTTTCAGAGAACATGAATATGGATTGTGCTTGCCCTTTAATCATGTGTTTGTGGTTCAAATAGATTTGCCAGCACTTAGATAGGTCTGTGGATAGACTACATTTTTGAATTTATTTTGAAGAGAAGAATGTTAACCTATTGCCAGTTATAAACTTATTTTATTGAATCACTATCATATAATTTTCATTCATGCTAGCTTCTAGTTTTTCCTTATTTAATCTTAAGAGAAAATAGGACTAACCTCCCCACAACACTATAGAGATCAGATAAAACAATGTTAAAGTTTTTTTTTTTTTTTTTTTTTTTTTTGCTTCAAAGCTGATATGCACATGCTGTGGTGGATTGAATATGAATGCCCCTCCCCCCAGTCATGAAGTATTTTCTTATTAAGATTGGGCTTTCAACTTGAAAATCCACGGGCAAAGCCCTGCTGAGGAACAGGTATATCACTGGGAATGGATCTTGAGTCCAGGCCTACCAGGTATGTGGAGTTCTAGCTGGCTCTCTGGCTGTTGGTGCTTACTCCAGCAGTTATTTTTCTCTGCTGTGGATGCTAAAGTGAGCCAGCTTCCTCAGCCGTTGATGATGTTTGCCCTGGAATCTGTAAGCCTGAAATAAACCTTTTTTTCCTTCCATAATCTGCTTCTAGTCAGATGTTTGTTCTAGCAACAGAAATGTAACTATAGCACATCTGTAGTGTGTAGTGTGTGTGCCTGTGCGTGTGTGTCTGACATATGCACATATATGCAGTTGTGCATTGCTTATATGCATGTGTGCAAAGGCCAGAGGAAGATATCAGGTGTTCTCTTTACTGCTCTCCTACCTTATTCCCTTCAGACAGAGTCTTTCCCCAAACCTGGAGTTTGCCATTTCTTGATTTGACTGATTAAGCAGTGAGCTCCAGTCATCTTTCTGTTCCTGCCCTCCTTTGCTGTAGGGTTACAGGCATATGTGGCAGTTCTGTTTAGAGGAATATTTCCCCTACACAATTAGTTATACCCTTTGTTATGTTTTATAGGCACCTCAACTTCAGTATTTCACCAATGCATTTTCAGTCTCCTTTTCTGTCTAAATTAGCTTCTTTCCGTATTTCTTAGTTTTGATTGCTATACCTGTATCTACTCTTAGCTTCAAACTTAAAATCCATAATCATGATTCCTTTCATCATTCCCATGATTAATTACCCATCATAGATGTGTCTTTCCTTTCAGGTACTCCTGAAACCTGACTTCTTCATTCTCTACTAGAGTTTTATCTTAAGTAACCTTTTCTTGTTGCTTTGACTGCATTTCAACATCTTGGCTAAAGTTCAACTCTCAATTTCAGCATCTTGTTTCTGTATATTTCCTATTGACTTTCAAGCAACCACTAGTGTTATTTTCTCTTTGTATCATAGCATCATTTCATTTTGCACACATGCATACGTATGTAAAGTATATGTGTTTAGGCATTTGATGTGTGTTTTATGTACATGTTTGTGCAAATGCCTTCATGTTCCAAGGAGGCCAGAGGAGAACTTCAGGTGCCCTTCTCTAATGCTCATCTGCATACTTTCTAGAAACGGGGTCTTTTCCTTAACCTGGAGGTGTCCAAGTGATTTTCAAGTTTCTGCCTAGCTGCGTTTTATGGACTGTGTTACAGATGTGCATGACCATGCCCAGCTTTATGATTGAGTTTCTGGGGAATTGCACTTGAGGGATCTCAGGCCCTAGCAGGCCCTCATACTTAAGTGGAAAGCACTCAAGTGCTGAGCCATCTCCCCAGCCCATAATGACATCATTGTTATAGTCTAAAAGATTTCTAGTACAAGATCATTACCCATAAGTAAAATGAAAATTAAGGGTACAATAACATACTTCACATGCATATTGAAAAGAGAAAATAAAACATAAGGACAATATTAAGAGCTGGCAAAGATAGAGGAAATTGTGACTCTCCTACATGATAAAAATGCAAAATATACTTTCTGCAAAATATTTTGGCAGATATTTTGTATAGTTAACCATATGTTTATTTTATGACACAATAGTTATATCCCTGAGTATTTAATTTTATATAAGAATCTATGAGAAAAAATCAAAGAAGCTTTTATTTGTAAAAGCTAAATTAAAATTCAGTGAGAGAATGAAAAAAAAAAAGAAATTGTACTACATTATTACAACAACTTACTACTTATCCACTGAAAGGAACAGATTTGGATGCATTCCTCAATTTGGTTACATGTCAAAGCCACTGAGGAATTAAAACAACAGGTTACCTAGTATATGATTGCATTTATAGCAAACTAATACTATGACAAAATTGTAGTGGTAATGCATATTTCACTGGTTGCTAGGGGTGTGGATTCTAAGGACTATTGTAGTGATGGAGTTCATTGGTTGCTAACGGATACAGTTTGGGAGAAAAAAAGTTGTGACTATTAAAGGGAACTCTGAGGGAGTTCCATTATTGTCATAAAATAAGATGCAATACTTCTGTGATCAGGACTTTACAAATATATATATTCACATATGTTAGATTTTAATATAACCAAGAGGAGACAAGTTCAAAAACTAATCAAATTCGAAGGATCTGTTGTGTATCAAATTTCTATTTTTTTAGTCTTGATAATGTTCTTTATTGTATACAAGTGGCAGGAGCATCTTTAAAGTTTGCTCATTTAACCTATTTTAAAATGAAATGTGTGTTTTTTTTAAAGATGTTTCTAATGATTACTTAAGGCAAAGAATGAAAAACATGCCAATTTTTACCACATCATAAAAGTGTAAATATTCTTTTTTTTATTTTAATTTTTCGAGATAGGGTCTTGCTCTAGCCAAGGCTGACCTGGAATTCACTATGTAGTCTCAGACTGGCCTCAAACATACAATGATCCTCCTAACTCTGCCTCCCAAGTTCTGGAATTAAAGGTGTGGACCACCATGCCTGGCATAAAATGTAAATATTTTAATCCCCTAAACATCACTCTTCTTTAAATTTATAAGTATATTTAAGTCATTCTGAAACCTGCAGAGCTCTATATATACTTTCCTTCCTTCCTTCCTTCCTTCTTTTCTTCTCTTCTTTCTTTCTTTCTTTCTTTATTTCTTTCTTTTTTTGTTAATACAATGTTACTCTGTGGACTAGTCTGGCCTTGAATTCATGCTATTCCTGCCTTCTGCTCCAAAATGCAGATCTAACAAACATTTACCACCACACCTAGCTTTGTCTTTTTCTTCTTCATGGCAAATGCCTATTTACATGTGTATATATATATTCAAAGCTTTCTACCTCTATGGCCCACCATGATGCTTCTGAATAATTCACAATTCACTTTGCCTTTCCATATGTCTATGTATTCCTCAATTTCTTCCACCTGCAGTGTGGTATGACCATATCCTTGCTCTTTTGGGTTTGGTTCCAGTGGTAATACTCCACTGAATTTGAAAGTTTTGCCTATAACTGATTTCATAACTTAGCACCAAATATCATCTTGTTTTGTTTGTTTTCCTCAAGCTGCTACTCTTACACTTTGTTGATAGAAATATTTTTTTGTATTTTTTCCACCCACAGTGAATGTCTACTTTGTAGATGTTGTTCTTTCTGACCTCTAGATTCTGACCATACTGAAGAAGAACTTCAGTGCTTTTCAGATATATTTTTGTAAGTAGCCTTCATAGATCTAATAAACACTAATACCATCTGTGCTTTTCTATAGCCCAGGGAAATTCTATCTTGAGTTACAGGACATTTTTGAATAGAGTTAGAAATATCTACAGTTCCCTTGGAGTCAATAACATTTTATTTGCTACATAGGATGTTTGTGGTGCCCACTCCTTGCTTTTATGTGCTATTATAACCACAGTTTAAAAAACATTGGTTTTATATACAAGCTCTTAGGTCAAGATCTCAGGAAGTCATTTTAGATTATGTTGGTTTTATATGATGGAATCATTTCTAAAAATGGTATGGTGGCAACATGACTGACAGAGGTAATTGGTCAAAAACAAAGAAGGAAACATTCATTGTGTATGCATCAAATTATGCATTATATTGGGAGCCACAATTAGTAATCATGTGTTAACATACTTCACTATTTATGGTATTTTACCTATATTTCTTATTCTTTTGATTTGTAGTAAGCAAAGGCCATTCTTCCTTCTGTAGTAACTTTCTACTTTACTGTAGATAGCCCAGACTAGATGCAATGAGTGTTAATCAAGAAAATTAATAAGATTCACAAACCTTCCAGTGACATCCCAGCCAAATCCCACATCTTATATTACAAAGTTCTGCATGAAAGGCTCTGGCTGACTTTCCGGCCTGATTTTATATCCTCCCTTGGCTTGTTAAGCTCCCAGCTTCTGTCTGTTCTGCCAGTAATCCACGCTTGTTGCAGCTTTTAGACTTTACAATACATTTTACTCTGCATAGAAATCTAGCATCACTACATCCATGTGAGAAACTATTCTGGTCACTCAGGGCTAGTGTGAATGTTTACCTGAATGTAGTCCTATCTTTGTATGCAGATACTATAGTTTCCTCCTCCCCATAGCTAGAATAAAACATCCAACCAAAAGCAGATAATTGGAGGAAAGGATTTATTTTGGTTTACAGTCTCAATGGGAATTTTCATGATAGCAGGGGAAAGCATGGCATGAGCAGAAGCTGGACAGCACCTCTGCCATAGGGTGGAAAACAGCAGCAAGAGAGTGAGCTGAAGTCTGAGAAAAAGGAACTGTATAAAACTCCCCTAACCCTGTCCCCAAAAGTACAACTACTCCAGCAATGGTCCACCTCCCAAATTGCCATCAGCTGGTTACCAAGCACTCAGAATACATGAGTTTATGAGGGACATAAGACTCAAATCACTACAGTACAATGATGCAATCTTGGAATAGCTCACTAATGTTAAAGGAACACATTTCTTTCCAACTGCATATGCTGTTGTAGGTAGGCACACATTAAGATTGTGGGTCACTGAAGGACTAACCCCACATCCAGTTTTTCTTGGTCACATTATTAAAGGAAGTAGGACAACTCCTGCATAGGATTTAGCTAAAGTGTCATAATGAAGGAGATACAGAGCAAGATGGCCTTTTTGTTTGTTTGTTTGTTTGTTTGTTTGTTTGTTTGTTTGTTTGTTTGTTTGTTTTTTTAGGACATCAGGCATGAACCTAACAAAGAGATGCCACCAGGCCTGCCTTGGCAGGATTTGGACCAACGTCTGATCTAGTCTCATCCAACATGGCTACAAGCATCACTCCCTGGCAAGAACTTCCTGCTTCTTCTTCAGCTAGGCACACCTGGGTGGGCTGGGCCCTCCTGAGTCAGTTCCTTGAGTCCACAAACCAGTCTGTTCTTGTCCTCTCCTGAGTTAGTGTTTTGAGTCCATGAACCAATGAGGATTCTCCTTACATACTTGAGTCTTATAACAAGCCTCACCCTAAGTGGATATCTGCTCTGTATCAAGGAGCATAACCACATGTGTAAGCTTTGTCATCTTCCTGTGGATTCACCTGAACACCATTGTGTAAATCTCTCTATCCTCTTTCCCAGCTTGTCTGTGAAGTGGTGTGGGCACTTCCTTCTGCCAGGGTATTTTCCTTCTTGCCTCCTACATGTGGCTTGGTTTTGGTTGCTTTCTCAATTTATGACGTGCATGACCTTTCTTTGGATCTATGAGTCTTTACCATTATTCCTCTCTGGTCTTTTATATAAAGGGGATCTTTTAGTTATTACGCTTTGCCTTCAACATGTGGGTAAATGTGCCTCCTATAGAGCCTTTTTACCTCCATAGATTTCTCTGTGATGGGGATGGAGAGTTCTCCTTTGGCTTGAGTCTTTCCGATAGTCTCTTCCCTGGATCTTAATGCCCCTACAATAAACTTCAGAATTCAAAATTTGTCCTTTTTAGAGTTTGTTTGACCAACTCTTTGCTAAATTTGAAAAGGTCTTAAAAGTTTGAACTTATTTATTTATTTATTTGAGAGAGAGACAGAGACATAGAGAGAATTGGTGTGCCAGGGCCCCAGCCACTGAAATCAAACTCCAGATGCTTGTGCCACCTAGTTGGCATATGCATCCTTGTGTTTGCCTCACCTTTGTGTGTCTGAGTAACGTGGGATTGGAAAGTTGAACCTGGGTTCTTAGGCTTTGCAGGCAAGCATCTTAACCACTAAGCCATCCCTCCAGCTCATAAACACCAAAATTCTGCATCAATATGAAAGGGAAGATCTGCTTACTCTAGACAGGAGGAATATAGTCCACTGGTCCTTGGTGGTAATACGATATCTCCCAGGAAAGATGGCTTAGTAGTTAAGGCACTTGGCTACAAAGTCTATGGACCCAAATTCAATTCCCTAGTACCTATGTAAGCTAGAGGCACAAGGTGGTACATTCATCTGAAATTTGTTTGCACTGATTAGAGGCCCTGCTGCACCCATTCTCTCTCTCTCTCTCTCTCTCTCTCTCTCTCTGTGTGTGTGTGTGTGTTTCTATCTGCCCCCTTAAATAAATAGATAAATAAATAAAATATATAAAAAAGAGTTAATCCAATAGAGCTTTTGAGCTCATTAAAATCACTCACCAAAAGACATGCTAAGGAAGTGAGAGAAATAGGAATCCCCTTACTGAGATATAGCCTATACCCCCAGAATTCCCACGCTTAGCCCAGTTGCTCTCAGAGCCACACTGCTGAGCCTGCCTGCTTCTCTGAGTTATAACCCAGATCCAAAAAGTGTAACTTTTCCTCTTCTTTCCTTTCTCTTCTTTGGATAGAAACCAAAACCCTAAGCATACTTACCCAGACACTTTGGGGCATTTCTACCTTTTATTAAATTAAACTTTGCCTTCTACCTGCTCATTGTCAATGTGCCTAATTATCCAATCTCCTTCAACACAGGACTCCACAGTATTAAAATGGCATAGTGATGGATTTAAATTGCTCATTTTAGAAATAATTGCAGCATGGAAAAATAGCAGACATTACACACAAAGCTTTCTTTGTTTTGGAGAACTGATGATGAAACATTTCCAGTTTAACAGTATAACCACCTATTCATACTTGATATTATTGATTCTCTAAAAGTACTTATTAAGCCTTTTTCCTCTCTCTTTATTTTTATATTTTAATTCTGTTTTTGGACTAGGGTCTTCCTGCAGCTCAGACTGGTCTAGAATTCACTATGTAATCTCAGGATGGCCTCAAACTCAAAGTGATCCTCCTATCTCAGACTTCCAAGTGCTGTGATTAAATCTGTGTTCCATCACACCTATTTTTTTCTTATTAAGTCTTTTATTTTTACTTTTGTAAATTTCTATTTGGGCATATTTACTTTTCCAGAAAAAGATGTTGTAAGAACCAATTCATTGGTATCTTTCCAGTGCCTAAAATGGTGCTTTATTATAAGTTGTTTTTCGAGGCAATCACTAGGCTGATTCATTAGTTGTTTAGCAGTTATTATTTAAGTAATATTTCATTTCCATCAGTTCAGTTTTTTTTCCTACAAAGCATCCATTATTCTGTGAATAATGTCCTCGATGTATATTGTATTATTACTTTATTTCAGTAAAAATGAAATGCCTTCTTCAAGATAACTAGTTAGCTGTGTTCTATCTAGCATATGAAGTTCACACAGAAGAGAGAACTTTTAAATCCTTAAATCATCCAAGCAATCTCTTCAATTCATTCACATCAAGGTTAGTAATTAAATGCTTAATACCTCTTTAAGCTATTAAGCTAGCAATAAAAATGCAATACTTTAACCCAATTTACTCGATTAAAGAACAATCCCAGATGTTATTTAACATGAAAAATTACACTGATCTGCATCTCATTAAAATCTTGGTACTAGAAAGATAATTTTACATATTTCAAGAAGTTCATTTAACCCATTTCAGTAATGGAATACTAACTTCATTTCCCATAAAGCAGCTTGGTCATTATTATGTGTGGTATATACTTGACATGGATTAATAACTTTTTCTCTGCAATATTTCTTGACTTGTTAAATAACTCATTAGCAATGTCAGGCAATTTAAGGTGACAGTGCTCTGAAAATAAAATAAAATGTAATGTCCTTGAGGCCATCCTTGCAATAAGGACTTGTGCCCTTAGATCTGTTTGTCCTGGAACTCACCGTGAGTTCCTCCCTAGAAAGGAATTCTACTCTGGGAAAGACCATTGTACCCTTTTGAGAAGGCTAGGACTTTCCGGAGAGATTGAGTCATGAGATACCACCCAGAAATCAGTCTGACTCATTATTTCAGTTCCCATCTAGAAGAGAAAAAAGGCTCTCATCTGTGTTTCTAGGTGTACGGATCCCGCTCCCACTTTCTCAAGGAAAGGAGCTCTCCCTCTCGCCCTACTTCCTGCTCTTAAGTTTGGGGCTTCTCAAAACTCATCTTGCATCCTTGGGCAAAATCTTTGCATTTCTTCTTTCTCTTAAATTGTGGGCCTCACCATTTCTGGGAATCCAGTTCATGCCCTCTCTTAGGCATCAGCAGTCTTCCTCCTGTAAATAATTCTATCTATAATCTAATCAGACTTGTATACTTTGTCCTACGATCTGTGGATGTCAATTCTTTGAATTCATAAGACAAGCATTTGTTGACATTGATGTATCACATTAGTATATTGACCAGGAACCAAATTCCTATATCATAACATGCATTTAAGTGCAGGGTTTATACTCCTTTTATGACTATGTATTTGATTGTTTTTTTTGTAATAAAAAATAAACATTATCTGGATGGAGAGATGGCTTAGTGGTTAAGGCCCTTGCCTGCCAAGCCTAAGAATGCCCGTTTGTTCCCCAGTTCCCACATTTACCCAGACGCAAAAGCGACACAAGTGTGCCATGCCACACTTGCCCACAAGGGGCAGACGTATATGGAGTTAATTCACAGAGTCTGAAATGGCCCTGTTGCACCCATTCTCTCTCTCTCTCTGCCTCTTCCTTTCTCTCTCTGTTTCTTCCTGTCCCACTCTCTCTCAAAAACTTAACATTATCTTGGTATTAAAAATCAAAAATTTATTTAGCATATGATACTTATAGTTTAGTTTTGAGAATTTATGTTTTAATTGAAAAGGAAAAAAAAACACTATTTATTACAGCTCTGTTTATTTTTTCTTGAAGGATGGATGAACACAGTAATATAGAAAAGGTTGAAATTTCCTTTAAGAATATTGCTAAGACTTGTTAGTGCCTTCTATCGTTACACAGTTATTTTATGGTATTACAATTTAAAGGCCAGCAAACACTGAAAATCTGATGTCATAAACAGATATTATCAGCTCTAAAGGTGCCAATTCTGCGTTTCCATCAGCTACATTCATTGCAATATCCACAAGACATAAGGCATTGTGTTCTGATCTTGCACGTACTGGTTCAAAGCTGTGAGGAAGCTCTACAGTTACATTTCAAGTCTGAAACCTAGTTGCACTAAAATCTAGTTTTGCTGAGCAAGTGAGACTGGGTTCATATGTCATTCAGCTTTATTGTGAAGTTTCTGATAAAGTTGTTCACTCTTTAGTTTTACATCTACAATTGCAAAAAAAAAAAAAAAAAAAAAAAAAGTACCTCTCTCCTTATACCCAGAGAACAGTGAATTTTATCAGAAAATCCTTATTCTTTATGGCAAGCCAATGACAGCATGAAACTATAAGTATTTATAGAGGCCTTACTTAGTACTCCACTCTGGTCAATGCTGTATGGACTTCATATAGGAAAAAGAGGTCTTTTAGCACGGGAAATTTTAGTTACTGTGGAAAGGTTAAAATTTACATGAATAAGAAAGAAGGGAAGACGCAGAAGATGAGTAAAAAGTTAATGAGAAGACACCAGTGAAGAGTATTTAGAACACCATTATGTTATAAATTGGAGTTTCTAAGTTGAAGAGAGGAAAACATATGGCAGAAGTATTTATGAATTTCAGGTTGTAAATTATATTTTTAGAGCCAAGTAAAATCTCAATTCTAAGTTCTATAAAATGAGGCACAAAGGTGTGGTTGATACCTACATAGAATTCATTCCTCAGCAGGCCACAGGCATCTGCATATGGAGCATGCAGAAGGGAGAGAGCTTACTAACTGGGAGCCTATGAACAGTGGTTCAGGTTGTAAACAAAGCAAAAGGGAGGAATGGGGTGAGAGGATTCAAGAAGAAGCAAATCCAGAACCATCTCTAATAGTGAATGTGAGGATAGGAAAATTGAACCAGAGGCCCACACCATTTTGAGAATTCATTGCTACTTGATCTCTCTATATGCAAATCTTTGAGAATTACATCCCAAAACTAGACAAGTCTTTGATTGTAGGTCTGGAGAGATGGCTTAGACATTAACGAGCTTGCCTTAGAAGCCTAAGGACCTAGGTTTGATTCTAAGGTCCCACATAAGCCAGATGCACAAGGTGGTACATGTATCTGGAGTTCATTTGCAGTGGCTAGAGGCCCTGGCATGTCCATACTCTCTCTCTCTCTCTCAAATAAATAAATCAATTAAATATTTAAAATACTTGATTTTAGGTAAAAATATGGTTAAGTTTTCCTTCAGGCTTTTGAATGCTGAGCTGGACATTGTACAATTTACCCCCTTGCCACTGGTTTCCTAACATTAATAGTTCCTAGAGAGACAGCCCACCAACATGCCATCTAACTACTGATTACTGTCTTGGGATTCAACAATCAGTCTCATATAATACATAAATTCACACATGTGATCAGGTGGTAAGGTGGGTTTATTTATTTATTTTTTTCCTGTAGTAGGGTTTCACTCTATCTCAGGTTGACGTGGGATTCACTATGTAGTCTCAGGGTGGCCTTGAACTCACAGTGATACTCCCACTTCTGCTTCTCAAATGCTGGGATTAAAGGTGTGTACCAACAAACCCAGCTTCTGGTGTGTTCTTATAGAATGGTAGTTGAGAAAGCAGGATGAGGGCCGTACATGACTTGGGGGTCATAGGTCATGATCTGTCAACCCCTGTTATACATTTTAGTACATGTTAGTGAAAATGCTAAATGTAAATGCATACAAGTACCTAATTAGTGTGTTGATATGTAAGTATCCACATGTATGTGTTTGTAACCTGCAGGAGACTTTCAAGTGTAGGCTGAGGGTTAGGTAAAAAATAATGATGGCAGCAAATAATTCCCTCCCTCCCTGTCTCCTTTCTCCTCTCTTCTCTTCTCTTCTCTTCTCTTCTCTTCTCTTCTCTTCTCTTCTCTTCTCTTCTCTTCTCTTCTTTCTCTTCCCTTCATTTCCCTTCCCTTCCCTTCCTCCTTTCCCTTCCCTTCCTTTCCCCTCGCCTGCCTGCCTTCCTCCCTCCCTCCCTCGCTCCCTCCCTCCCTCCCTTCCTTCCTTCCTTCCTTCCTTCTTTCCTCCTGTTGATACAAAAGACAGAGTTCCCTCACATCAAAAGGGATAAAAGATAGCTTATTCTGGAACCACATGGAAATGACCATAACCCAGGAGCACTGAGTTAGGTTATCCCAATTACATGTGCCACCCACTGTGTTCACAGTCTCAGGAAGGTTGTATAGAGGACAAAAAAAAAAAGCCATAAATCAAGGCAATTTTCGAATACATTGGCTAGCTGTCAGGTTGGTAGGTAACAGAAAAGCAAGGAAACCTCCACCATAGGCTTCTGATGCTAGTTCATGACATTCTTAGCCCTGGTGACATGCTAGTCACCAGGATGTTAGTTCAGACACAGAGATGGGCGATAAATGGCTCTTAAGGAGCTAAAGGCAGCATCAGGTAATTTGGCTGTGACTTGCAATGTTCCATCTCTCTGTGATCACAGGAGCTTTATCAGTCTATTCAGCCTTGTTGGCTGGAGGTGCAGTAAATGCAGCACTTTTCAGGGAACTTTGATCCATACTTCCTTTCAGTTTGTCTTTTTTTTTTTTTTTTTTCTTTTTGTGGTAGAGTCTCGCTCTAGCCCAGGCTGACCTGGAATTCCTTATATAGTCTCAAGGTGGCTTCAAGCTCATGGCATCCCTCCTACCTCTCCCTCCCAAGTGCTGGAAGCTGCTGACTTCCATAGATCCCAACAGAGAGAAACAACACCAGCAGGCAAACACCAACGCCAGCCAAACACAAATCCAGCTGAACTGAAACTGCTCTGAACACACCTAGTAGGTCTAGATTTGGATCCACCCCCCAAAACCTCTTCCTCAGTAGGGCTCATACACTGGAGATTCAAGTTTCAAGCCTCAGTCTATGAGTCTATACATTCAAACTATGACACCCACTGCTTTGTTGATGGAAACAACATATTTTCTCGTTCTCTGTGTGGAAAATTGGACCTCACTTGTTCTCTCTTTGTATCTGGGCTTCCCCAAGACTACTTCACCAGCCAAATGGAGAGGAACTGATTCTGAATAAGCTAGGTTTTAAGAAGGCTGGCTTACTCTATTCCCACTTTATAAAAAGAAGTGGCTTTGGTTTCCACATGAATGCTCACACACATGCACACACTGTCTCTCACACACACGTCATATATATACAAACATCATCATTAATTAAAAATTAAAAGGAAAAAAGTAATAAAGATAGGTGATATGGCAGAAAAATGCCAAGGTCCAAATTCAGATACTAAGTAAAGAATGTTGTACTCATATTTAAAAATATATTTTTGTGTGTGTGTGTGTGTGTGTGTGTGTGTTTTCGTGCATGTATTGTGTGCCAGGGTCTTTTGCCACTATAACCCAAATGCAAGACACTTTCATGACTTTTTCCACATGACTTATGTAGGGTATGAGGAATTGAACCCAGGCTGACAAACTTTACAAGCAAGTACTACTGGTCTTTTTTTTTTTTTTTTTAATTTAAGATAGATAGCATGTAGTAAAAATTTTGAATATAATTATATTTATAATTTTTTTTTAGTTTTATAGGGTCTCACTCTGGTTGACCTGGAATTAAATAGTCTCAGGGTGGCCTCGAACTCTCGGCAATCCTCCCACCTCTTCCTCCCGAGTGCTGGGATTAAAGGCGTGCGCCACCACGCCTGGCAATTTATTTATATTTATAAATAGAGATTTTCAGTATATTTCTCAGGCTGTACTCTGACTTCTGGCTTCCTGCAATCCCCTTGCCTCAGTAATATACTTAATAAAATATAGTAGTATAATATAAAGTATGTATAATAAGTAATGGTAAATCTCTATTATTGACTATAGGTAATATACCAGAAATTATGCAAATAATATATACTATGTTTCTTCTATAGAGAAAGGAAGAATGACTTATAAAAAGCATAATTCTTAAATATTCCATTCCTAATTTAGTTAAAACAGTATGAGGTTAGGGAGATAGTTCAGTCGGTTAAGTGCTTGCTTTCCTAGCAAGATGACTTGTGTTCAATCCCCAAACCCATAAAAAATCCTGGCATGACTTCTGGGTAAGATGGTGGCATAGGAGCCATGCCAAACCAGCCCAGGGAGGGATTTAAGCAAAGTTATAGCAAAATACACTCTTCTCCTGAAAAGTGCAAGAGTATAGGGTTTTCTTAGACACAGTGGAGAAGCAAGAGAGACCAAGATCCACCAGAAAGGAGGAAAATGTACAGAATCCCACTGAGGAGCTTGTGGCCGGATCTGTAGCATCCCTGCTCTGCCTCGGCCCTGAATCTCTTAATCTGAGTACCTGGCACCACCTGCCAGGCACACTGACCTGCAGCAGTAGAGACCAAACAAGGGGACTTTCAAACCTCATCAGCCTCCTTGCAGAGTCAAGAAACCTAAAGGAAAGTCGGATGAGATCAACTAAGGAGCTACTGAAAGAGATACAGGGGGATGGTTTGCACAACTTCAGGCTTCCTGAACTCTCCCATCACCCAACCATCAGAATTGCGAATCTCTGGCGTTCAGCTCCAGTGGCAGCTCATCCAGCACATCTGAGCCGAGCTCAAGCTCCAAAGCACAATACAGAGGGATCAAGGTGGTCAGTCAGCATTGGTGACATTGCAAGCCACACCAAAAGGTAATGAGGCCAACTGACAAAAAATAAAAAATAAAAAAAAAAAAGGAGAGGGTCAAGATGGTGTCTGTCTATATACACCTCACTTGGAATGGAAGGAAAGGCAAGACCTTTAGGGTTCATTAGGATATGGTGGAAGGGCACCGAGGACCAAATCAGGGAATCCTCAGATTCCCATGCTCTCAGGGGACCCACCAGTCCCCCAATTCCCCCTCAAATAGCCACCTTAGCCACAGTCCCAGCTGCAGGTTCCTCCTGCACTAGCTAAGTGGACCCAGGCCACTAGGCTAGTGTTCCACCACCCTAGGTTTCCTCCACTGCTGAGCTGCACAAGCAAGCTCCATCACCCCACCATCCCACCCCCACACTCCATGCCAGCAGGGAACCTAACCCACAGGGTCCCCATGCTGCCCTGCCCACTACCCTCCATGCTGGGTGTCCACTTTCCACAATTTTATTTAATATAGTATTGGAAGTCTCAGCAATAAGGCAAGAGACTCTCAAAAAGTGATATAAATTGGAAGGGAAAAGATCAAATTTTCATTATCTGCAGATGATATGATTCTATACATCAAAGATCCTAAAGGCTCTCCCAGCAAACTGTGAGAGCTGATAACCTCTTTCAGCAATGTAGCAGGATTCAAAATAAACACACAGAAATCAGTAGCTTTTCTATATGTTAATAACTAACATGCAACATGCAGAGGATGAAATCAGGGAATCACTCCCATTCACAATTGCCTCAAAAATATAAATAAATAAAGTACCTTGGAATAAACTTACCCAAGTCAATGAAGGATCTCTACAATAAGACTTTAAAGCACTCAAGTGAGACATTTCAGAAGACTCAAGGAAATGGAAAGATATCCCATGTTCTTGGATTGGAAGAATTTTGGAAATGTTAATCTTACCAAAAGCTATCTACATATTTAATGCAAGCCCCATTAAAATTCTAATGACATTTTTCACAGAAATAGAAAAAACAACCCTAAAATTCATCTTGAAGCACAAAAACACCCTCAAATAAGCAAAACAATTTTGAGCCACAAAAACCAGGCTCATGGTATCACCATACCCGATTTTAAGTTATATTACAAAGCCAAAAACAGTATGGTACTGGCACAAAGACAGACATGTAGGATCAATGGAGCAGAATAGAGGACCCAAATATTAATCGAGGCAGCTATAGCCATCTGACTTTTTGACAAAAATGCCAAAAATATTCATTAGAGAAAAGATAGCCTCTTCAACAAATGGTGCTGGGAAAACTGGATATCTATATGTAGAACAATGAAAATAGATCCTTGTCTCTTTCCATGCATAAGAATTAAGTCCAAGTGGATCAGGGACCTTAATATCATACCTGAAACTCTGAAACTGCTACAGGGAAAGGTAAGGGAAACCCTTCAACATTTTGGCATTGGCAATGATTTTCTGAATATAACCCCAATTGCTCAGGAAATAAAACCACTAATCAACCACTGGGATATCATGAAATTACAAAGCTTTTGTATAGCAAAGGACACTGTGAATAGACCAAAGAGACAACCTACAGAATGGGAGAAACTCTTTGCCAGCTATACATCTGACAGAGAATTAATATCTGGAATATACAAAGAACTCAAAAAACAGAACAATAAGAAATCAAACAACCTAGTTAAAAATGGGCTATTTAACTAAATAGAGAGTTCTTAGAAGAAGAAATATAGATGGCATATAAACATATAAAAAAGTGTTCTACATCCTTAGCCATCAGGGAAATGCAAATTAAAACTACTTTGAGATTCCATCTCACTCCTGTCAGAATGGCTACCATTAAGGACACAAATGACAATAAGTGTTGGTGTGGATGGAGAAAAAGAGGAACACTTCTACACTGTTGGTGGAAATGTAATCTGGTCCAGCCACTTTGGAAACCAGTGTGGAGGTTCTTGAGACAGCTAGAAATAGATTTACCATATGATTCAGCTATAGCACTCCTACTCATATATCCAATTGACTCTTTTCAGTACCTTAGAGATACTTGCACAACCATGTTTATTGCTGCTCTATTCACAGTAGCTAGGAAATGGAACCAGCCTAGATGATCCTCCACAGATGAAAGGATAATAAAGATGTGGTACATTTACACAATGGAGTTCTACTCAGCAGTAAAGAAAATTGAAATTATGAAATTGGGGAATAGAGGGATCTGGAAAGGTTTATACTATGTGAGGTAATCCAGGCTCAGAAAGCCAAATGTCACACATTCTCTCTCATATGTGGATCCTAGTTATAAATGTATAGTCTTGTGTATGAGCTGGAACCAAACATTGGTAGCAGAGACCAGGAAGCTAGGAAAAGGTTATAAGTGAGGGAGGAGAGAGAAGGACTAAAGGGGATTGTATTGTATGTATGATATAGAAGAACAGATTACAGGCAGGGGAAAGGCTTAAGTGAGGCCAGGGGAAAGGAATGTGTAAAAGGGCAGGATGAAGGTAGTCAAAATTCAAGATATTCTGAATATGACTTACATAAACCTACTTTTTGAATAATGGCTCATCCAGATTCTATAGATCGTTACTAGAAAAATTTCAGGGCCTGGGATATGATACCCATCCCTGTTACCTCCAAAACATTAAAGGCTATTACCAAAGCCATTGGTTTCCCTTGAGATACAGATGACAAGACCCTATTGCTGAAGACCTCACTTGCCTGAGCGGCAAGGTCACTGAGAAATCAAGGTGGTGCTGAGCAGAAAACGTTCTCCCTGTAGAACAGCCAACTGAAAGCTGGAAAAAGTTGCACTGCATGCAGCCGTATGGGAGACAGAAATCATCAGCGATGAAAAACAGTGGACACTGGAAACGTTATGTTTGGCCAGACAGGCCCAATGACCAAACGGGTGCAATGTTATCATGTCTGCTCTGGGAGAAACCAATTTCTCTCTAATTTGACTGAATGCCTGCTCTATGGGAGGGAATACATGCCTAGTACTAAAAAACCTAATCAAAAGACTATGGCAGGGAAGATCATGAGCCTTAGGAGTATAAAGCTGCTCTTGTCTGGCTAAATGTATATATTATTCTCACCAAACTGTGCTGAAAGCACTACACTTAATGTTCATATTCATATATTAATGCTACTCCCACTTCTGGTTAGACAAGCTTCTCTTTTAGTTTGGCGATGACCACTGGGATGATCCAAAAGGCAACATAGTGCTGAGAAGAAGGGTCGGAGGAGTGTCCAGCACTGAAACATCTCTATCATACCCTCCAAGGCTCAGGGTCCATTGCGGAAGAGGTGGCGAAAGAATGTAAGAACCAAAGGAAGGGTCCGACTCCTTACAAAGCAACTGTCCAGACAAAATTGGCCTCGATATCCATGATCTTGCAGTGTCTAGAAATACCTTCACAAGACCCTCAAAATAGGAGAAAAAGATGATGACATCAAATTAAAAGACAGACTAATGGAGAGAGGGAGGGGATATGATAGAGCATGGAGTTCTGAAGGGGAATGGGGGTAGGGGAGGGAAATATCATGGTTTATTGTCTGTAAGTATAGAAATTTTCAATAAAAAATAATAAAATAAAATAAAATCCCTTGTATGTTGACACACACTTGTAATCTCCCAAACTGGGGAGACATTCCTGTGGATATATGGGAATTACTAAATACCCAGTGTAATTTACTGGGTAAGTTCCAGTTAGTGAGAAACTCTGAAAGACAAAAGAGAGGATGGTATTAGATTCAGTCTTTAGAAAACCACTGAGTCAGTTATTTATTTATTTTTGACCAACAAGGAAGTGTCTGGGTTCAAAGCAAAGGAAGTGGGAAGGGAGAAAGCTCTGAATTGTTTCATATGACAAAAGACAAGTTTTAAAGTCTTCTTATGGAGAAGTAGAAAGGTGAGGATCTTAAACTCTTATTTGGGGGTGTCTGGCCCACTTTATGGGGTGTTTAATTAATATGGCTGAGGGTATTTCACTAGAGCCATACTTTTCCAGATCTTTGAATGTGGCATTTTGATCTTTTGTTTTGTGTCTACAGATTCTCCCTTCCGGGGGAAGAGCTATTTCTTCCCAGCTAAGGTACAGAAGGGCCTAAAAGTTATCACAGCAGAAACTGTTGATTCAACAATCACAGATCTAGTTACAAGGACAGGTAAAAGCAATCCTTTTAAAGGTTTTTCTTTTTAATATTTATTTATTTATTTATTTATTTATTTATTTATTTATTTATTTATTTAAGAGAGAGAGGGAGACAGAAAGGAAGAGGCAGCTAGAGTGAATGGGCCTGCCAGAGCCTCCAGACACTGCAAATGAACTCCAGAAGCATGTACCACTTTGTGCATGTGGCTTATGTGGGTACTGGGAATCAAACCTGGGTCCTTAGGCTTTTGCAAGCAAGTACCTTAACCACTAAGCAACCTCTCCAGCCCAACACAATCCTTTTAAGCCTCAGTTTTCATAATTGAACTAACTTTTTCTGGGAGTTATGACAGAGGAAGTTGAGGAGAGTGCTGGTGACAGGTGGCACATGAGGACCATCCCTCTTTAAACAACAACAAGCAAACGCACGCACACACACAAAGAACAGATAGTAAGGGGCTGGAGAGATGGCTCAGGGGTTAAGGCACTTTGCTGCAATTCCTAAGGACCTTGGTTTGATTCCTCCATATCCACATAAAGCCAGATGCACAGTGGCATAAGTGTCGGGAGTTTGTTTGCAGTCGTTAGAGGCCGTGGTGTGCCCATTCTGTGTGTGTGTGTTCTTTCTATCACTCTCTGCTTAAAAATAATAAATAAATAAATAAATAAATAAATGAATAAATAAAATATTTATAAATAGAAAGAAAAATAGTAAGGCAGTATGCTAGGTCAATCAATGTCTTAGAGGATTGCAGATAGCTAGAGTACAAAATATGATACTTTACTAAAATTCAACTTTTTGGTCATACTTCCCTAAATAATTACATGCAATGTAGAAATAGGGCTGGAGAAATGCCTCAGACATTGAGGCACTTGTCACAAAGCCTACCTACATGGGTTATATTCCCTAGGACTCCCATAAGCCAAATGCACAAGGTGTTTCATGTGTCTGGAGTTCTTTTGCAGTAGCTGGAGGCCCTGGCACACCATTCTCTCTCCCTCTCTCTCTCTCTCTCAAATAAATAAATAAATAAATATTATTTTTAAAAGGTAGAAATATCTAAGCTTCATCATTGCCATGAACATGTTCTTCTAACAAAATTCTGTATTGTTCTCTGCATTGATGCAATTCTGTGCTGCATGTGCTTGTCTCATTAAGACAGCTCTTAAAAATATCATAGGACAATGACTAACAAGTGTGTGAGCAAAGTCTCTTGGTGAGCTGTACTGAATGAGATAATTTGTAATTTCAATATAATTGTTTTAGCGAAGATGAGAATACTGGCAGTGTGATGTTTAAAGCACTTGAAAATAATTTTAATCCTTTAGTTATTGTAGTTTCATTTCTGATTTGCTAACTTTATTTTCTCATTGGTAATGAAAACAGAAATTAATAGCCTAGAGGTTTGGGAAATTATTTCAGAATTACAACAAAGTCTAAATTCAACCAATATGTCCTATTTGTTATATCATCTGCAGAGATGACTCTTGAATCTAACAGTATCTAGCAATTTGGCTGCTATATTTGAAATTGAAAATGCCTACCAATGACCCATATGCTAAAGAATGTATTGTTACTAGTGGAGCCCTTAAGAGGTACAGCCTAGTAGGACGTCCTTACACTATTGTAGAAATGATCTTGAAGGGAAAATGAGACCCAGTTCTCTTAATAGGTACTTCACCTTGCTTGTCTATAGCTTCGCTTCACCATGCACACCCTGGCATTATGTACATAGCAATAGACCCAAAAGCAAGTGTCTCAACTGTCCATTTACTGAAATCTCCAGAACTGAGAGTCTGTACAAGATATTTCTTGTAAAGTATATCAGGTATTTTGATAGTATGTGAAAGATTATTGCAATAATACTCTCATGCCATTCACTGGTATACCTTCTGAAGGCCTTATAAAGATCAGAAAATTTAATGCATGGTTTTGATGTTCACAATCCTTTTTTCCCTGAGAATGCCAGTCTTAAAATTATTGCATATTCATCATCTTAATATCTAAAACACATAACCTTAGTGTTCTCAAAGGAACTCAAACAAGTACAGCTTTGCATGTTTAATGTATAATACAGAGATCTGCAACAGTGTACAGATTTGTAATATTAAAATCATTATGTTCTTGGTGATCACCAAGAGGTAAATACTTAGTAGGAAGTATTTCCCCTTCATCTATGTTTCTCTAAGCTCTGGCTTAAACTAACTCCCATATGTTGCAAGGGCTTCAAACTTCACTACTGACTAGATGCCTCATGACATACTTTCAGGTTGAATAATGTAAAAGAAATGAGTGGAAGAAGGATGTAGTCTCATTTTGTATCAGTCAGTTAGGCTTATGATTGTTGATGTTACACAAAGAAATTCCTGTCAAGGCTCAAGGTTGAAAGTAATTAAGAAAGACACTTGACATGATCTTCCAGTGTTTACGTATATGCATACACACATGCATGTAAACCCACACACTCGTGTACTCACACAACCACATACACACATTCACACACATATACAATGGAATCTTATCAAAAATCTTCGGGGAGTGTTGCAGAGATCGTTTAATGGTTAAGGCATTTGCTTGTGATTCCTAAGGACTCAGGTTTGATTTCCCAGAACCCACATAAGCCAGACGCTCATGGTGGCTCATGCATCTGGCATTTGTTTCCAGTGGCTAGAGTCCATGGTATGCCCGTTTTCTTTTTCTCCCCACCTCTCTGTCTCTTATAAAAATATTTTAAAAGATAAAATATTTTTAAGTGGCTGGAGAGATAGCTTAGCTGTCAAGACACTTGACTGTGAAGCTTAAGGACCCAAATTTGATTACGCAGACCCACATAAGCCAGTTTCACATAGTAGCACATTATCTGGAGTTTTTTCCAGTGGATAGAGGCCTTAGCATGCCCCTCTCTCCTCTCTCTCTCTCTCTCTCACTCTCTGCTCATAAATAAATATAAATCTATAAAATATATGAAATATGTTTTCAAAAATTGGGGCTGGTTGTGGTGCACACCTTTAATCCCAGCATTTGGGAGGCAGAGGTAATGTATGTTGACACACACTTGTAATCTCCCAAACTGGGGAGACATTCCTGTGGATATATGGGAATTACTAAATACCCAGTGTAATTTACTGGGTAAGTTCCAGTTAGTGAGAAACTCTGAAAGACAAAAGAGAGGATGGTATTAGATTCAGTCTTTAGAAAACCACTGAGTCAGTTATTTATTTATTTTTGACCAACAAGGAAGTGTCTGGGTTCAAAGCAAAGGAAGTGGGAAGGGAGAAAGCTCTGAATTGTTTCATATGACAAAAGACAAGTTTTAAAGTCTTCTTATGGAGAAGTAGAAAGGTGAGGATCTTAAACTCTTATTTGGGGGTGTCTGGCCCACTTTATGGGGTGTTTAATTAATATGGCTGAGGGTATTTCACTAGAGCCATACTTTTCCAGATCTTTGGAATGTGGCATTTTGATCTTTTGTTTTGTGTCTACAGATTCTCCCTTCCGGGGGAAGAGCTATTTCTTCCCAGCTAAGGTACAGAAGGGCCTAAAAGTTATCACAGCAGAAACTGTTGATTCAACAATCACAGATCTAGTTACAAGGACAGGTAAAAGCAATCCTTTTAAAGGTTTTTCTTTTTAATATTTATTTATTTATTTATTTATTTATTTATTTATTTATTTATTTAAGAGAGAGAGGGAGACAGAAAGGAAGAGGCAGCTAGAGTGAATGGGCCTGCCAGAGCCTCCAGACACTGCAAATGAACTCCAGAAGCATGTACCACTTTGTGCATGTGGCTTATGTGGGTACTGGGGAATCAAACCTGGGTCCTTAGGCTTTGCAAGCAAGTACCTTAACCACTAAGCAACCTCTCCAGCCCAACACAATCCTTTTAAGCCTCAGTTTTCATAATTGAACTAACTTTTTCTGGGAGTTATGACAGAGGAAGTTGAGGAGAGTGCTGGTGACAGGTGGCACATGAGGACCATCCCTCTTTAAACAACAACAAGCAAACGCACGCACACACACAAAGAACAGATAGTAAGGGGCTGGAGAGATGGCTCAGGGGTTAAGGCACTTTGCTGCAATTCCTAAGGACCTTGGTTTGATTCCTCCATATCCACATAAAGCCAGATGCACAGTGGCATAAGTGTCGGGAGTTTGTTTGCAGTCGTTAGAGGCCATGGTGTGCCCATTCTGTGTGTGTGTGTTCTTTCTATCACTCTCTGCTTAAAAATAATAAATAAATAAATAAATAAATAAATGAATAAATAAAATGAATTTATAAATAAAAGAAAGAAAAATAGTAAGGCAGTATGCTAGGTCAATCAATGTCTTAGAGGATTGCAGATAGCTAGAGTACAAAATATGATACTTTACTAAAATTCAACTTTTTGGTCATACTTCCTAAATAATTACATGCAATGTAGAAATAGGGCTGGAGAAATGCCTCAGACATTGAGGCACTTGTCACAAAGCCTACCTACATGGGTTATATTCCCTAGGACTCCCATAAGCCAAATGCACAAGGTGTTTCATGTGTCTGGAGTTCTTTTGCAGTAGCTGGAGGCCCTGGCACACCATTCTCTCTCCCTCTCTCTCTCTCTCTCAAATAAATAAATAAATAAATATTATTTTTAAAAGGTAGAAATATCTAAGCTTCATCATTGCCATGAACATGTTCTTCTAACAAAATTCTGTATTGTTCTCTGCATTGATGCAATTCTGTGCTGCATGTGCTTGTCTCATTAAGACAGCTCTTAAAAATATCATAGGACAATGACTAACAAGTGTGTGAGCAAAGTCTCTTGGTGAGCTGTACTGAATGAGATAATTTGTAATTTCAATATAATTGTTTTAGCGAAGATGAGAATACTGGCAGTGTGATGTTTAAAGCACTTGAAAATAATTTTAATCCTTTAGTTATTGTAGTTTCATTTCTGATTTGCTAACTTTATTTTCTCATTGGTAATGAAAACAGAAATTAATAGCCTAGAGGTTTGGGAAATTATTTCAGAATTACAACAAAGTCTAAATTCAACCAATATGTCCTATTTGTTATATCATCTGCAGAGATGACTCTTGAATCTAACAGTATCTAGCAATTTGGCTGCTATATTTGAAATTGAAAATGCCTACCAATGACCCATATGCTAAAGAATTTATTGTTACTAGTGGAGCCCTTAAGAGGTACAGACTAGTAGGACGTCCTTACACTATTGTAGAAATGATCTTGAAGGGAAAATGAGACCCAGTTCTCTTAATAGGTACTTCACCTTGCTTGTCTATAGCTTCGCTTCACCATGCACACCCTGGCATTATGTACATAGCAATAGACCCAAAAGCAAGTGTCTCAACTGTCCATTTACTGAAATCTCCAGAACTGAGAGTCTGTACAAGATATTTCTTGTAAAGTATATCAGGTATTTTGATAGTATGTGAAAGATTATTGCAATAATACTCTCATGCCATTCACTGGTATACCTTCTGAAGGCCTTATAAAGATCAGAAAATTTAATGCATGGTTTTGATGTTCACAATCCTTTTTTTCCCTGAGAATGCCAGTCTTAAAATTATTGCATATTCATCATCTTAATATCTAAAACACATAACCTTAGTGTTCTCAAAGGAACTCAAACAAGTACAGCTTTGCATGTTTAATGTATAATACAGAGATCTGCAACAGTGTACAGATTTGTAATATTAAAATCATTATGTTCTTGGTGATCACCAAGGGGTAAATACTTAGTAGGAAGTATTTCCCCTTCATCTATGTTTCTCTAAGCTCTGGCTTAAACTAACTCCCATATGTTGCAAGGGCTTCAAACTTCACTACTGACTAGATGCCTCATGACATACTTTCAGGTTGAATAATGTAAAAGAAATGAGTGGAAATAGGATGTAGTCTCATTTTGTATTAGTCAGTTAGGCTTATGATTGTTGATGTTACACAAAGAAATTCCTGTCAAGGCTCAAGGTTGAAAGTAATTAAGAAAGACACTTGACATGATCTTCCAGTGTTTACGTATATGCACACACACATGCATGTAAACCCACACACTCGTGTACTCACACAACCACATACACACATTCACACACATATACAATGGAATCTTATCAAAAATCTTCGGGGAGTGTTGCAGAGATCGTTTAATGGTTAAGGCATTTGCTTGTGATTCCTAAGGACTCAGGTTTGATTTCCCAGAACCCACATAAGCCAGACGCTCATGGTGGCTCATGCATCTGGCATTTGTTTCCAGTGGCTAGAGTCCATGGTATGCCCGTTTTCTTTTTCTCCCCCCACCTCTCTGTCTCTTATAAAAATATTTTTAAAAGATAAAATATTTTTTAAGTGGCTGGAGAGATAGCTTAGCTGTCAAGACACTTGACTGTGAAGCTTAAGGACCCAAATTTGATTACGCAGACCCACATAAGCCAGTTTCACATAGTAGCACATTATCTGGAGTTTTTTTCCAGTGGATAGAGGCCTTAGCATGCCCCTCTCTCCCTCTCTCTCTCTCTCTCTCACTCTCTCTGCTCATAAATAAATATAAATCTATAAAATATATGAAATATGTTTTCAAAAATTGGGGGCTGGTTGTGGTGCACACCTTTAATCCCAGCATTTGGGAGGCAGAGGTAAGAGGATCGCCGTGAGTCCAAGGCCACCCTGAGACTACATAGTGAATTCCAGGTCAGCCTGGGCTAAAGCGAGACCCTGGCTTGGAAAACCAGAAAAAAAAAATTGGGGCCTGGAGAGATTGCTCAGTGGTTAAGCCATTTACTTGAAAAGCCTGATGGCCAGGGTTCAGTTCCCCAGTGTCCACGTAGAGCCAGATACACAAAGTGGCACACGTGTCTGTAGGTGTTTGCAGTTTGAAGAGTCCCTGATGTGTCCTTTCTCTCCTCTCTCTCTCTCTCTCTCTCTCTCTCTCTGCAAATAAATAAAAATAATAAAAAATGCTTGAGATACACTTAGTGAAAAGAAAGTTGCAAGTTTTTTATAGCCCTTCTCAGATTATCACATAGGTCAATGTATGTTGTTTCCCTGCTGAAGATGTCAACAAACCAGGGAACTTAATAGTTATATTCAACATATGAAGAAAAATACACTTCACTGTCTCAGTGTTTCACCTCCTTTGTCTTATTTTACTGCTTTTTAAATTTTTCAACATTTTCATATATATATATAATTTAGCACAGTTTTCTTCCAGGTACCACTGTATTCTTTCTTCACAACAGTACTTTTTTTTTTTTTTTTTTTTTTTTTGATTTTTGAGGTAGAGTCTCACTGTAGCTCAGGCTGACCTGGAATTCACTATGTGGCCTCAGGATGGCCTCGAATTCATGGCGATCCTCCTACCTCTGTTTCCCAAGTGTTGGGATTAAAGGCGTGTGCCACCACGCCTGGCTCAACACACCAGTACTTTTTTGGGGGGGAGGGGGGGAGACACAGAGAGACAGAGAGAGGAAGAGGAAGACAGATAGATATGGGCGTGAAATCCAGATGCTTTCTGCCCCCTTGTGGTCATGTGCAGCATGTGCCCCTTTTGCATCTGGCTAAACGTGGGGCCTGGAGATTGGAACCGCTGGACATTGGAACCAGGGTTCTTAGGCTTAGGAGGCAGGCGCCTTAACCGCTAAGTCATCTCTCCAGCTCGACACACTAGTACTTTTAATAGACTTTATTCTAGAAGGAGTTTTAAGGGCTTTTCCATGTAATCTAAGAATTTCTTTATACTATGACCACTACTGTTAAAATGGGTGTGTGGAAAATTGGTTTATTATTGTGGATGTTTTATTACATCAGCATCATTATAAACTGTTACCACTATTGACCATTATGCATAGAGATTTTTAATTGTATTGCATTTGTGATAATATCTAGTTTTAACCAGTGTTTTATGATAGGTAATTCTGTATTCATTTTTACAATAAGAAAAAAAAAAAACAGGATTTAAAATATTATGGGATTTTCCCAATGATACATAGCTATAAAATCAGAGATAAGCAGTAGACTCAGTTTTATCTAGACTCCAATTCACACACTCAAGTATCAGAAATTAGAAATACAAATAAATCCAGGCTTCTCTTCCACATGATGACATTGTTTTACTATAAGCCGTGAAGAAGATGTCTTCTGTATTAAAACCCTTAACCCTGTTAGGCATTTGTACATTGTGAATTTATCCCCAAGGTGCTGGCTGAGTTCAAAGAGACAGATGTTAGAGACAGGAATATTAATACCTGAGATCATAAATGATTTTCTCGATCCCGTGACAGTACGGAATGAGCTTAAAGTAATGTCAGCATGAAGATCTTCAAAACATAATTCAATGTGAGTGAAGACAGATCGATACTCACCTCAGGCTCTTCATTCTTACATCCTTAGAGCTTTAATTCACTTTGATGTACAATTTCTTTAACCCCAAACAGCTGCGTAACTTGGTGACATCACCTGTGAATTTAACTTATTCATCTTGTATAGTTCCACTGGTCATTATGACCATGGCTTTATTAATTCACCTATATTTACTGAGGGTCTCTTACAAAGTAGCACTGTTGTAGGCTCTGGGATAAATCAGTGAACATCAAAGACAAAAGTCCATAGAATCATGTTTGAATGTGGAGACCTGCCATAAACAATATAAATTTATTTTATAGCATGTGAAGATATTATCAATAATATGAGGGAAAACAGGCTGGAGAAGGTAGATAAAAATTTTGCAAATGCAGAATAGGGGTGAATTTAACATGAATATACCAATAGAATTACATAAAAAATGAAATTTTAAAAAGTACATGAAAATGAGAAAGAAATGAGCTAGTTGGATATCTAAAGGAGGGAAAGTAGATGGAGAGAGTATGCTGAAACTGTAACAGCAAGGAAAGGGGAAGTGGGGGATGTACTCAGAGGAAAGGAGACAGAGAAAGCGCATATTGTAGACTTGATTGACAGTAAACTTGTCCATCATAGGACCAGATTTTAAGTAGTTTCATATTTGATGACCATACTGTCTATGTCACATTGTTCACCTCTGGTGTCTCAGGGTGCTGGTGTTTGGATGAATGTCTTCTGAGGTTTGTGTGTTCAAGGCCTGTTCACTGTAGTGATACTATTGGGTGGTAATGCATTTTCATGAGTGAGGCCTTGTGGCATGTCTTTAGATCCTACAGGGAATGTCAGCAAAGAAGGCTGTGGGACTGAAGAAGTCCTCCTGTTGGCTTCTGACCCCTTGACATGAGTGATTTGTTCTGTTATATATTTTCACCATGATATGATGATGGTCCATCATTGCCCTAGAACAATAGGAAACTCCAAGACAAGGAACCTTAATAACTTTTATCTTTATTGTTTTAGATATTTTGTATTATCACAAAGCCAACTAGTACATAGAAACATAAACATGCATAGACAGTATGTAAATAAATGAGCATGACTATATTTCAATACATATGAATGTGAGCTGAAAAAAACAAGCAGTGAGAAAATTTGCTGATTAATGTGTAGGCCAAAAGGTAGTTTATCTTCCTATTTTCTTTTTCTTTTTTTTAAATTTATTTTTATTTATTTATTTGAGAGAGAGAAAGATGCAGAAGGAGGGAGAGAGAGAGAATGGGCACATCAGGGCCTCCAGCCACTGCAAATGAACTCCAGATGCAGGTACCACCTTGTGCATCTGGCTTACGTGGGTCCTGGGGAATTAAACCTGGGTCCTTTGGCTTTGCAGGCAAGTGCCTTAATTGCTAAGCCATCTCTCCAGCCCCCTATTTTCTTTTTCTTAAGAACATACTTTGTATGTATATATCATGTGTTGCTACTGTCTTGTCCCTCCTCTCTGCCTACCTTTCAGCTGGGGGCCCTCCTCAGAGGAGTTGCTGGTATTCCCTGTGGGGTTATTGGCTATGCCTTGTGGGAGCAGCAGTTAGTTATCAGAGGGAGGCAATGCCTCTATGTACGACGTTCCAACCTATGACTCTTACAATCTTTCTTCTTCCACAAAGTTCCTTGATTCTTTGTGGGTGTGTTTTAGGTCTACTTCATTGATGATCTCCTAGGAGCCTTTGAATTTCTGCTTTAGTATGTGTTGTGTATCCTCATCACCTGTCTCCTTTACCCTGGCTCTGATTTTCAGGCTCACCATGGAAACAGCACTCTTTGATCATCTCCCCATTTACTCTGTGGCTTTACCTGAGCCTTGGCTGAAATGTGAGGGGTGGTTTATCTCCTTAGGTCTCACTATCTTCTGAAAAAGAAAAACAGATTCTCCAATGGAGAGTGAAGTCAGCATAGGTTAACTAGGATAAGCATTATAAAATTAGGGAGATTTTGATGGATGCAGCCCCTCTTTGAGCCAAAGACTAGTGTGAGCATGATATTGAGGAAAATAATCTCTGTCTCCATAGGATTCTAACCTGCTTCCCAGTTCCAGATACGGGTTCCTTTACACTGAATGGATCTCTTAGCCAATCAGAAAACCATTGGTTACCCACCAAGGCTGTGTGCCACCATTGAACTTTCTATTTTGCTGAGAGGAATAAATCAGTAGTCTTTTTTTTTTTTTTTAAGATTGCCACGCATTCTTTAATATTTGCCCCTTCTAGAAATGACTACATTTTGACTTAAATTTGGTTTGGTTTCTGATTTTCTGACTGATAGATTATTGTAAGAAAATATTGTATGTGATTTCAAAGGTTAGCAAATAAAAAAAAACAATCATTCCCTTGGGGAGGCAGGGTCTCTCTATACAGCCCTTGCACACCTATAACTCGCTATATAGCTTAGGCTATCATCAAACTCCTGATCTTCTGACCTCAGGGTGCTATGAGTATATGTATGTTCCACAGTGCTGGCCATGGTTATATTCTCTAGAGCAACCCAGCTGTCAGGTAAATATCACGATTGCTCTGAGTCTGCCAGCTGGGAGAGACCATATGAAAGAACCTTCTAAGTGAGAAAGAGACATTTCTAATGAAGCCCAGCTTGTCCAGCCTCCAGTGTTTGTGCCAAAGCAGCTCAGACAGCAAAACTATGAGCAAGGTATATTAAAAGTTCTGATATCGATAGACTGGGTAAAGCAGGATGCTATCATATTTTCTTCTGTAATCCAGTTATGCTTATGGTGAGATGGGAGTTGTACACAGGGGAATCCACAGATGCTTTTGGGTAAGCAAGACTGGTAAACACATTGGTTATCAGTGAGAATGCCTGTTTCCTACAAGGAGGAAGGAAAGGGCACACCTGAGATCATGTTCTGACTGTGACACACACATCATGTGGCTCATGTACACCTGCATACACCAACATGAACAACACACGCATATACACACATTATATACATATATACAATTCTCAAAAAATGAAGTCTTATTGTGTGTGTTTATTATATTTATTATATATAACTGAATATTATATATAATAACTTCATTATATATAATAACAGTGTTTACTACATATAATAACAACTTATTAACCCTTTGATATTTTGAGTGAGAGGAAAATCTGACATTATTCCGTATTTCATCAGTATATATGGCTTTTTGTAGGACAGAAGAGAATCATTGACATTCTTTAAATGTTGTAGGCAATATACTACATCAAACTACATTAGTGACTTGGACTTCAATGGAAACAGGGAGATTCAGGATGCTGCTGACAGGAATGTATAAGATCCACGCAATGTGATAAATTAGCTATGTCAGTTGAATATCCCTGTTACTGTTCCTGTTGCTGTGGCCACATACCTAACAAGAAACAACCTATTGGAGGAAAGATTTATTTTAGCTTATATGTTACAGTGATATAGTCCATTGTGGCAGGGAAGGTGTAATGGCAGATTATGAAACAGCTGGTTACATTGCATCCCCATTGAAGAAGCAGAAAGCAAAGAATGCTACCTCTTTGCTTACTTGCTTTCTGCTTTCTATTCATTCTGGGACCCATCTCCTTGGAATAGTGCCACCCATCATTAGGATGGTCTTCCCACCTCAATTAATCTAATTTGGATATTATTTCATAAACATACCCAGAGATCTTTTTGCTAGGTGATTCTACATCCAATCAAGCTGACCATGGGAAAGGACGATCAAAATTATTAACCAAAAGGGCAGAAATCTGAAACAGTGTCAAACCAGAAACTGTGAGTACCAACACTATGCCACAGGCAGGAAACCCTCCACTGGACTCAGGAGATGAGGCACATTCAAAATGCAGACATAATGTGATTACAGTGTAGTATTATCTCCAGGCACTCTCTATATAAGTTAGAATGAAACAGAAATGAATAAGAATTCTTAGAACTATTAGAATCAATTCTAAGCTATCTCATGGTATATATGAAAACAGTATAAAAGAAAAAAAAAAACCCTCTGAAATCCTAAACACTTCTGTTAAACAATATTCACTCTGTAGGATGAAAAAAATGTTACCCTGAATTTTGGGCATCTAGGCACAAGACAGGGGCCATAATTTACTGAGATGTAAAGAGATATAAGAACTAGTGATTTGAAGGTTAAACCACAGGTCCTGAATTATGGTTATTTTAAGTTGATATGCTATTTAATATCCAAGTAGGAAAAAAATCAAAAAAATGAATTCTTGTATGAATAGCTTTCCTGTCAAGGGTCCTACTGGAGGCACAATTAGAAGTTGCCAGCTCATAAAAAATATCAAGTTATGAAAGTTGGTGAATGCATAAGGGAAATAGGAATGCCAAATCATGGAGCAGTTAAATTTTAAGAGGACAAGCTGATAGTGTGGAATCAGTACATGTGTTCAAGATTGAAGGTCTGGAGAGGTAGGGGAAAAACTAAGAATTATGATGGTCCAGGAATCCAAGAGGAAACTATGTTGGTACATAAATCAAAACTAGAGTTTCTTAGAAAACTGAACCCAGGAATGTAGTGTGGAAATTTAAAGCCATTCATAAAAGTCCTGGTACCTTGATTTGATTCTACATGGAAGTACAAATGAAAACTTAGAACATGCTGTCAATGACACATGCAATTTTAGACGTTCAAGATAGACTGGCAGGACCTTGGTATATGTTGATGAAGAAAGCATCAGATAACGATAAACCAAAAACTTTGTCTTGGGTTTGCTTTACTGTTAACTTGTTTGTTTCGGAAGCCATCTACCAGCAAAATATTGCTTGGATTTGAGTGGAGACATTTTTTTCCAGATACCCAATTGACATCAATCTGTACTGCTCACATTGAGAAATAAAATGATGATTAGTGTACTTTCAATAAAAATTTTGTCTCACGTGTTACATGTCATCACAGATTTAAGTATACGACTTTCATAAACAAATTAGTCCAACTCACTTATACGTCATTAGAAATACAGTTAATCCACTGTTGAATACATTTTCACATGTTTACTTGAATCAAAATACTGATGCCACAGTCTTAGAATTTTACCCCCTTATCCATGCTGCTATTAAATGTAAGGTACCATCGTACAACATAACACATGTCAATATACAAGTTTGAAAATAAAAAGTGTACAGCAAGCTTCTGAATGTTTAAATTTGTCATTAAATGTTTCATTTTGAAACAAACAGTTAATATGCTCAGAATGTAAAGGCTGCTTCATTACTCATTTAATGACCTGGGGAATTAAAACCATCTTTTCTTGTACCCAATGTATGAAAAAAAATTTAAAATTTAAATTATACATTTTTTTCATTGTTAATGATTGGTATTGTACCTGATGCATGAGAAAACAAATTTTATCACAAAAATAAATTGATGATATCAACAGTATATTGACAGATATTCTTTGGGATACTGTTAGGCCACAGAGAGAACTGGGCAGATACCATTGTTGACCTATGATGACATTTCTTGAGTTGAGGAAGTTTAGTTTAAAATTTCTCCTAAAAACTTTAGATTTAGGGGCTGAAGAGATGGCTTAGAAGTTAAGGCTTTTGCCTGAAAAGCCTGAGGACCTAGGTTTGATTCCTCAGGACCTACATAGGGCCAAATGCACAAGGTGGCTCATGTGTCTGGAGTTTGCTTGCAGTGGCTGGAGGCCCTGAAATGCCCATTCTCTCTCTCTCTCTCTGTCTCTCTCTCTCTCTGTCTCTCAAATATCGTTGTCTCTCAAATAAATGAATTAAAAAGTTATGCCTGGGGCTGAAAGGAGGATATATATATACAGTCTCCCTGTTCAGATAGTTCTACTGAAAAATAGAGAAGTCGAGGTTCAGTGAGAGAAATAATTTTAGAAGAGCAAAATAGGAGGACATCCAATGTCCTCCTCTGGCCTCTGCTTGCATGCACACAGGGCATGAGCATCTACACACACACACACACACACACACACACACACACACCACACCTCTACACTAACCATACTACATTCACATAAACTGATCACAGAGGAAGATTTGGAATCAGGAAATGGCACTCACCTTACAGAGGCTCATTGAAATACAGTGGAGGTTAAGTCCCAATTAACCCACAGTAGTTGAAATTGAATTTTATGCACCTATCCCACTGAACAGCTAACCTTGGCAACCATGTGTACTGTAGACTTCCTTTGTTCACCTTAATACTGCTGTAGCTGACCTATGGTTTGTTCCTACTGCCCAGTATTGGAGAACTGTATTTGATAATATATTGTTAGTCAGGGAAATGATCCAAATTCAAAGTATGTTTTGTTATAATTGAATACCACTTTTGCACAACCTTTAGTCTAAAAAATCAAATTTCTATATTGAACCATATTAAATGTAGCACCACCTGTAGTTACTATGGAGAACACTAAAGAGTTCTATACAGGCAAGTATTTATAAATGTTTTAAATTAAATATTCTAAATTTACCCTCAATATATTTATACTGCAACTGATGTAACCTTTAAGTTCTTTTTTTGGTAAGTAACTGATGTTCACTACTTTATAACTTAGTTAATTTGACCAGAGACATCAATTTCATTGATCTTTTCCAAGAACCAGCTTCGGTTTAGTTGTTCCCCTCCACTGATTTCCTGTTATCAATCACATTGATTTCTGCTCTCATTTTTATTTATTTTCTTTCGCCTTGGACTTAATTCGTCCTCCTTTGTGTAAAGCCCTGAAGTGGACACTTTGATAAATAAGGTTTGAGTTTCCTTATTGTCTGCTTTGTACACGCAGTGCTCTGAAACTCCCTCTAAGCATCTCTTACATGGCATTAAGAACATTATAAGTTGTAGTTTCAGTTTTGTTTATTTCAAAAGACTTTATGAGCTATTTAATCTCTGATATTTGGGGAATCTTCAGTTTTCCTATCATTATCCCATCCTTAGTTGAATTCAGAACATCTCTGAATGCAGTATCATGTCCTTTTTGTCTTTGAAATCACTTAAGGTAAATTTTATAGCTCCAGTCATGGTCTATATTAATAAATGACCCATGTGACTTCTAGAAGAATGTGCATCCTCTTTCTTGTTTGACGCAGTTCATGGGTGTCAGTCATACCAAGTTAACTGAGGGGACTATGGCTCACTCACCACTGCCTGTTGGATCTATCCATTTATGATTGAGTGGTGTATGTCTACAACTATAGTGTGAGCTCCTTTATATCTCTTTGCACATATTGCTTCATATTCTTTTGAGCTCTGGTTTTAGACACACACACACACACACACACACACACACACACACATACACATTAAGGATTGCAATGTCTTCTTGGAAATTGATCCCACTATCATTATGTGATATTCATTTTTGCCTAATATCATTCTTTGCTCTGAAATTTGCAATGCCTGAAGTTAATATATCTTACTTTTCTTTAAAAGTTATTCTTAGTATATTGCATCTTTTTCAAAATCATTTGTTTGTAAGAAGAATGCATCTTTGTATTTAATATTAGGTTCCTGTAGATACCAATATTTGGAAATTGTGATTCATTAATAGTCTGTGCCTCCTAATCAGTATATTATAAAAAGATCAATGACATGTAAAATGGTCTTTTGTCTTTTTGGATTAATATTTATCACATCTGTTGGCTCACTATTTGAACGTGTGGGGGGGTGTTGGGGTGCAGCAGGGATTTTTGCCACTGCATAAGACAAATGGTTGTGCCATTTTCTGTGTCTGGCTTACATGCATGGCTTTAGACTTGAATGTGGTTCAGCAGGCTTTACTACCAAATGCCTTTAACTACTGAATCATCTTCCCAGACCTTGTTTTCCTTTTTTTTTGTTTCTATATTAACCTTCCAATTTTTTACTCCTTTTGTGTCTTTGAACAATTTGCTACTCAATTTTCTCTCCTCTGTTAGCAATTTAATAATTTTATTTTTATAATTCTCAGTGATTGCTCTATTGACTAACTCATTCCTAACTAATTAAGCCTGTTTCTAGTACAGTATGAAGTGTCATAGACAGTGTGTACTACCATTTGGGTTTGGAATATACTCCTAAGATCCATGGGATAAAAACTTGATCCCCAAGCAATACCTTATTGACAGGTGGTCAGGGCATCACAGGTAGAGCCTCATAAGAAGACATTAGGTAACTGGACTGTGCTCTTGAAGTGGACCATGGAACCCATCCCTTTTCTTTTCTTCCTGCTAGCTAGAAGGTAATGGATTTCCTCTGCACACAGGGTCTACCAGTGTGTCCTGCCTTGCCACATGCTAAAATGTTGGATCAATGGGGTAATGGATTGTGACCTCACAACTCTTTTCTGAAATCAACCTTTCCTCCTTTGAAATTGATTCATCATCTTGGATATTTGTTGAAAGATTGGAAAGCTGACATTATGAGTATTCTATCATAATAGCAAAATAGTTCTACTTCCTGTCTTGTTATATCATTGTTTTCATTCATTCCCCTTAAACATAAGCATTCATGTTATATTTGAGCATTAATGTTCGTATAGAACATATGTGTGTCATATATATGTGTGTGTATACATAGTCAAATACTGTTGTTATTGATATATGAAGACACTAATATCTGCTAGATCAAATAAGAACAATAAAAGCTTTTATTTTAGCTTCACTTATTTCCCCTTTAATATTCTTTGTTTTTTTCTATAAGTCATAATTTTTTACCTGTTATTTTTCTGTTCTCTGAAGGATTTTGAATGACAACTTTACAGGATACAAAGTGTGGGTGGTTATTTTTTCTCTCCAAACTTTAAATATTATACTCTACTCTCTTCTTGCTTTTAGAATTTCTTACTTGGATGCTATTTTTAGCTTAGATTTTCTATACGTTAAGGTGAATTTTTTCCTTCCACTTCCATCAAATTAATTCTTTTATGTTTTCATTTAGGTATGATATGCCAAGGTAGAATTTTATTGGCATTTATTATGTTTGATATTTTCTGAGTTATTTGGATCTCTGGTTTCATGTCTTATATTAATGTTTGTAGTCTGTTTCATTATTACTATAAATATCCCTTTGATCCTTTCTTCTTTTTAAAGTATTTATAATCTATACAGTAATCATTTTATGGTTTTCCACTATTATTGCATATTTTGTTTAGACTTGGTCATTGATTTCCTCCCCTTTCTTTTCACTTTGCCTTTTCAGATTTGTAAATATCTATTATATAAGCTCAGAGATTCCCTCAGTTATCCCACTGTTATACTATTGAAGCCATAAAATAAAAAAAAAAAAAATAAAAACTTTCATTTTGCCTCTCGCACTTTCCTCTGACTATACTGCTCATCTGCATGTGCATTTTGTTGGCTTTACTCACTCACATCTGTAGCATATTAATTACAAATATCTTCAATTCCTGGTCTAGTGATTCTTACATCCCTTATTGTCCCTAACTGCATTTGTTGCCTCTTAGGAGAACTTTTAATTTTTCCCTTACAGTCAAGCATGATTTACACTGATAATGTGATGATAAGAGCTAGAGTAAATTACCTTTTAGTATTGACTTTCAATAATGATGGGAAGGTATTAGTGTGGGGGAATGGTTCTGTGTTCCTATGATTAGGTCAGTCTTTAATCAAACCACCCTTCTGGATAATGAATTTCACAGTGCTTCTCAATTATTATCTGCCCTACTCTTATTTGTGGGGAAGGAAGTTAAGGGTGGCTTAGAGTTGGGAACTTGCTATCTTCCAGAATATAGTTGTAATGGTATGGAGGTTGAGTCCTGCCCTTCTTCCACCTAAAAGTCTGGAGCCCTCTTGTTGGATATAATCCTTTTTCAATGTTGGCTAAGCCTAAGGAAAATAATAATTTAAGCCAAGCATGGTTGTGCATGCCTTTAATCTCAGCACTCGGGAGGCAGAGGTAGGAGGATTGTTTTCAGTTCAAGGCCCCTCTGAGACCACATAGTGAATTCCAGGTCAGCCTGGGCTAGAGTGAGACCCTATTTTGAAAAAACAAACAAACAAACAAACAAACAAACAAACAGACAAAAACAAAGCAATAATAATTTAACCTTGTAAATTTTTTGTGTGTATACAAGTGCTTCTATGTATGGATGGTGTGAATATCTGTGTCTATGCATGTGGAAAGGTGCACATGTGTGTGCAGGTAGGAGTGCATCCGTGTGTGTGTGTGTGTGTGTGTGTGTGTGTGTTGTCTGTATGTGTGCACGTGGAGGCTAGAAGTTGACATCAGGTGTCTTCTTCTATTATTGTGCACTTTATTTTTTTTGAGACACGTTATCTCACTGAAGCCAGAGCTCACCATTGCTAAAAAACAAACCCAAAGATGCTCCTGTCTCCACCTTCTCAGTGCTTGCATCAAAGGTGCCACTACCATGCCTGGCATTTTTACATGGGTGTTGGGGTCTGAACTCAGGTTCACATGCTTGCATTGCAAGAACTTTACCTACTGATCCGTCACTAATTGCAAAATTGTTCTCTTTTTGATGGAAGACCTTGTTAGAAAGAAAAAACATTCTGATATTTTTAAATGGTCACACTCCTCCTTCTGCCAATGGAAGGATGAGGTGGCTTTTTCTGATATTCACTGGGAATACTTGGAGTTTAATCTCTTATGATTGGACTCACTGGAGTTTTATTTCTGAGATATGTCTTCCCCATGGCTCCAGAGATTCATCATTTATATTTTAGGCTTTTCTACCTCTACCTGTAACTGGTTATCAAGAGGGTTCTGCTTATGGGTTTCTGCTTAGATTACTGATTGTATGTAGCTAATATCTGTCTCTTCAGCTTTGGAGGCAGTGATTTATCCAATAGTCTCACATTTTTGCTGATGTAAGAGGTATTGTATCTGCTTTTTAAGATTTTATTTGCAAGGAGAGTGGCAACTTCGAATTTTCATATTCACCAAACTAGAAGTCAGACGTTTTCTACTTACTCAATAAACATTAGCAATATTACCAGAAAATTGAAAAAAATATTGATATCACATCTATGTTGCTTGTGCCTATAGATCAGGTTTAAGTCTGTGATTCCTCCTTGAAATAAATATTAAGCATCTTTTGTAAAGCAATAGCAAGCCCCACTCTGAAGTAGCACATGATATAACTTTAGTTTTGTCTTCTGAGATTTCATATACTGTGTGACACACCCTATACCCTCATTAAATATCCATTTCCTATTATATTTCTGGAACTCTATAGTTCAGATGTTACATTCAAACATAGGAATCATGTGTGTATTTGTATATGATTAATACTATGTGTGGTGTTATATGTGTGGTGTATGCACTTATGTGCTGGTATGGTATCTGCTGCATACTATGGCAATCAGAAGAGAATACTGGGTGTTCCACTCCATCACTGCTTGTTTTTGTTTATAACAGAGTCTCTTACTGATACTGGAACTTGTCATTTGTAAGTAACAGTGATTTGTTGACCTCCTCCCCCCAGAGACTAGGGTTCCAGCCATGTGTGACTATGTTCATGTATTTGTGTGGGTTCTGAGGATTTGCTCTTGGGCAGTCTTAGGCCTCAAGAAGTTCCTATGTTTGTGCAGGGAATGCACTTGTTTGCTGAACCTTCTGTCTAGCACAAGGAACTCATTTTTGAGAATAGTCTGAATATAAATACTCACTGACTAGATTCATGAAATTATGGGAAATTATATTTACTAAGGGTTATTGAAACAAATGGTTGTGTATAACATTACATTGAATAAGAAACAAAACCTATATAGAAAGGTGATATAAATGATGATTAACTCATAAAACTACCATGAAAACATATATTTTACTTGATCTTCACTAAAACAGAAAAAATACAGTGGTTTAAAAAAAAAAAAAAACAAAACATAGTTCTGCATAGACCAAAAATCAAGCAGGAAACATCTAAAGTTATTGATGTTGACTCAGAATAAGAAAATTCTTTCAAAGACTCAAATTTCATGAGTATGGAACGGATTTTTCTCCCATTTTAGAGCTATCCCAGCCATCTGGTAAACCTCACAGGGAAGATGGTTTCAAATGAGTTCTGGATTTTTTTATTCTAAAGAACAAATTTTCATTATTTGGATAATTGTAAGAATAAAATGATTCAAAAGTGGATTAATTGTGTTTCTGATAACTAATAGTGGGTCAAACCCAATGGATAACAGTATCCTTGTGCTCATAAGTTATCTTTCATTAGGCTACTATTTCAGAGGCACTGTGTTTTACTGAGTGACTCTGCCAGATATTTACAAAACTTGTTGTTGTGTCTTCTAATAAATGAAACATTTCAGAATCATCTTGACATTTTGCTATTGCCCTGACTGTTAATAAGTGTCATTCCAGTGTCCTTTGACCTCCTCAGCTCAGTTCTTTGAACAGATAAAGCCGTTAAGGATATATAATCCTGTGTTACTTTATGATGGGAATTTATTCTGTAAAAGTTGTCAATAAGTCATTTTATCATTGAACAGACTCCATTTTTCCAATCCTATGCAGTATTCTCTGATAAAAACCTAACTATGTACAATGTAGTATATGTAGCCTTTCAATGATTAAACTGTTAAGTAGTACATACCTCTCAGAAATACCTTCAAAACGCTAGCTTTGCATTTTATATAAATGTGAGAAGGTTTGAATTTATTATTAATAAAACAACATTCTTCTTTAATCCTGTTGTAAAATGATGTTAAATATAAAACTGAAGCTGGATCAGTAAAATGCCATGCTGTCTGCATGGATAGGATGTTTGATATGCTTCTGAATTAACTTCATATATATTTTGTTTTTATTTGAATAGAAAATATTTCTCACTGGCTCATGTATTTGACATGTGGTCCTCAGTTGGAATATGACAGCTCATCCTGATTGCCTACTTGACATGATGTATAATTAGCTAGTAGACAAACTTCTGTGTGTCTGGGAGGGTGTTTCCAAAAAGGCTTAAGTAAAAAAAGACCCATCCTGAATTGGGTGGCACCACTTCTTGCAATGTCCCAGATAGAATAAAAAGGAAAAAATGAGCTGAACACCAGGGTGGGTCTTAACCATTCCATTACCCCGGGGGTCATTGGCCACCAACATTCCAGGAAAGGGAGGGAGGAGCTGGGAGGGAAGAAGGGTCCATCCTGGAGCAGTGGGTGAGTACAATGATGATGACAGGCAATGAACACCTGGGAGATGGTCTGTTGGACAGCACTCATTTATCCAAAAGGGGAGTGGGTTTATAAACACTTGGGGAAGGTTGAGATGGCACATATAGACTATATGGCGATTGGATACATAGTTTATGGGTTGCTATCTAAGTGGCAGAAGAACTACATAACTTCAAAGCTGGAGGGAGGAGCTGAGAGAGATAGCTACTGTGACCTTAGTGCTGTGGGGGGAGGTACTGTGAGAGATAAGGAAAATGGTGGAAAGCTATATGACTTCAAAGCTGTGGGGGAGGGGCTGAGAGAGATGCAGAGAGGCTACATGACTTCAGCCACATAAGGGTCTCTTGAGCAGCTAGCCACAAGGTCAGGAACTGTGGGGTGCGGGGGGGGGGCAAAGGCTGATGTATGGAATTGGTCAGAGCTTTTTGGGATCCAGGGGGAGGGCCTTGCCAGTTATGCCCACTCTGGGCAATGACAGGGCACACTACAACCTACAACCGAGTGTAGGGAAGGCCAGTCACCATCGCCAGGGTGGGTTCCTGGTGACAAGGCCAGCTGCAACCACACAGCCCAAGGTCCCTGGCCAGGTCCAACAGTTCAGGCAAGCCTCCTCAAAGTCCCAGCCCGTTTATAGCAATGCCCAACACACCAGCATTCATTGCTCTGTGCTTCCCAACTCTGGACACAATGTAGCCCTCTAGCTCAGACTCCTAATACCATGTCTGCCCTGCCATAGTGACTGCACCCTCCAACTGTACGCCTCAATCAACCCTTCCTTCCATAACTTGTTTGTCATCTGTATTTTGTGATAGCCTTGCAGGAAATAGTGGGTCAGAGGATGGTGATCCTTGACAGTTAAAGTACAGGCCTTTTTCTGACTGAGCTCTCTATGCTTCCCAAGTGCTACTGTGATGTGACCAGCTCCTGGCAACTTGAACCACCATGCCTTTCCAGCACTCATGAACTGCAATCAAAAACAAAAAAAGGGGGGGCGGCTGCAGAGATGGCTTAGCAGTTAAGGAGTTTGCCTGCAAATCCAAAGGACCCAGTTTCAATTCCCCATGACCACAAGGGGCATATGTGTCTGGAGTTTGTTTGTAGTGGCTGCAGGCCCTGGCATGCCCATTCTCTCTGTCTCTTTTCTCTCTCTCTCTATCTCTCTCTCTGCTTGCAAATAAATAAATAAATAAATAAATAAATAAATAAATAAATAAATTTTAAAAGGGGCTGGAGAGATGGCTTAGCTGTTAATGCCCATACCTGCAAAGCCTAAGGACCCTGATTCAACTCTCCAGGTCCCACATAAGCCAGATGCACACGCATCTGCAGTTCATTTGCTGTGGCCAGAGGCCCTGACACGCCCATTCTCACTCTTTAGCTCTCCCTCTTTCTCTAATAAATGAATAAAATTAAAAAATAAAAAACAAAATAGAAGAAGAAAAGCTGTCCTGCTTTAAGATGTTTCTCTTAGCTGTTCAGTCACAGAGAAGAGAAGAGTAATAGTTGCATATGTATTCTGGAAATGCTAAGCTCTTTCCATGTTCAGGTAGATGTTATCTTTGAGGATGGGGATGAATATGAGAAATAGGTCCACTCACTGTTCAACCTGAATGTAGTCTACTAGTAACCATTTTTGCATTTTATTACATCATTAGTATGTGGAAATATTTCTGTTGTCACAGATTATGGCATATGTGTGTGTGTGTGTGTGTGTGTGTGTGTGTTTACTTGTACATCACTTACTTTATCAGTTCAAATACAAATCTCATAGTTTTAAATCTTCAGAAATTTCAGTTGCCCTAAAGAGGGGCAAAACCAAAGGTATCCATTATTGCTTTAAAGTTTAGGCATTCCATTGATTTATCTGGCAGATCACAGGTGTACTGTTGTTCTGTACAAGGTAGGAAATGCTCATGACATTTACTTATGCAAGGTCTCCACCTTGGAAGACAAGCATAACTCCGAGCTTTTTATTTTATTTTTTTGTTTTGCCTGTGTTCTCACTTTGGAAAAAAATCAAAGGGATTTCAGTTGATGCAGGTTACAAATTACAGAAATTCTATGGCTGGTCCCTTTGAAAGTCTTATGCTGGAAATTCTCTCCTTTGGTTACCGTTTCCTCATGTTCAATCGAGAAACTAACAACAGCAATGTTGTCTTTGGCAAATATTTTCCATTTGAAGAATTGAGTACTGTGACTCAGCTTGGGGGAAGGTGACACTTCAGCATTGATTCATTCCTCAGATGGTTGTTTTGAATATTCATTAGTAATTTTACTACTTCTGTACAATCTGTCCGTGACCACACCTTTCTGATGAAAAAACTTGGGTATTGCTGGATAGCTTGCAAATGCAAAAATAAGCAATTTTGCTTAGAGCTAAAGATAAATGGTTATGTATGTATGACCATTATACAACTCCAGGAAGTTCCACATTCCAGTTTATTTGCTTAAGGTGTTTTGGAGAATGAAATCTAAGAGAAAGAGAGAGGGGGGGTAGATTAAGAGCTGGGTAATACATAGACCCTCAATTCCATTGATTTTTAATTAGGCTGACCACAGACTGGTAAGCTAGCACTGCAACATTTTTGAACCTGATGGCATTAAAGACCATTGTACAAATAGAAACAGGGAAGAATGACTAAACTTTAATTATCTGAAAATGACAAGGTAATGACCTGTCCACTTAATGGAAATTATTTTGAACAAAACCTTGATAGTGGGGCTACACAGTATTAAAAACTATGGAAAATGGAACCTGGTGTAGAAATAAGTTGCTTACCATTAGAGATAGCTATGCTGTGAACAAGAAGATGCTTATGTTCTATTAAGCAAACCATGGATGGAATACACAAGAATATGATCATGATGTATTAAGCATACTATTAAGGATGTTTGGGATATTCAGGGTGTATCCAGCACAATATGAATGGATGCATGAAGAGGTGTTCATTTTGTATTAAGGATTCTCTGAATGAATTCATGGGAAGATGTTTGGTATGAAGTAGACAAAGGGGCAGGGATAAATGAAGCATGTGGAAGAAAATAATACAATCATTATGTTCCAATTTGGGTGAAATTTAAGTATGTCAAAATATTTTGATACTTTCCTGCAATGTAAAATTCCTTGTTGACTCTTTTTTTCTTGTTGACTTTTTAATTTAGCCTTGGGAACATTCCATACGCCCTGTAAGAAAAAGTCACCCACAGTTGTCTGTTCTGTCTAACATGATCGCTGCTTCTCAGTGTTGCATGGCACTGTGTTCAGAGAATAAACAGGAAAAAGTTGAAGCCTGTCTACTGGGATATATGGGCTAGTTAATGTCCGTGCCAGAGTAGCATTTGTAAGACTTCAGAGATCCAGTCCATATTAGATCACATTTCCTTGCTACTCTGTATTCCACAAACACAGTTGTGGAGCTCAAAATGTGAGGTGATGTGTTTTCTTAATTTGACTGTTCTTTCTGGGCTGAGCCCAAGCCACTGAGTTAAACAATACTAGACTGTAGTAATATGTATATAAGGAGTTTCTGATGCCAGTGAATAGCTGACATTTTTAGGCTACTTTCTTTCCTGTATCTCTCTCTAATAGCCCCAAATTTTCCCTAAATTGCCGGGTTTTCCTTTCCACTCTTATGGCTGAGTTGGACAATGCTTGACCCTCATACTTAAATTCTCATGTCAAAGTGTAAAGTTTTAGCATTTATGAATCTGTAAAAATCAGTCTTTGGTGAAAATTACATAGAAACAAAATATTACAAAGGTACTGTCAATAAATTCAAAACCTAGGTATGTTTCCCACTGTGTATTCATATGTGCTAAGAGAATACTAAGTTATTAACACTATGGGCTGGACTGATGGCTCAGACATTATGGTACCTGCCTGCAAAGCTTAAGGACCCAGGTTTGAGTCCCCATTATCCATGTAAAGCCAGATGACCTAGCTGTGCATAAGTCTGGAGTTCATTTGTAGTGGCTAGAGGACCTGCTGTGCCCATTCTCTTTCTCTCTGTCCCTGTTCTTCTCTATCTCTTTATTAAATAAATAAATTAATAATATATATAATAAATTATATATATGTATATATAATTTTAAAAAGAATACTAAGTTATTAATTCTTATAATGTTTTTATTTTTTCTAGAAGGAACATGAATTATTTTGTAAAATAAATGTTTTAAAGTTAAAGATTGATACTTTTATGAAATATACTATAAACATAAAATAATTTTATTACTCTTCTTTAATAAACTTCAAGTTATCATATTAGTGATGAGAACACTATCACTGTGGGACTCAGAATGCAAATCATAATTAACTAAATGTACCATTTGTTCCTTTATTTGTCTGGGAAAGAAAGAGTATCTCTGCATTAATTCCCAAGTGATGTTCTCTTTGAACTTCTAGAGGTTGAGCATTGAGATAATTGGGGAGTGTTCTGAAAAAGTACTTTCCTCTAAAATTCACCTAAACATTTAAAGGGCAAAAAACATCTTCAGCTTTAGCTTTCTAAAGAATATTTTTTATGTGCTCAAGCTTATTGTTTTTGTCTCATTATGGAATTCTTTCATAAAGATATTGAATCTGAATAAGCATTGCATTTTATTTTATTACCTACATTTTCTCAGTACTGACACTATAAATTTGTGTGCCTTTGTGCTCCTATTTGTTTGTTTGTGTGTGTGTGTGTGTGTGTGTTTTTTTTTGCTTGTTTCTTTAAAAACAATGAGCATTCTACACAGTTCAAGAAGTGGTATATGGAGGGTGAGAGCAGTTGATAGTAATTAATAGCAATAATGTTAATCCCACAAGAAATTTCACACAATAACATGAAATCACTTCTATTTAAAGAAAGGCAGCTGTTATTTTACTTTGTCCAAATAATGAATGTGGTAAATTAATGTACATTTCCTTAACTATATCATAGAGAAGTCATATTTACTTTATACTTAGACTCTGAGCTAAAATGAAAAATTGGACTGTATTAGTTAATAACTCTAAATAATAAATAAATATATACATAAGAAGGAAAGAAGAAAAGGGAGGAAAGAAAGAAAAAGAAAGCAAGCTAGGTGCTTGGACCATGTAGGCAGTAAATAACTTAAAGTTTATCTTTCCATTTTAAAAAGTCACCTAACTTATATTTGATAAATATAAACAAACTGTTCCTTGCTGTTATTTTAAATGCTTCAGGAAATGCTTTCCTTTCATTTCATTTTGTCCAATGTTCTTATCTTTCATATTTGGCTTATCTTTTGGAAGTGTCTGTCCAACTAGTCTGCCAAAAGATATGTAGCAAGGGCATCTTCTGCTCCCAGGTATAAAAGTGAGTCAAACACTACTATTATTTTTACCCTTCAGGAAATACCTCCTGAGAAAATCCTGATTGCATTTCCTCTTACACGATCCCTTCTCATATTTATTAACTGAAAGGTTTGGGTCAAATCAGCCGCATGTATTCTCTGCAGTTTATCAGCAAAAGGATTCTTTGAAAGATTAAATTGAACTAGGCTGACTTCTAAAGTACTGTGGAGGGGAAAAAAAGTCCATATAAAAAATGCTAGAGCTGTTACTTTCTACAGAAATGCAAAATTTTAGCAAATTAAACATTACATTTAAATTTGTACTTGAGACCTGAATGTTTATGGCTGCTTTGAAGAACCACCATTCATGTGCAGAGATAAGCACATTGAAGTATAAACATGACTCATAATTATGTTTTGTGTTTCCTGGAATTTTAGAAAGAAAATTGGTGGTATCAAACATGGAGAAAAAAAGCACACACAATATTTGTAATGTATTTATAAGTAAAATTTTTGATTGTCTTTATAAATCATTTCTAATCACTATCCTCCTTCAAGCATCAGTTAACTGTATTTTTTTATTAGTTATCTTTATAATGTGTATACAGCCATGATGGTACCATCATTAGCCTTCTTCCTGCCCTCCCCCCTTGGGGATTGTGGGTCTTGCATTGTGAGGATAGCCATCAGTTATGTGGATGAGGCAATGTCTCTGTGCATAATGACCCAACTTATGGCACTAACAATCTTTCTGCCCCCTCTTCCACAAATTTCCCTAAGCCATGCTAGGATCTATTTTAGGTCTCATGGGAGTCTCTGTGTCTCTGAATCTCTGGTTTGCTAGGACTTGAGTGTTTTCTGGGTCTATCTCCTTTATCCCTATGCTGATACCAGGTTCGCTGAGAAAGCAGCACTCTTGCTTATTTCCCCAATTATTCTAAGGCTTCAGCTGGTGCCCTGGTGAGGTGCAATGGGCTGATTCTCTCCTCAGGTTCTGTGTCCATCTGAAAAAGAGAAGCAAATTCTCCAATGGAGAGTGAAGTCAGTGCAAGATACATGGATAACCATTATTGTTTTAGAGAGAATTAAATAGGTGTAGGCCCTCTTGTATCCCACTATTGGTGGGACCTTGATATTGGAGAGTGAACTCAATTTTTGGATATGGTTCTGACTTGTTTCCAGGTATGGGTTCCCTTACCCTGATTAGATCTCTTAGCCAAATAAAGAGCAGTTGGTAACCCACCCTGGCTGTGTGCCACTATTGCATTTGTGTGAGCAGCACATCAGGTTGATTGCTGCTGAGTAGTTTAGATCATGAGTTGCTTGGACAGATGTTGCCATTTTCCCCCAGTCACTCATGTAGTACCATTCTGGCACTAGACAAGCTAACTGTCTGGCAACTGACTCTTCCAGATTCCAGCCACTTCACTCCATGTTCCATCCCCAATAGCATATGGTGTCTTCGGAAGTAGGGTCTTACCATTAACCTTTGGTGGCGTGAGCCCCCGCACTCCATTGCAGGTCAGGTCCTGCCCTAGCCTGCCTGAGCCCTGTGCACCACAGCGGACCCATTCGCTGGTCAGGTCGGGCCCTAGCCTTCCTGAGCCCCAGGCGACATTTCCTATTCGCCAATCAGGTCCCGCCCTAGCCTGCCTGAGTCCCACATGCCATCGCAGACTCATTCGCAGGTCAGTTCCTAGTATTTTAAAGACATATTCACTATCTCTGTATGACAATTTCACATCTCTCATTTTTCTTATCTATGTTTTTCTTTGTAGAAAAATGTAGACTTGAAAGTGAATTCTTAGACAGAGTCACAGTCCATGTTTAAATGTTGAGTTGATGTGAACATTTTAATTTCTAGCACACTAGACCATTGTCTCCTGATCTCTCCTCATCCCCTAATACCAGAAAGATCAGCTCATCTCTTTTCCACTTCATCTCTCAGAAAGCCCTTGAATCCATAGTTTGACTGGAGGAACCATAGTCTATCATTGTTTCTAAAAAGCTAGAAGAAAGGAGTTTTAATATTGTCACCTCATAAGAATGATGAATGTGTCGGAAGATAGTTGTTTTGCATGATTGTAAACATTGCACAATGTATTCATATATGGAAAAAAGAACAAAATATGCACCATTTTATAGGTCAGTGAAAAAATTTTTAAAAAGAAAATTAAAAAGTCCGAAATTCTATTTTGTTAGTCTCTTGAGTAGAGTCACAACTTTTCCATCTTTACTGCTGCCTCCCTTTGCTTAGTCTGTTATTACTAACCCCAACCACCCCACTCCCACACTCTCAGGCCAGGTGGCCTTCTGATATCTTCCTTCTTTTGTATCATCTCTTCTTCAAACACAGTAACAATAGTTGCTTTTCACTCACAACCTTATGGGATTGGCCCTGAGCTAAGCCTTCATGGTATTGTACCATAACCTTATAAACAGTCAAACTTGTACATAGACATTCTCCTCTGACTTTTGCACATGAGAAAACTGAAGTTGGCTTTCAGTTTGCATCCTGCACTGTATCTGTATAAAGTCCAAGCTTTAAACACTACCTCTATGCAGTCTACTCCATTACCAGAGTAAGTTTTTAACCACCATGCTTAACATTTTCCATTAACCCACATAATACTCTACAGAGGATCCCAACATGTGTAGGTTTAAATAAAAATCCATAGCAATGCACCAATACTTAATTACTTCCCTCCTTATTTTCTGCCTGCTCTATTTTGTATCATGTTTCCGGTGGCTTCTTACAGATCAAGTTAATCTGAAAATGTAATCATCTTTATTTCCAGTCTATGGCCCCACTGTGTGTCTTTGCCCACAATTCTCCCTGCCTGGAAACTCTTTTGCTTAACACTTCTCTTCTTTCAAACCTTTTGCTTGGAGAGTCACTGACTTCTAAGTAGAACTGGTTCCTCCCTCCTCTGGGCCTGCACCATGCAATGAATTCCCCAGAGAGCTCACGTGTGTGTGTGTGTGTGTGTGTGTGTGTGTGTGTGTGTTTTAATTTTTGTATTCTGTAGAATCTGCTATCTTGTCTTGCTCATACTTGGATTAAAATATAATTTTAAAACTGCTTAAGCAATCTTATTTTCCATCAAAATGCTTATATCATTAGTTATTAGTTATCATTATATCTCAGTACCTTCATGTGCTTTTCCCATAGTAGAGAGGTAAGGTGGTGGTTTGAATATAAAATGTTCTCCATAGGTTCATGTGTTGAAAATACTTAATCTCCAGCTGGTGCTGTTCTGGACTATTGTGGAGCATTTAGAGGTAGAGCCATGCTGAAGGCAGTGTATCACTGGGGGAGGACCTTGAACTTTTATAACATATACCCCCATTCGGCTTTTCCTTCCTTCTTTTCTCTGTCATTGGCTTTACCTCAAAACTGTTAGCTGAAAATAAACTCTTTCTTTTCTTAAGTTACTTCAGGTTGAATATTTTTATTTCTTTTTATATTATTTTACCAGCAACAAATAAGCAATATAAGTAGGTAAATTTTCCCAGTATGATCCTGTTTGATCAATGACACTGGTGTGTTGAAACATGTGGACTGTTGATTCTACCTTTAGACATATACTTTTGGCCAAGCAAGAACCTTAGTTAATGTTTCCCTGAAAGGATCTGTGCCCAGAGACTAATGAATTTTTGCTTTCAAATTCACTCCTTAATGTTACCAAGATTATTTCTCTCAGTTACCTTTGATAGTCAAGTATATGATTTCCTGCCATGGGCCATGTTTAAAATTGAATTGCTTCTGTATCTTTTCATGACTTCTATTTTAATGCTACTATAAGTTAGCTCATGTTTCTTAGAACTTTATTTGAAAATTTTGAGTGGTAATACTTTCTTATAATTTGTAATTCTATCATAGGTTTCTGTTTAAGCACACTGTTTCACTAATAAAGTTTGGGCAAACTTTCAAGAGCATTTAATCTTACATTTTAATTATTCCTCACATTTCAGGGTCTTGACACATTTACTTTATAAAGGGGAATTATTAATTCCTTAGAAATATATATGTGAAAGCCATAGTTTTTTTGATTAATTTCTATATTCACCACAACTCTATTAATTTACTATGTATTCTAGTGTATTAAGGTTCGTAACATAATCCCTCCCTCAAATCAACTGTGTTCAAAATGAACTGTCTTAGCTACCACATGGGGCTGAAAAGTTATTTTCATTTTGACTGTCTCAGGGGAGAAAATTCTTCCATTTGAACACACTTTCTATTCTCATCTTCTCTTTTGCTTTCTACTTAAACACCCTGCACCCTTCTCTACTTTTCTTCATGGAGAATCGCTATCATATCACCTCTTCAGACACATTTGCATTCTTTATTAAAATGGGAGAAAATGCTGATTTCTTGTTGGCTTCTAAAATAAAATCATGTAAAATAAGCTTTACAATGACAGATTAAACTTCAATACTTTCTAATGATAATGTCTTCAGAGAGCAAGAACTCTATACCTATTTTCAGCAAAAACTAATGGAGTTCCATTTATATTTTTGGCATACTTGGCTTTGGTCCTGCTTTGTACTGGGTTGATATTACGATAGGAAAGAATCATAAAGTAATGAAAAGAGATTTATAATTATAGCTATGGCCATATTGTGAAGATTTTAAAAATAAAGCTAAGAAATTAGAGTCAATATTTAATTCAGACAAAACTAAAATAACTGTCACTCTCCATACTCGACACCATTTCAAACCCTTTTCTATAAGTTAAGAATAAATTTGGGCTGGAGAGATGGCTTTGCTTGGCTGAAAAGCCAAAGGACCAAGGTTTGAGTCCCCAGGACCCACATAAGCCAAATGCACCAGATGGCACATGTCTCTGGACTTCATTTGCAATGGCTGAAGGCCCTGAATGCCATTCTTTATTTCTCTCTGTCTCTCCTTCTCTGTTTCTCTTTCAAATAAATAAAAATAAAATAACTTGACCAAAGAGAGAGAGAGAGAGAGAGAGAGAGAGAGAAGAGAATGAATGAAGTCCTCAGAACTATTTAGAGCTATTTTTAGATGTCCCATAGGAAAACAATGAGATTCCCCATCATTAAAGAAATTCTTCTCATTCATGTTAAACAATCAAATGTGTCTGGGATTTGAATCCACATAAAGTATCTTTAGAGACTGATTTTTACCCTCAGTACAATCGTTCTATACATTCAATAATATTAATCCTGGGATTCTGAAAAGTTTCCTACTTCTATGGAAACATAAGGGATCCTTGTTATGTCTGGCATGCTCTATAGGGTTGTGGGTGAAAAATTATGAGATTTTGGCCTTGGCTTGCTTTTTTTTAATAATTGTGGCATTATTACCAAACAACTTCTTCTCTAAGTGTGAACAACAACATTGAACTAAAAGACTATGGGGAAGGGCTAATAGGAGTATATAGAAGTGAGATATAGATAGATGATAGATGATAGATAGATGATAGATAGATAGATAGATAGATAGATAGATAGATAGATAGATAGATAGATAGATAGGCTGCAGAGATGGCTTAGCTGTTAAGGCACCTGCTTGCCAAGCTTAGGAAGGCCTGTTCTAGTCTCCAGGTCCCACATTTAGTCAAATGCAAAAAGTAATGCAAGGGTTAAATGCTGCACTTACCCACAAGGGGGCGAACATGTCCGGAGTTTGTTCACAGGGGCTGAGAGACCTCTGGTGAGCCCATTCTCTCTCTCTCTCTCTGTCTCGCTCAAAAACAAAGCAAAGAATATAGAGCTCAGAAAATATAAAGTGAATCCTTATATAATTTAGAGAGAGAGAGAGAGACAAAAATTAGGCAGATATTTCAGAGCTCAGAAAGCATAATCCCAAAACCAGATGCCAACATTCCACTTGTTTTACTTTATAGATTCATGAAAACTTTGTGTTAGCCTGTAGACATCTTCATACTAAAATAATGTTTGAAATTGTTTACTATGAGATACTTATATTTTAATGGTGTTACCTTTTGCCTTTCGACATTGTGACACAATATTGTCATGTAAACAGTTCACACTAGATAACTACATGATCGAGTTACCAAAATAAATAAATAAATAAATAAATAAATAAATCACCAAACAATCTCATAATGATTTAAATAAATTTTGATTCTGTGTTGAGCCACATCCAGAGCTGCCCTGGTCTTTGGTTAGCCATGTCTAGTAGCCTAACAAAATATCGAAGTCCAAACTTGGGTAGTAAGATGGAACAAAGCTGCATATGGTAGCAGACTTGTACTGATGTGGCCATAAATAGATAAAGAATGACATGTTAGCAGAATCTTTGACAGTAATTACTAATTTGTATGACACACCAATTCTGCTTCCTTTATCAGAAGATGGTAACTCATTACGCTTTGGTTTGTAGGGTCTAAATGATGGCTAACAGTTTTGGAAACCAGTTTCCTAGCTACTTCTTGTCTATTTTTAAGTCTGTCTCCTAGAGAACTTGAATCTGTTTCTGGATCTTTAGTGAGTGAAGTAGAGTGAGGGATGATGGCAGTTTTATTTTGAT